>JACGCM010001829.1:0-135885 GCA_014058105.1 Kingdonia uniflora | reverse complement strand
CAGTGGTTGGGGGAATATTTAATTAATCAAATTAAGTTTATTCCTCCTTCCAAGTTTCCTGATTTACTTAAGAGTTAAATGTTGTTACTTGCATCTTGGGTCTCTATTCGGGTTTATATTACATATCCTACAATGAATCATATACATAAAAGATGAACATGTTGGTTGTGCAGGTGGATATATACCCTCTTGTTTTGTTGGTTTGATTTTGGAGAACTGTGAACTTCCATTTCCAAACCATGGACATGTTGTTCTAGGAGATCCTTCACCCATCTTGTTTTATCCCATAAGTAGTACCGAGGTCCACTTTTTGGTTGATGTACCTTGACAAAGAGTACTGTCTATTATTAACTGCATAATGGCTAACTACTTAAGAACTACGATGGCTTCCCAGGTATCTATAAGTTGTATGTAGGGCGTAAATTGAGATTAATCTTCTATTGATTAAAATGACTCCCAACTATTGTTGTTTAGCTAGTTCATTTTATGTGATGTAGATCTTCCTATTTCTTAATTTTCTTAAAATTAATTTAAAATGTGATTTTCAGGTTCCCCTTCAACTTTATGATTTCTTTATTGCGACAATTGATAAAGGAAGAATAAAAACAATGAAAAATTGAAGCATGCCAGCTGATCCTCATCCTACTCCAGGGGACCTATTAATAGGGGATGCTTTCAATATGCGTCATCCTTTAACTAGCGGAGGCATGACGGTGACATTGTCTGATATTGCTGTGCTACATAATCTCCTTAAGCCACTTCGAGATCTGAATGATGCATCTTCCTTGTGCAGATACCTGGAATCCTTTTACAACTTGCGTAAAGTAAGTGTTATTTATATACCAGTCTTTAGTAATGTATTTCCCAAATTGTTGTCTTCTTTGATTTGGATTGTGAACCTCTTTAAATTGATTCCTTACTCCCCAGGTTAGTCTGTTAGGACTATCACAAATATGCATGACAACTTTTGGTCATTGAAATTAACTTTTAGGTTTTTTTGTGCTTGTTGGAATTTGTGTAGGTTGGAGCACAAACTGAGACAGAGCTGAAAGTAAAGAAATTGAGAGTAGAAAATTCTTTTAATTCAACAAAGGTATATAGCTTAGACAGCTTCAGATTAAGTTTATATTTCTTCCTAACTTGCGTCATTTGACTGACAATGATTGCACAAAAAATTCAGGCAGCTGTTGAAGAAGGGATTGTAGTTGGTGGTGGTTGTACCTTATTGAGACTTGCAACAAAAGTTGATGTAATAAAACTAACTCTTAATAATGACGAACAAAGGCTGTTGCACGGTCTTCCTCGTTATCATTATTTTTAGTGTTGATCCACCTTTAACTTTGGCATCTATTTTTGTTATTTTTTTTCTTTTTTTGATTTGATTTTTGTGGATACTTTTCAGGTAGGAGCAGATATTTTCAAGAGGGCTTTGAGTTATCCACTGAAGTTGAGTGTTGTCATGGAGAAGGTATATATGAATATACATCTACTCATATTAGCATAACACTTGTTATGTTGAAAAATGTCATTTATTTAATTGTGATATCAATTGTCAAATACTGATTTGGGTTGTATCTTATCTCACTAAAAGTTCTTTCTAGCGACAATTTTAAGTATGGTTACAATGCTGCAACTGGGAAGTACGAGGATTTAATGGCTACTGGTATTATCGATCCTACCAAAGTAAGTTACATTTTAAAGCTACTGGTGTTATCTACAGCTGCTTTAGTCGTAATGTTATTGTTTGTTCTGGACATGCATTTTTATTACTTATTAAGTCACTGAATATTTTATTCCTTGACTCAAATATTGGTATAAACATGTAGATATTTTTGTGTTGGTCAGCTCTATTTTGGACTCAAGTATCATCATTTCAGCCTTGTCTAATATTAGAATTCGAATGTTACATTCTTTATGGAGGCATTGTCTCTTAAGTCATTTCTACCTAAATGAATGGCTTATATCCCTTAAAAGCTTCCCTGTGTGTTAATACTACCTAAGGTTGTTAGAGGTCATCAATTATGAAGACCAGGTGTTTATTTACTTGAGAAAATTATTCAGTTGAATTCTATTTTAGTTTCATATAGGTTTGTAAGTATAGTCATTCCTAACTTCACTATCATTAAACAAGGATTTTTTGATTGCTTCTCATATTCTATCTTGGCATTATTATTTCTGTTAGGCTCATTCTTTCATTCATGGTTTATTGCCTCTAATTACATGACATGATATTCTTCTCATATAGTGACCATATATATTTTCATTGGCTGAGATGACTTAAGCTTTATGTATATATAGAATTGTTTATGTATGCATGTATGTAGATATTAACTATATTTCTGATTCAGACCCCACTTGTAGATGTCCAGAAATGGACATTGTTTTGCTAAGACGCATACTTCTTTTAGTAATAGTTTTATGCTTGCATGAAGATCTATTCATTCTCTAATGGATTTTAGTACAGGTCTTTAAGGAATCTCATATGCATGACGACTCTGGGAATTACTTTGAACTTTCTCTTGTTAGCTGCAAGTGTATTGGAGCTTAACAAAAAGAATCAAAATTAGGGAAGTATTTGAGATATTCCACATTTGCAGCTTCACTTGTGGAATAGAATGGCTACTGTGCTGATACCATTGATGGTCTATTGTATTGTACAGGTCTGTTGGGTATTTCAGAAAATTGGTTCTCACGATGATAAGGGACTTTAACAATTTTTGGATAATGTACAGTATAATTGTGTTGGTATATTGCGTTATGAACAGGTCTTTGGACATGGTTTTGTAAACTCAGTCCTCAGTCTTATCCAAGTATAATAGACTTGATATTCATTCATTCAATTTAAGTTTCTTTCCTCATGGAATTGTTTAGGTATTCTTTCGTTTGTTTAAAGGTTGTGTAGTTATTAAGAATCGATGCATTTTCACTTTATACTTCTTTCGTATATGAATGGTTACTATTTTTTTTTATTCAATTGCGTTCATAATCGTTCTCTTTGGTCATGTGAACCTTGTATGTATGTCTATTAAAAATAGTTTGACAAGTCATTTGCAGTGATCGTTGTAACCTGTTTAGATTCATTACTTTTGTCTAAAAGGAGAATATGTTTTCCCTTATGGGCAATCTTTTGTTTATTCACTCTTCTGGATGAGTATGCATTTTTCATTGTCTACCACTGTTGTGAGTCTCTTTTAATAAATGAGGTAAAATTAATGATGAAATAAGAGGCCTTGCTGACATTGAGAGGTCATGTTTTAGGGAAAATAAACCTTACCAATCAACTACATATATGAAGGTTGTTCATAGTTATCAAACACAGATGAACAGCTACAATCAAATTGCTAAAAATTATAATTCATTTTTAGCTTGACATACAGTGTTGTACGTTGGTCTCTGCTTTGGTTCATAGAGAACTCATTAACTGTACCACCATGTAGAAGGAACTGCCTAAGAATTATTCAATTGAATAGCCTACATAAAAGTCCTCAATTGCAGGGATTTCAAGCATGCATATCTTTGATAAAAATATTGAGAATCAAGGGCAACAACACCAACACTTCATTTACCTTATCCGCTTTGTACCATAATGTGATGCACTAATATTATTTGGTGGAGTATTATAAATTCTGTATAAGAATGTGCTACCTCCATGTACAAACTCTTTTAAACTTTATGATTTAACCAAAATTACAAGGCACAACATATAGTGGTGTCCTCCATGACTAGACTCCTGTAAACAATGTGCTTTAAACAATATTTTATGGTACACGCGATAGCGCGTGTCCGACTGCTAGTAAGGAACTACTATAATAGACAATAATTAAATTAATCGTCTCTAATAGTTTTAGCCCAAACCTATTAAGCTAGAAACGATAATAACTAACGGCGTGTGAGTAACGATGTTCACATCACGTACAATTTTAAATCCCCAAAACGTTTTTTGATTGGGTAGAAATATCAAAGTGCTCTACACCATATTGGGGTATAGGTAGTGGAAATATTGAGAAGGAGAAGAGACATGTTGGTTGTAGGAAATGAGTGTTTAGAGTATAGATACAAACTTTGATAATAATGAGCAGGATTTAATAGAATTATTATTGCTTGATCAATCAGCCACCAAATTCTTCTCTCCGGGATCATATGATTTTCTTGCAGTTCAAGGACTTCTTTGACTCTACGAATAAAGTAGTAAGCTTCACCAAAAAATAAATCATAGTTTTGATTCTCTAATTCTCATTACTCAAACTACGCACCAACGCAATTGTACCAATTCACTCTAGATCTAGTGTTTCTTTTAACAAGCCAAACATTCCCTTCGGGAGTAAACATCCTACCTAACTTTTGCATTCTTGCTGATTAAGCACAGATAAATTTGATAAAGAAATGACACTTATTCTAAGATTTTTTGGTGATAATGGTTTCATACAAGAATAATTTTTTGAAATTGTAAGCTTTGAAGACACGACTTTAGCAACTTTCCAAAAGAAGATATCTGATATTATTACTCAATATAACCTCCTAATCGAGAATATGAGGGGTTAAGGATACGACTGTTCTAGTCACATGCGGTATTAATGGAATAGGTTACTAGCATTATTTGTCATAGATTGCCTATCTACTTAATATGTGCATTGTCTTGCCCATCGATTGCAGCAAGCTTTAGTTGCAGCAGCTAAAAAAACGGCTGATTTCTGGCTATTCTTTTCCAAACTGCATTGTAAATTTTGTTAAAGCTTCTCCTAAACTAAACAACGAGTTACGGTCTACACATGCAAATGAAATTATGAAAAACTAACTACTGGTGAACCTAAAACTGAAAAAGGGGTTAATCAGATTGGTATTTTGCGGTGAACAGTGGATACTCGTTGGAGTTCTCATTTTGCTTGTGTAGCTAACTTTATTGATAAGTTTGGTCCATCTTGAAGAAGTCTTAAAAGGATGATTGCAAATAGGGGAACCCCCAAGATGTTTGGGGAAGCTAAGGGTACTTATTTGGTTATTAGATCCTGATGGATCACGTGGTTGTTACGATGCCCACATAGGCGATCATCTCTCCACTTCTCAGAACCAGTCCCATCTATTTTAGTTATTTCTATTTATTTTATTTCAATTGTATTATAATTAGGAGAAGTCCCCTAATTAGAGTCTAGCTAAGGTTTCTATTTTTTTCTAGGTCTCGTCTTGTATAAAAGAGAGTCATGCTTAGTTTATTTTGGTAGAGTTGGTTTGAGAGATAAAAGCTTAGTCTTAGAGATAGTAATGTAGAGTTTGGGGTAAAACACATAAACCCTAGGTCTTTTGGCCTTTATTTTATGTGATTTAGTAAAAATGAGTTTTAGTTTTAGATTAATTATAATTTTTAGAAGGAGCTTTTGCTATAGTTCCTATCTAATTTAGAATCAGAGCAACATTCATTCTTTGGGGATTTTTTTACACCGACTGTTGCAGTGATTTCAGCGTTGCTACAGTGATTTATGCATTTCTTACCTTGAATTTTACAACAACATGGAGAAGATTAATATGATGATCGACCAAAAGATGGATGTGATCATTGCCCTATTAAGGGCCCTCACTAGTTCTGATGGAGACGAAAGATTTGCCGATGCCATTGAAGAAGAACCTGCAAGGAGCGATAAGTTGTTGAATATTGGCGGTGATAAATCGAGAGAGGTTGACAAATATCCGATCAACGAAGTTGTCAAAATAGTGCCTAAGGTCTTTGGGGTGGGTTTTTATGGCTTGGATTCGACGAAGTGCTGGCTACAGGGAACGTAGGTTCAAGAAAGTACGAACAACCCAATAAGGCAGAATTTCACAATCCCTCGTCATTAATTGTTTGGGATAAACCCCCAATCTTTGATAAGTCTTTAGAAGAGATAATTACTTCGAAGTTTGTTGATTCATTTTGGGATGAGTTTAAAAATTGTCCAAGTAAGAGCTTTAATCAGTATTTGGGATCTCTCGATAATGTCAAACATGATATTTTTGGTGAAAGACTAGTTTCTTTCTTTGTAGGCAAATAAAATAGGAATAACAAATATCGCGGGAGGATTTGTATATATCCTATGCTCAGGGTTACTCTTTCCACCTTCAAAATTTGCGAACAAAATTTTCAAAGAAGGTGATAATTGATGGATCTTGTGGTCGTTAAGATGCCCACGTAGGCGATCGTCTCTCCACCTCTCAGGACCACTCTTTCTATTTTAGTTATTTTTATTTATTTTATTTCAATTGCATTATAATTAGGAGAAGTTTCCAAATTAGTTTCTAGCTAAGGTTTTTATTTTTGCTAACTCTCTTCTCTTATAAAAGAGAGTTAAGTTTAGTTTATTTTAGTATAAATGCTTTGAGAGATAAAGACTTAGTGTTAGAGAGAGTGATATTTTCTATTTTTGCTAAGTCTCTTCTCTTATAAAAGAGAGCGAAGCTTAGTTTATTTTGGTATAATTGGTTTGAGAGATAAAGACTTAGTGTTAGAGAGTGTGATATAGAGTTTGGGTCTTATGTCTTTTGGTATTTATTTTATGCAATTAAGAGCGATTTAGTAAAACTGAGTTTTACTTTTAGATTAATTGTGATTGTTAGAAAAAGCTTCTACTATTGCTATTAGGAATATGACTCAAAACTTGTTAAAGTCGCTTGAACGAGTGGGAAGTCATTCGAAGGAAAATAGTGCTTGGGCCAAAATTCCAGGGGATTGTTTAATTCGTTCGAACGACCACATGACTCGTTCGAACGACTTTGGCTTTGTTTGTTTGTTTCTAAATTCGCTTTGAAGGAGATTTGATCCAAAGCGATGAATTATCTCGTGATGAGTATTTCGGAGATGACCTAATGAAAAGTCTATAAATAGATAGTGTATGTTAAAGGCCTCAGTACTGTGAGAAAGAGATAGAGAGAAAAAAGGGAGAAATCTCGGGTTTAGCTCTGGAGAGGCTTCTTGGGTTTTCTTTTTAGGGTTTCTTGCTGGGATTATCTGTAAGGGTAGAGGTGAGATTTGAGTGATCTCTGTAACCTTTTGTAACCCTTAGTGTGATAATAAATTCGTCGTGCTTGTCGGGGGGGTTTTTGATCCTGTTTAGGGTTTCCACCTAACTAAACCTTGTGTTGTGTTTTTATTACTTTTATTCGAATTCTCTTTGGTTAGGGTTGGTTCTTTGAGTTCTTACTGATCGTATTGTGCTTCCGCGTGCGATTTGCCCCCTCAGTTTTCCCAACAATAGTTCCTATCAGATCCTGAGTTTTTCTTCGCCGTGCTTTTGATTAATTAAACTATGGGTATCACGGATGTGCTTTGTCATGCTCTGTAAAAGAAATCTCTAGATATCGTAAATGCTATGGAGCTGGTTTCAAGTACAAAAAGGCTTCTTCATAACTAAAGAGAAGATATTGAATGAGATAGTTTTATAACAAGTGTAGTCATTTTTGCGAAGCGCATGACATTGTCGTACCTTAAATGAGTGCTCCTCGTGTGGTGGGCACATGTCTTTTAGCCGACAGAAGGACCACATTACAATTTAACATTATTACCGAATGGAAATATTCTATGCCATAATAGATTATCAATTGGGGGAGTTAAATGATAAATTCCTCGCGGACAAATGAAACTTATTGTTCTAAGTGCTGCTTTGGATACAAGGAAAGGCTTTGAAAACTCTAACATTGATGATATTTGTATTCTCTCCTCGAAATCTTATTCTCTAGATTTTACTAAACATGAACTAGATAAGTTGAGATTTCAGTTGGAACATTATGGGCATAAATATATCTTGTAACTCATCTTTTCCGAATGTGTCTACCATTTCTGAGTTATGTCGAGGGTTAGTTGTAAGAAAGTCAGAGGACTATTATCTTATTCATCCGTTGATTCGTCTTGTGTTAACACTTCCAGTTTCCACAGTAACTACAGAACATGCTTTTTCAGCTATGAATTTGATCAAGACAATACTTCGTAACAAGATGGAGGACGAGTACCTTACAGATTGCATGATTGTCTACATTGAAAGAGAACTTGCTCAAAGTATTAGTTCATATCCAATTATAGATGAGTTCTATTTAGTGAAGAATCACAGAGAAAATTTTCACTAGTGTCTTATATCATTATATGCGATCATTTTTGTATATGTCCGTCATTTCGGATTAGATATTAGATGAAGAATTGAAGACAGTTATTTTGAGTACAAATTTATCAATAAATTTTTTTGTTAACTGTCCATGTATAAGGTTTGTTGAATTGAAGACAGCCGCCATTTTTAACTATGACAATGTCCATGCCTGCACCATCATGTGATAGCGCAACTATATATATATATTTGCTTGCTGACGTCTGTCTAAGTTAGATATGTAGGTAGAAAATACGTATAGATCTGTACTAAGTGCCTTGCATATTTGTTAAATTATGGGGTTTAACGTAGAGTTGTTGTATGCATGATTACTTAAAAGAGTTGTTAAAGATTAATGTTGCTTGTTATACAGAGAAAAATATCATGTAAAGTTCATTATGTTGTTTATCTTTTTCCCAGATTATCTCTTTTTCAGCTCATCATTTTTCAAGTATCTATTGGCTCCGATGAATAGCCACAAGGGATGATACTCTTGAGCTATTTGTTTAACTTGTCTATGAATAACGATATGGAGCTTTGGAACCTTACTCTGTGGGTGATTTACTTTTTGAACACGAAAAAGGCAGTGACTATCCTAATCCTGAAGACACAACTAGGAATGTGCAGTGTCATCGGAGATGAGAAAATATAACGTGTTTGATTTCAGGATTCCTCTCCTACCGTTTAATTGATAACCGGATATTTTCTATGTAACTGCGTTCATTGTTTGGCTGGTGAACCAGTTCTTAACTTCTGATCATTTCTTCAGTTTTCATTCTCATGTGTGGTTTGCACGCATCCCCATAAATAGACTCCTATGTAAGTTGTAACCTCAATAATATCCTCATGAATATCCAAAGAAAATCCAACATTCAACAGAGAAAATTGAGTGTTGATGAGTCCGTCAAGTTGTTGCTACATCAAAGAAAACACACACAGATAACAATTCAGGGAGGAACTGTGTCAAAGTTACAAGCCAAACATGGATGGATCCAAGTGACATGAAATGGTCTTTCGGGGATAAAGTATAATAGCTTTCATGAAATATGTATCCCAAAATCTCAAATAAATGTAATTGTTTCTTAACCAGAAAGTTACATGAAGCACAGGATAACTAACGCATGAATCCACCTACATAGAATCCGGAAGGGTCCATAATAAACACCTGCAAAGGCCTAAATCTTAATTGTCTAGGAAAAATACAGGAGCAAACATGGGGATACAATTTCTGAGGGTGTCACTATTTCTCACCATCTGATGTTCCAGTAGTGGTTTCTTCTGCCTTGTCACTGTTCTCGAGTGAATCTGCTGCAGGTTTCTGAACTGATATCTCAAGTGAAGTAGAACCGGCCACCACCTCACCATCAGAGACACCCAATGTTTTCTCTTCGCTGCTGAGAGCCAACATGTTATTCCCATTGGTATTAACAGCATCTGTAAACACAACATCCCCACTGATATCAGCACCATCTGCGAATTGCTGATTAGGAACTTCTGATTTTATTAAAGTACAATCTTGGTTCCCGACTTTGGTTTCAATGCTTTGATCTTTAGCTGGCACGCAGTTCTCTACTTGAAGACCATCAACCACATCCCCTGAACAAACAGTTACCATGTCATTTGAATCTATTAATATCTTCGTCTCTTCAGTAGGTAATAGAGTGGGGAGGGAATCACCATTCTCGCTATAAACTTGAACTAAAATAGACGACGTAGCTTCGACTACAACAATACTGACGTTATCACGACCTGTAACAGGGCTCTCGCAGCTAGTACTTTGTACCAGCATCGCATTGTTCTCCTCTGCGACATCTTGAGGTTTTACCTCAACGTCCATATCTTTTTGGGCTTTGTCATCCATTGCGGTAGATAGGTTACTACCTCCATGGACAACATCCATATCCGTCAAGGCACTAGGTTGCTCCATTGAAGTTTCATCATGCATGTGTTCATTTGGGATAGTCATTTCAAATTTCTTTGACAACTCCAGTTCACGGTCCTTTGCTGCAGTTTCTTCCTGCATTTTTGCCAGTGCATGATTCTTTGCTGTAATTTCTTCTTGCATTTTTGCAAGTGCACGATCCTTTGATGTGATTTCATCCTGCATTTGTGCTTGTAGGTTTCCATAGCGATATTGTAAGGTTCGTTCAAGCTCCTGTTGCTTCTTAATTTCTTCCAATAAACCATTAATCCTGTATGATGCTGCAAACTGCTCTTGCTTTTGTAAGGTTTTAAAGCACTCTAATTCCGTTGCAGCAGTGCCCATCTTCTTAAATGCCACCTCTATTTCTGAGGACAGTTTTCCAGCCCGCACCTGGTCAATCAGGCAGTTAAGAACCATAACTTTTTAGTACTCTAGTAGGTTAAGCTTATATAAGAAATCAGACTAAAATAAAGATATTGACTGCTTACCACTTTTATCTGATTTGATTATGGGTATATGCGCTATATAACTTAACTATAAATTTTCAATACCAAAGAGTGATTTTTTTTAGAAACTATCACTATACCTGATAACCATGTGTGAGAAGCTTGATCTTCTGCTCAAGACGTTGTGCCTTCTTGGTTTCATCATCCATCCTATCTTTTACATTCTCAAATTCATTTTGTAGTGCAGAAAGTTTTTCCATATTTCCAGCCACACTAGAGAGACCATAATCATTCCGTGTAGGGAAGTACATGAGATCTTGCTGACATGCATCATGGGCTTTAGCAAATTCATCAAGAGATTCATTCTCATGTCCCATCGCCACACGAAGAACTTCAACCTCTTTCTTTATCAACAGATCAGCCTGAAAGAAAAATAAGTGATATCAGTATGTCGTTATGAATGTCATGACATAGCAATGCAGCAAAAAGTTGCATTCATTCATTTATTTCACGGATAGACTAAAATACCTGTTCATAATAGGTGTAGGATGTGATACAGCATTGTGCATGATGAAAACATGATAAAGCCTAAGCAAAATGAACAGTTTCTAGTTCTAGTGTTATAATGCCCAGTGTTGTATAGCTAAATAATCAAATATTTACTAAATTCGCATCAATATATTGATATACCCAACTAAAGCACCTTTGCTGTTCCGGTCTCAAATCTCACCAGATCATAGTAACTGCAATGGATGCGTCATGCTTAGATTCTGCTTTTAACTAACCATTTATCTAGGTGTTCTGCTTATGTTTTTTTGTAGCCGAAAAAAGAGAGGGAACACCTGAAAAGCCAACACCAACGGATGTTGTTTTATGGCTATTAACCTGATTAAACTTCTAAAGTACAACAAAACTGCTAAACCTTAGCACTTATTTTTAGCTTCGCCAAGTAGAGCCTGACATTAATATAAAAACGCCCTTTCATTTTGTGATGTAGTTGAGAAAATGGTAAAATGTGGAAGAATGTAATTGCTGCGAAATACGAATAAAGGACAGGTGGTCGAGAAACTATAGGAGTTGGGAGCACTTACAGGTGCAGCTCTTAGAGAGACATTATGTGTGTTACAGCCTTAGAGATGAGTTCATATTATGTGCCAGTGTCTCAGTTGGTAGTGGCAGGATAGATAGTGAGAGTGAGAGAAGACAGTTTTGGCAGGATCTCATCCCACATGGAGTTTGGTGACTTATACACTATAGCCAAGTATAACTCTAAAACTGTTTCTGGCTTCTCTGAACTAACAAAAAAGGGAAGTGTGACACAAAGCAGCATCGTAATGATGGGGAGATGGCTCATGTTGCTAATTTATCAGAAAGATGAACCAGCCAATTTAGAAACGCTAAAAGGATTTCAAGTCATACAATAGAGTTTTTCAGTGAGATCTGTATATTGAGCTTTACCACTCTTGACCCATTTTGCCAGCATCCTTTCTGATTATTTATTTTTTTTTGGAGAAGAGCAACCCTTCTGATTGGAATTAGGACGACTACCATTTCCTGATTTGACTCAGGGCCTCCCTTGGTTTTGACTAGGTCAAGGGTAAAAACATTTCCGGTCTCCTTTTCAACTAGCCTAGGCCAAAGTTGTTCACTAAAAGGACAATTTTTTGGACATTGGTCCCTTTAGCATCTTTTGAGGGATCTGGAACAAGCGAAAAACCAGGATTTTCGTGGAGAAAAAGCTTGAGGAACCTACTATTTTGATGGAAATCAAGGCCCAACTCTTCTACTTGAGTAGATCATGGAAGATTCTCAGAGGTATATTCTTGAGGAGCTGGGGTGAAATGGGAGGACATAATATTAAAAAAAATAGCAAGTAATTTCGGCTCACAACAGTTGATCAATCTTAAATAGCAACGTTTGACTGAATAAATATTCAGGGACAGAATGCCCCTAAATGAGCGAAAAGAAAAAATGGCACTCTTTTAGTTAAAAACTATAAAATATAATAGTGCTATATACATTGATCTGAAACGCTCCGATGAAACAATCAATGGACCAGTTAGTAGGTTTCATCTTCTCACACATCCCACACACCTTTTCTGATGCTTGCAGAAGTTTCGAGGTTAACACTCAATTTTTTTTACTCTTCCTCTATGTAACATTAACAAGAAATACCTGTCCCAGTCTCTGGTATGGGGTGCCCAACATAGCAAAAAAAGAGAACTACCTTGAAGATGGATGTCTTGGAAGAAAACCATAATTTTCTTGGAAAAGATGCCTTAAATTCTAGTGAAGAATCGAGATTTCAACAGGCTTTTCTTTCTCCTTTTCTTTTCTGAGAAACTAACCCCTGAAACAAATTGAAACTCCTCGAAGTTCCTCATCCATAATTTGATCTCTTAGATCCATATCAAGGAGTTTGGATTCTTTTCATTGGAGGTCCATAGATTGTCGAGTAAAACAATAGTGTTCAAATGTCAAGCCTCACTTTCATGGTGATTTTGTGGCTTGAATATCAAAGACCTTAGAAGTTCCTGTATTGGGAGTCGCTTTAATCCTACTAAAGATATTTCTTTAATCATTCGAATGGTGGAGATCAGAATCAAATTTTGTATACCGATTTCTATCAAATTTGAAAGATCTGATTGGATTTGTTAGGGCATCGTCAAAGTATTAGTGGTCGGCTAAGAATTGTGTTCATTGAAAGATGTCAACTAAATAAAGAACATAAATGAGATTAAGTCCTAGTTGTTATGATTAGGGCAACTCAAATGTGGTAAAAACAGAGATTGTGTATGAAGATGGCTTTGAAGGGGGTATCATTATAAATTGAATTTTTATGCACATTATCAGTAGAAGCTCTTTAAGTCTACTTTTGCCTATACATTAAGGGCAACTGTTCTTCGAGAATTATTTACATAGTCAAACACAAATAAATAACACGGGAAAACACATTGAAGTGGTCAAAGCTCTAAGCAAAACCATCATGCTTAACCATATGATGTATCATGAAAAATGGCTACACTGCAAGTAGTGGGAAATAGACAAAAACTGTTCACGGATATAAATGAAAAAAAGGTGCATTTAATGTATAAGATAGAAATCACACCTCTTTCAGCTCAATTTCTTCAAAATTTTCAATCTCAGGGATGTAAGTCGCAGATTTCCCATTTGGAGCACGCTTGTTTGTTTTCTTTTTCTCTTTCACTAACTTTTCATCAAGTGGATACTTGGCATTATCATGTTCTAATAAAGTCAGGAGCTCCCTTCTTATCTTTTCATCAGCTTGCTCAATCAATGTAGGAGGAACAAAAGAGCTCTTGTCTTCATCAGTTCTCATCAGTGATTTCCTAATAAGCTCCACAGAAGCAGAAGGAGGTCTAGGGAACTCCCTTTGAAGTACTTTTGATCTCTTTTTAAGTAACGCTTGGTGTCTGGCTTCGTCCTCAGCCTTTTGCCTAGCTAACTTATCTGACATGTCTTCCTCAATATAATCCTCGGGTTCTTCATTTTCTTCTGTAATGGCTTGCATACCTATCTGATACTCGTTTTTGGGCTGTGGAAGATTACTTAAACTAGCTTGTAAGTTTCTTCTCAACTCCGCTTGCCTGCGGAGCTCAATTTTGTTACTATCATGTGTATCTTTATCTTCATTGATATGAAGTTCATCTCGTAAAGAAGTCCCTTTTGGTGTCATACCAAAGGAGTGACCATCGCCCAATGGTGTCATGCCTATTCTAGGAGTAAGACCCATGGCACCAGGAGTTGACAAAGGAGTAGCCATTGGGTTAGGGGTCTGGATTTCTCTTTTTTTAGGTGTAACACCTGAAAAATCTGATGGATGCAACTCAGGATTATCCCCACCCAACAAAGGGGTTTGTGACTCTCTCAACCTAGCGAGATTCTCGGCTTCCATCATAATAGCATCAGCTTTCCCACCAGGTGTTCTTTGTGGGGTTCGAAATGGCGTCATCCCCTGTCGTGGAGTTTGACCATAGTGCGCAAGAAGATCATATGTGGGAGCATTTCCTCCAGCAAGTTCATCGTTTCCTGAAACAAGATCACTAGCATAACCCAATTTTGCAATTTCTTCTAACTCGTGGTCTGAGATCTGGGGAGCAGGAAGCATCAGTTTCGATCTTTTTCTAACGGTTTCTGGGTCGTTTAGCTTGTTTGCTTGCTGTATAGATGCGGGGGCATCTTGTCTTTGTGCAATTTTATTCTTGGCAACATCTTGCTTTCTTAATTGGGTTTCTACATCAGACCTTCTTTTTCCTTCAAGTTCTTCAATTGTGGTTGGAAACTTGGGGTGTTCAGTGGGCCTCTCCTCGTCAGCAACATCAAAAAACCCTGGAGGTGGTTTCTTTTCAAAGGGAATCTCGGCGTTATAGTCTATCCCCTTTCGTTTCCTCTTACGATGCCTATTATCAATCCCAGCTGCCTTAAGTTCTCTGCGCTTCTGCAAAGAGGCTAACCTTCTGGCTTCTTCGAGCTGCTTCTCCCTAGCTTTTCTCTTCGCCTTTTTACCCCTGGTGTTGGCCAACCGAGCACGAGCTTCAGAAAGCATTTCCTTTTCGTCCTCATCCATATCAACAGGATCTGGACGCGCAGGCTTGGATTCAGGATTTGGGTCGATTTCTCCTGGACGCAGTTTCCGTGGATCGTCACTGGGCTCATAATTCTCATCCTTGACACAGGCGGCATCAAGCAGCTTCTCGTAACGCTCAAGACATTGTGAAGGAGTTCGACCCACGATAGGGGCAATTGTTCTCCATTGTGTGGGCATGAGCTTAGCAAGATGAAGCAGTTTCTCATCTTCCTCCCTGGTCCACTCAGTCTACATATTAGAGCAGGCCCAAGTTAGCAACAATTTGAAATATTTTAAATCATTACCTAATGTCATTTATAAATAGCAACAGATTCATTAAATAAAAACATAAAAAATTACAAAAATTGTAATAGTCTCATAAATCCCCACTCAAAACGTAATAACCAAACTCTCAACTCAAAGATGGTAAGATTGGAAGAAAAAGGGAACTTGTCATGCAGTTCAGTAGTGTGCAATTACAAAGAATATCACAACAAAATCCACAGTTTCCGAACCAGAAAATAAATTGATGAAATTAAATGTTCAGCGAAAACTATCAAGTCCTCAAATTACATTAGTCAATCAACCTCTTTTCCAGCTGAAACGAACAAGTGAGGGGAACAGTAACCAAAACCCAAGCTCAATAATTCACTAAAACAACTAAAATCCCGCTTTTTTTTTGCAGAAAATAACGAATGATGAACATTTCCTCAGTACAATTGCAATGAACTCTGTTGAACACAACCAACAATCTCCAAACAAAAAGGGGAAATCTCCGTGAACCTAAAGGATTAAAAAAAATCCATCTACTTCTCTAGTGAGACCAGTGCAATGAACCTATCTACAACCTCAATACCGTACTCTACAAATATGAAATTTAGGGTTTTACGCTAAACTAATCAAAGGGATTTTAGTTAACATCAATCAATTCATACCCACAATCATGATTCACAATAAACACATCACAAAATCCCTAAATCAAACATCACAAAACACACTATATAATCATAATAACAGAGTAATAAAACGAACCTTTTTGATTGATGGATCAAGCCACTCGTACCACCTCGCCTTACACTGTTTCGCCGATTTGCGAACGAGAAGCGAAGATATACGAGCCCATTGGTTCTTCCCATACTTCATCACCGCAGCTTTGAGGATCTCATCCTCGGTGTTCTTCCAAACACCTCCCTTAATCATAATCCTCATTTCTACCCAAATCTGTTATTCCTCCCTGCTTCCGCTTCTAGGATTAGGGTTAGCTGAAACTGCTTCGATATCTTCTTCAATAGTGGATATTATAGATTGGATTTCAAAACCTAATCTCTCACTATTGGAACCCTAAACTAGGGTTTACCATTGTTGGGTGATGTTTGGAGAGTATGATATATATATATAGAGAGAGAGAGAGAGAGAGAGGAGAAATCGTTGGGGACGTATATCTGAGAGAGCTAGGAAAATAAGATTAACTAGGTTCGGAAAATAGAGGGATACATACAGAAAAGGGGATTTTTTTTTGCGATGGGAAAAAAGTAATTGAACTACTGAAGTAGGTGCATGGGAGCATCACCAGGAAGGGATCAAAATACCAAACTACTGGCTACCGACCTCTGTCTAGTGTTAGTGTTGGTTTTTCACAATATTTTCAATTTTATCGTGGCTTTTTGGTCACTCTATTTTTTAATTATTTTGGATGGTTTTTTTTTTCTTTACTATTGTAAGGACCTAACTTCGTTCGGACGGGAAGTTGGTTCTTACAACGTAGAATCAATCCTCAATCAAAAGAGACAAGCAATTGACCTAAATCAAGATCTAACTTATAGACAAATACTTGCGTAGAGTCCCGAATGTGACTCTCTACGGCCTCTAATGAGGATTTTTTAAGACAGATTGTATTACTGAAGAGTAAATAACAGGGTTCGAGTGCAGAGTATCTGGGTGGTCGAAGGTAAAATACAAGGGGTTGGAGATGATTTTTCTAACCCCTTCTTGGCTTCCCCTCTCCTCTATTTATAAAGATACAAGGAGCTGAGTCACCAAGAGTTGGTCAGGATTACATGATTACTATCAGGAAATCCCAGCGAGTTATGGGCGTCGGTCATGTCGGTTCTGTCACTACAACATTTATTTATGATGTCTCTGAACAGCGCGGTGGTTGGACCTGTCACTGTAGCTGCACGGGCCAATCAATGCGCCGTCTAATCTAATGAGGTGGTTGCCTGTCTTATCTTGCTTCGATCATGTGTTAGCAAGGTCGAAGGATTTCTGTTGTAGTATGTTAATCCGTTCTCGAAGCTTTGTCTGATGTCGAAGCTTCGTCTTCGGGGGATCTTTGGGGAGTCTGTTTTAGAGATTGAGTGGGCTTCGATACATTTAAGTAGGCTGTAAAGTTGGCTTCGACTGACTGTCGAAGGCTACGAGTAGGCTACTACATTCGCCTCCTCTCAGTGAAGATCTCGAAGCCAAGTGGAGAGGTGTTCGCTGAGAAAACTATTCGGTCTTGGAATTTGAGCTTTTGACTGTTAGTTTTCAGGTAGGTAATAAAATAGGGTAATTAAGAGGTATAGGTGGTTATAGGGTAATAAATGAGGTGAAGGCTATAAGTATGGGTTATTGTGGAGGTATATTGTATCTTCTTTAATTTGCAATAATCTTCTGATCTTTCTCTATATTCTGATCATCTGAATGGATACCACGCCGAACACGCATTACCAGAAGAGGATGGGCTTCGCTCGTGACCGTCGAGTGGGGCGGAAGATGGCAGAACTGCATATGAAGTTTTTTGGGCAGCATGATCTGAACTGGGACATGCTGGACCTTGTGGGGGTAAGTCCTGAGGAATTCATCAATGGTGAACCTTTTGCCTATCTGTGGGAACAGCTGAGGCTTCATTTTACGACTGTTGAAAGGCGCTATCTCTTTCTGATGGCTCTGACTGAAAGTCTCGTTTGTGCAGAGGAGATCATCGAGGAGCGGAACGCGGCATGGGGAGTTGGTCCTTCCGGAAATGGGCTTTAGGTTGATGTGGCGAATGTTTTGTATTTTGCAGGCTTTTGTTTTTCTATGTGGGGGTTTTTGTTGTTGTTTTTGCAGTGGTGGTAAAAATGTAATTTGTTTGTTTGATCGGGTGTTTGGAATGGATAAAATATTT
Organism: Kingdonia uniflora; assembly: GCA_014058105.1. NCBI lineage: Eukaryota > Viridiplantae > Streptophyta > Magnoliopsida > Ranunculales > Circaeasteraceae > Kingdonia > Kingdonia uniflora. The sequence continues at coordinate 117,674 of JACGCM010001829.1, read as the reverse complement.
TTTGCATACTTGTATTGCTGTGTCTGATAGATAATGTAGATGAATGTAGACGATTACTCTTATAGTCCTGAGGTATAATGATATGCTCGAAGGTAATGACGATCGAATGTTCGACGCTCGAGGTATGCTCGACTAGAAGTCCTCAGGAATGAGGTTTGAATGCAGGGACTGATGAATCAGTTACATCTGGGAAGTTAAAAAGTTTGTTTGCTGACTTTTCAAGGTTGGGAATTGAAGGTTGCCATTAATTTGGTTAGGAAGAGGGAAAGTTGTGGTGGGTTTGTAAGTATAAAAGGGGATAGGTTAGAGAGAATTTCTTCATCTGTCCTACAACTTTCTCTTCATCTACTGCTTTGTTTGCTGATCACTCATGGCCAAAAACGTACCGGTTCAGGGAGATCAAGCGGTAGTGAGGGCCAGGAGGCCTTGCTGGGTCTTCAACGGAGGTTCAGAATAGAAGAGGATATTGATACTAAAATGCCAGACCTTTTTGAAGCGAAACCTGGGGCACCACTCTACGACATGCCCTTCGCGTACTGGTAGGGAATAGTGCAGATGATGGGGTCATTTCCCAGCCATCAGTTATCTTTTCTCACTGGCTTCGCAGAGGATATAGTGGACCAGGAGGATAAAAATGCAGCGGCCATTGTTGAAGAGATGTAACCCGCCACCAAATATGGTTCTCTTTTATATGTTTTCTTGTTGTTGCTTTCATGTTTTCTTCCTCCTCTTATTTTTTGTATGAAGCCTGTAATATTGTTTGAGTTGCTGAATAAAAATGGTTTTTGTTGATAACTTGCTTTGTCGAACTATGGAAAGTAGTAATATACTCTATATTGTAATTTGAGGTATTGAAGGGATGATACAGTTGTCGAAATGTACTATTTGTGTTGTTCGAAGATAAAAATGACTTTGTCAAAGTGAAAGGTAAACTCTGTCGAAGCTGAAAATTTTATCTGTAAGCGTGAGATTTTTGAATAGTCAAAGTTTATGACTGTCTTCGGTCGAAGGGTCGAAACTTTTGGGTTTAAAGGATGTGTTGGATGTCGAAGGTCGATATATTAGATAAGTTCATTTGAGGCTATCTGTTACAGATTGTTTGAGACGTAAAATGGTCGAGTACTTGAGTTCGGGGATTGTGTCAATGGTTATGATGGATTTGACTAGCCGTTCTGACAGCCCAGACGGCTGGTCTGCCTGGCTGATACGGGCGCCTGGGCAGTGTGCAAAAAGTAATGATGATGTTTTTCTCGTATGACAGAAAAGGTTATGATGTGACTGTTTGGACTTGGTTGTTTTGCTTCGAGTGGCAGAAAAAAAGGTTCGAGAAGCTTCAGCTTTTGCAGGTAGTTAAAAGTGAGGGTGTTATTCGCACGTGAGAAGTACGAGGGGTATATTGGTCAAAACACATTGTAGCCAAAAAATCGGGTAGTGGGGTCGTGGTAATGATAGTGGTTAGGAAATCGAGGTGATTTTGGGTTTTTAAAAGATATATAAGAGAGAGAAGAATAATTACTGTATTGTTTTATTGTGAGAATCAAAGAGTGGAGAGAAGGGGACGTACGCCATTTCGCACTTGGGAGTTCTTGTTGCACTTGCTGGTTTGGTTTTGCTGATTCGAGTGTAGTGTTGCTAACAACTGGTAAGTTACTTGATCTCTGCTGCTTGCACTTTGTTTTTTTTTTCTTTTGAGAATGTAGGTAGGGCAGTCTGTGTTTGGGTTTTAGGGGTTATTTTTGAGGTTAAAGAGACTTAAGGGATTTGGGTTTTGACCCATTCTAGGGTTTGGGGAGTTTTAGAGGGGGTACTAGGTCTGAGATTGAGGTTGTGATGAATATCTGGGGGGAGATGGACGGGATAGGAGTGATAGGCACGGGATTGTCGAATTTTCCACTCTAATTGCGTGTCTCTTCTCCTGTAGGCTAAAATGCATAACCGTCGGGCTTCGAGACGGAGATTGATAGATGAGGAGTTCGAAGAATTTGAAGTTAGTATTTTTGGTCGAGCCCAAATGGATGAGGGTAGTGATGTAGAAGTGTTAAATATTGTAACTGAGGCTCCATTGTCTATGGTTCTAACAGCTGAGGAGGTTCCAGCTTCAAGACGTCGAAGGACAATAGTTACCGAAGATAGTGATGAAGAGTAAACGGTATGGGGGGAGGGGGTAATATAGGGCATTCGGGAGATAAGGTACAGAGTGAAGACAGTGGGGACTCGACTGATTCGGATAGGGTCGAAGGGGTCATTTCTGCTAAAGATAGGATTAGATTAGATCGGTTTGCCGCCAAATTAGAACTCTCAAAGTTTGGGGTGTATCTGAGTGTTGCGGGGGCAGGGTTGACCTTCAAGTCAGACCCTGGGGAAGGGATTTTGGCTTATAGAGGCCAAATTCGGTTGGGACTGAAGCTTCATCTTCGAAGACTGGTGAAAGAAGTGTTGAATTTTTGGTGGTAGCTCCGGTGTAAATGAATGGTAATTTTTATGAGATGATGAGGGTTGTAGAGGGGATGAATGTAAAATTGGCTAGTAAGGGTCGAAGTTTGATTAAGTGGTTTGACATTATTACCTTTTACTCGAGGAAGGCTAGTCAGAACCCGGAGACCTATCACATCCAATGTCACCCGGAGAAGCCTTAGTTTTTTGACCTGTGCTCGACAGGCCGAGGGTGGAATAAAGATTTATTGATCATAAAGGGTAACTATGAGAATGTAGATAAAGATGACCCGTATAAATTATATCATAGGGTATATAACGAAAGTAAGTTTACTGTCGAAGGGTTGTTATTAAAGTGTATCTGAAAATAAGTGGTAACTGTATTCTTGTTTCATCTGCAGGTTCGAACAGTTCGTCTTGGGATTATCCGGTAAATTATATTGATATTCTGCACGGGGCTAGTGAAGACTGGGTAAACTCTGTGTTTGACAGTCTCAAAATCAAAAGGCAAAGAAGGAAGAAGGCGGATTCCCTGCTTCGAGACGTACCCGCTACGCCGAAGCTACCAAAGAGATAAAGAGGTAAAGGTGTTTCGAAGGGGAAAAAAGAAATGAGAGGGGAGGAGTTGCCAAGGAACTACCAGTTTGTGCCCAGATCGTGGAGGGGTTCGAAGCAAGAAGTGCCAGTGCCCGAAGTGGCAGGAGATACGTCGAAGTTGAGGCCGAGGCCAGTAACAGCTCAAACTGAGAAGGGGAAAGACCCGGTAGTCCCCGAAGCTTCGAAGGTGGAGCAATCGAAGGCTGACCAATGCAAGAGGCGTAAGGTGTTGGGGGAGGATGATACACTGGAGGAAGATGAAGAGATGATGGAGGTTGAACGACAGGAGCAGGCTGTGGTAAAGCAGGCTTCGATGGTCGAGCTCTGGGAAGATGACCCAGACGAGGCTTTGAAGAAGATAAAGAAGCACATGTTTCAGGTAACTATATATGGCTTCCTGTTGTTGTACTTAAAACTTCTTCAAGTTTTGAGTTGCACTGATTTCTTGAAAATTTTAGCAGACGGATGCTTGGGTGCAAACTTGCATCAAGGCAATGAAGGCAGTAAAGGCGAAATTGAAGCAAGCAAAGGACAATATGAATCTTTCTTGTGGAAAAGAGGCATCACTGGTGTCTAAAGTTAAGAAGTTGAAGCAAGATCTGGGGGTACTTACCGACTCTTATGACAAGAGGCTCGAGCTACAGAGGTCGAGGCTGGAGCGATAGTGGTCTGCGAAGCTTGTGGCGTGTGAGAGGGAGAAAGTAGAACAGAAGGTGAGTTTTCAGCGACTGTATGATGGCGAATGCAAGGTAAACTCTAAGTTGAAAAGCTTTATAGATGATAAGGGGTATGACCCCGAGACATTGGAACCTTATCCTGTGTCTCCCGAACTTGTTGAAGGGGATGATTTGCAGGTGAAGGGAGGAGAGGCGAACATTGTTGAAGAATCAGCTAGAAGTACTGGGGGTGGTGAAGATACTTCTCTTGTTGGAGCGTTCATTGGTAGAACTGTTGATGGTTTGGTTGTCGAAGGTTCGAATGAAGCTGCTGGGGGATCTGTGGAGCAAGAAGGTATAACCACGCCGATATGAGGTACTTAGGATGGGGTTACATGTCTTCTTCTACTGATTATAATGCTGAGTTGTAATATTTTAAACGATGTTGTTGTTTTCTGTTGGTCTTTGAAGTTGGTAGGTTGTTTGTGCTTTTGTTATCTGTTGAACCTCTAAAGTTGATACTGAACATATTGATATGTATTGTCTGAACATACTGATTTTGAACTTCTAATTTGATATCTGATTTGCTGATGGACTATGTAATCCTTCTCTGACCTTGAATTATTAGAATTTGAATGCACATTCTATTGATTTTGCTCATTTCAAATTTTTGATGATTGGTCTTTGAATTATGCTGCAACTGTTTAATTGATGGATAATATGTTGAATGTGCTATGAATTTGATTGAATTGTAGAGAGTATCTATGTATGCGGCTTCCGTAGAAATTGGATTTGTTTGAGTAGAAATTTGATCTGTTTGAATTACTGTTGTGGGATCGAAACCTGAGCGGTATCGAAGATATATAGATCGAACACTAAATGTTGTGCTGGACATCGAAGGCCGAGGCCACAGCAATGCTAAAATTTTTTGAAAAATTTTCAGGTCGCCTCCAAGTATCAGTTGAGCCGAGGGGACGTGATACCTAGAGGAAACCCGAAAATTGACTGGACTTCGAAGGCCTAAGCTACAGTGAAGCAATATTTGATCGCCTCCAACGCATTCCCAAGGGTCCGGTCTTTTGACCATCCTTGCCCCTCGAGTCTGCTCGAATGTTGGAAACTTGGGCAATTCAAAGTTGCCCCCAAGTACCAGTAGGGGCGAGGGTGGACATGATACCCGGGATAAACCAAAAAAAGTACTGGACTTCGGCGATTTCAAAGCCTGGATGAAGTATATTTGATCGCCCCTAATGCATCCCCAAGGGTCCGGTCTTTCGACCATCCTTGCCCCTCGAGTTTGCTCAAAATTGGAGACTTGAGCAATTCAGGACCGTCCCCCAAGTATCAGTCGGGGTGAGGGTGGACATGATACCTAGGGTCAATCAAGAAAAGGACTGGACTTCCAAGGCCTAAGCCACAACGAAGCAATATCTAATCGCCCCCAATGCATCCCCGAGGGTCCGGTCTTTCAACCATTCTTGCCCCTCGAGTTTGCTCGAAGTTGGGAGCTTGACAGATCTCGAGGTTACCCTCAAGTATCAGGCGGGTCAAATTTTGACATGATACCTGAGTTAAATCAAGAAATTCAAAATGGAATAGGAGATGAAGTAATGGCTGAAAAACTTGTTTATTCAATGTTCTGGATTACATCAGTTGTACATGGTTGGAAATATGGCCTGTTATAAGAGACCAGCTGCATTGTATTCCAGGGATTTGGTAGAGGCTCTTTGTCTTTCGCCTTTCGTCATTAAGTAATAAAAAGCCTTATCTGTTTTATCGTAGACAACGTATGGTCCTTCCCAAGATTCGGCTAACTTGCCGGCATTTTGAGATTTTGATGATTGATTGACACGTCAAAGTACTCGATCTCTAATGTTGAAACTCTGTGGTCGAGCTCTTTTGTTGTAGGATTTCTGAAGTAATGTGTGGTACCTGTCAAGGTTGGCGATAACCCGATCTTTAGTTTCATCAATCCATAACATGTTACATGCAAGTTCAAACTCGTTATCTTCGTCTGGGAGGTTTGGGTCTCGAGTAGGTACGTCGAATTGAGTTGGTAATACAGCTTCGGTTCTATATGTTTGAAGGAAGGGGGTACATCCTGCAGATTTTCTTGGGGTTGTGCGATAGGCCCAGCGAACATGTTGTAACTCTTGAGCCCATCGTCCTTTGTTTGCATCGACTCTCTTCTTAAGGCCATCGATGATGGTTTTGTTAATTGCTTCGCCTTGACCGTTGCCCTGGGGATAGTAAGGTGTAGAGGGTGAGAGGATGATGTTGTATTTTTTGAGGAAGTTTCTGACTTTGCTGCCAACGAATTGGGGACCATTATCGCATCGAATCATATGGGGATAGCCGAAGCGAGTGATGATGTTTTCCCATAAAAATTTGACAACTTCTTCTTCTCTAGCTCGGCATAGAGGTACCGCTTCGGCCCATTTTGTGAAGTAATCGGTTGCGACGATGATGTTTTCTCTACTATCCGAGGCTTTTGGGAAGGGTCCAATGAAATCGATGGCCCATCTTTTGAATGGCCAGGAAACCTGATTGAAGTTGAGGTCTTGAGAAGGGCAATGGATGTCATGATGCTGCAGTGTTTTGCGTAGTCTGAAGCTTGTTTTTTCATACCGGGCTAAAATAATCCTTGGGTAATAGCTCGAAGGGCAATGGAATGACCAGCATTATGAGCACCGCAGGTTCCTTCATGAAGTTTGGCTAAAGTTTGAGAGGCTTCGGCTTAGGATATGCATCGAAGGACGCCATTTGGGGATTTTCGATGTAATTGGCTTTGGAGGATAGTATATCTGTGGCAGTTTTCTTGCAGAGAGCGTTTGGCTTTGGTATCATCTGGGAGAGTAGTATTGTTGAAGTAGTGAAGAAATGGTGTTCGCCAATCGTGTGGATCGTGACTCTCACCCCCAGTAATGATGGTAATGATTTCTATCTGGTCGATACTTGGGCGTTCGAGTACTCGATATGGAGTGTTCGAGATTCCGATTGTCTGAGCATAGCTGCTATGTATGCGAGGGCATCTGCATGTCTATTTTCTCCTCGAGGGTAATGTGTGATTGTAGATTTTTTGGGGAACCGGTCCATGCGTTGTCGCACAAAAAGAGCGTAGTCAGCCATGCGACCGTTAGCTTGGTTTTCTCCTGTGTAATATCTCTGAACAAGTTGGGAATCTGTAAAGACTGCAAGTTTGGGAATGCCGAGGTTGAGTGCGAGGTTGAGGCCGTGAATCAAGGCTTCATTATTGGAACATTCGAAGGCAAGTTTGATAGCTTTCTCTATGCGATCATTAGTGGGTGTTACCAAGACAACACCAATTCATGAGCCACTAGGTCTTGCTGATCCATCTGTGAATAACTGCCAGCCAATAAGAGGGTCCCAGGGATCTACTATTTCGGGTTAATCTTCTGATAAGTCATCTTCGTGTTCTTCCCAGTCGACATCTTCAACCGGGAAGTTAGCTAGAAAGTTAGCTACTGCTTGGCCTTTCTGGGATATTTGCTTCTCGAAGGTAATGTCGTGTTCACCAAGGTATACGGACCACTGTTGCACTCGTCTGGATTTTTCTTTTTTTCTAAGTACCTCTCGAAAGGGATAATTGGTAATAACATGGATGGGATGAGCCTGAAAATATGGCTTGAGCTTACGGGCTGAATAGACAAGTATGAGGAGTAAACGCTCAAGTTTTGAATATTGAGTTTTTGCGGGGGTTAGGGTTTTGCTGATGAAATATACAGGTTTTTCGATGTTGGAATCAAGTGGAATGAGCACTAAACTGAGAGAGGTTTCTGTGGCATAAAGGTATAAAGAAAGTTCAAGGAAGGCTTGTTCGCACTCAGGGGTCCAATCGATCTCTGGATTGTTTTTTTTTTTTGCTTTGTGGACGCCTTGATCGCGTAAGAGGGAAAAGAGCCAGACACATCGTTCTGAGGATTTCGAAATGAAACAATTGAGGGCTGCTATCCTGTTCGCCACTTTTTGGATATCTTTCTTGGTTCGGGGCGAAGGCATGTCTATGAGGGCACGAATGTGGGTAGGGTCAATCTCTATCCCACGTTTACTAATAAGGTGACCCAAAATTTTTCTGGATGACACTCCAAATTGGCACTTGTCTGGGTTGAGTTTCATATTATACATGCGAAGTATCGAGAAGATTTATGAGAGGTCTTGGATATGGGTATTTTTTTAAGGCTCTTGCATAACATATCGTCGATATAGACTTCGACAGATTTGTAAAGCAAAGGTTTGAACATGGTTGTAACAAGGCGTTGGTAGGTGGCCCCAGCATTTTTAAGGCCGAAGGGCATAACATTGAAACAGTAAATGCCTTGTTCTGTTATAAATGAAGTTTTAAGTTGATCTTCGAGGAGGAGGGGTACCTGATTGTAGCTCGAAGCCGCGTCCATCATGGATAGGTGTTCATGTCCAACAGTGGCATCGAGGAGTACTGAGATAGTTGGGAGGGGGAAACTATCCTTCGGTGTATGCTTGTTGTGGTCTGTGAAGTCGACACAGATTCAGATCTTGCCATTCTTCTTAGGAACTGCTACAATATTTGATATCCAGTCTGCGTACTTCACTTCTCTGATATAGCTTACGACTTTGAGCATGACTATTTCGAGGTTCACGGCTTCTCGAAGTCGTGGTGCCAGTGTATTCTTCTTTTGTTTTACTGTTGAGGTATGGGGGATGAGATCGAGGCGATGGTAGGCCTGGTTGGGGTCGATATCAGGCATCTCTTGAAATGTCCAGGCAAAGATGTCTTTGTTTGTTTGAAGGAACTCAGAAAGTTCGAGGCGCTCTGACTCATTGAGGAAGGTTCTGATAAATGTACCCCGACCAGGACCGTCGAGTTTGATATAGACTGTGGGTTCGATGGATGGGGTGGTATCTATCGAAGTCGAAGGGATAGGAAGATGCTGTGATTGCTATGGGCGGCTAACAAGTTTTTGGGTTTGGTCGATCTCTGGGTGCTCGCATGAGCGGGCAAGGCGTTGAGAGCCTTTCAAATTCCAAGTACCCTCATGATTGCTTAATCAAAGGGTCTGATGGTAGGTCGAAGGTATAACTCGCACGGTGTGAAGCCAATCTCGTCCGAGTATACCAAGGTATTCAGACTTCTTGTCAATGACGATGAAGTTGATTTGAAGGGTAATGGGGCCTGTAGTAACGGGCTGATACGGCCAACAACGGCTTCTATTGATCCATTGAAACCTTTTAGTTCGATGTTGGCAGCGGTTATGAGGTCTGCTTTCTTCATGGTTTGGATTGTTTGGAGAAAGAGGACATCAGCTGCGCTCCCAGTATCTACGAGCATTGTGTGGAGGACGAGGTTCTCGATCTTAATCATGATGACTAACGGATTGGAATGGGGGAAACGAACGTGTGAAGTTTCACAACCGATGAAAGAAATACCTTTGAGTCGAGGGTGGCGACTTGATTATGGCAGAAGTATGAGAAATTTCTCCTGATAGGAGAGCTTGTAACATTCTTCGATATATTTTCATTTGTTCTTGGAATGTCCACTGTCGATGTTACTGACTTCGATAAGCTTGACTCTATAAATGTGCACCTCGGCTGGGTCAGTAGCAGGGGTGGATAGAGATTTGAGGTAGAACCCATCGAGGTAGCCTGGGAGATCAGATATATACTAGTGCAAACGTCCTGCTATGAAGATAAGTTCGAGAGAACGCTGAAGGGTGAAGCGTTTATTGGTATGGTGACAATTACACTTATTGTTAGCACAGTAGGGTTCACCTGGTCTGACTTCGATGGGGAAAGGGATGCGCCAAATGGGGTCTGCCTGTATATGTGGTAGAAGAGTGTTGAGGGGGACAGTGAGTATAGGCAAAACAGGTTTTGGTCACTTTTGCGAGCTTCGGAATTGTTATCAATGTTGGGGCGTTTGCGGCTCTCAGTCTCCTGTAAGACAGGAATAATCAGGGGTGTGGGAACAGAGTGGGGGTGTTGCTGAGGTTTATGGAAGTTTGCTGTGTGCGAAGGCTGGCTCTATTTGCGGGACTCTTGAAAGCGTTCGAGATTGATATAGCCGTTGACCTTCGAGAGCAACTCTTTGAGTGTTTTTGGTTTGTGAAGGACTAGGTGCTTTTTTACTCGGCTATGGTCGGGCAGGGCATTCGAATATGCTTAAATAGCATTCGAGCAGTCGAGATTTTCTATTTTTCGGGATTCGTCGAGGAATCTTCAGGTGAGGCTTCGAGGGTCTCACTGCCGGATTTTCTAAAATTGAAAAGAGCGTCAACTCTGACCTCTCTGTCTTTGTTGAAGGCAAACTGAGCGATGAAAAGTTGTGAAAGTTGCTCGAAGTTACGAATTAAGCCATTTGGGAGATTGTGGTACCATCGAAGGGATTATCGGTAAGGCTTGTTGGAAAAAGGCAGCATAATAGGTAGTCAGCCGTGGAGTAGAGGCTCAGGGAGTTTTGGAATTTGTGGATGTGGGATTTGGGGTCTGTGTTATGGTATTTGCTGAGTTTGGGAGCACGAAAGTTGGAGGGTATTTCGATAGCCTAAAGTTTGGGGCAGATCGGGTTATTGAGGCGGCTCTAGGAGTTTGCGGCTGGGCTCGTGCTAACGCGAATGACGGGTTTTATTTTGTGGTCGAAGTCCTGCTGTGTAACATATGCAGGATGTGGGGGAGATTGATGACTTCGAAGGTTTTGAGGTCGAGTGTGTGGTAGTAAATTAGTACTGCGTTAGCCGTGCCGTTCCTGAGCAGGACGGTGTCTGGGGTGCCTGGAGGAGGAGAGGGTTGAGTTGGAAGAGTCTTCTGTGAGGTGAATCCCGAGGTGAATGGTATCGGTTGGGGGAATAATACTGGGAAACCCTTCGGCACATGTGAGAATGGGGGGTATCTCAAGGTTTGGTGAAGGTCCTAGGAGGGCGCGAGCAGAGACGCACGATAGGTCTGGTACCTGTGACGGGCGTGCTGGTTCTAAGGGCTGTAATCTCTGTAACTCTCGGACGGTGTTGCGCATTTCGTCGATTGCTCTGTTCTGTCAGGCTTCATCGTCCAAGCGGCGATTCCGCTCGGTTTCTAGTGCCAAACGGTGGCTGTCACGCTCCTGGTTTAGTTGGTTCTGGTGGCGCTCTTCTGTCTAAGCGACTTGTTGGGATAACAAGGCTATTTGGGTAGCGACTCCGTCAATGGAGTGGCCTGCCTGGGTTGAGTTAGAACGTTGTGTGGGTGCCAATGAAGGTAATCTGCTAAAGTGGCAAACAAAAGGAGGGGAAGGAGGAAAGGAGATTGGTAGGGTGGGAAACACAGACGACGCCAATTGTAGGGACCTAACTTCATTCGGACGGGAAGTCGGTTCTTACAACGTAGAATCAATCCTCAATCGAAGGAGACAAGCAATTGACCTAAAGCAAGATCTAACTTATAGACAAATACTTGTGTAGAGGCCCGAATGTGACTCTCTGCGACCTCTGATGAATTTTTTTTAAGACAGATTGTATTACTGAAGAGTAAATAACAGGGTTCGAGTGTAGAGTATCTGGGTGGTCGAAAGTAAAATGCAAGGGAGCTGAGTTGCCAAAAGTGGGTCAGGATTACATGATTACTATCAGGAAATCTCGGCGAGTTATGGGCGCCGGTCATGCCAGTTCTGTCACTGCAACATTTATTGGTGATGTCTCTGAACGGCGCGGCGGTTGGACCTGTCACTATAGCGGTACGGGCCAATCAATGCGCCGTCTAATCTGATAAGGTGGTTGCCTGCCTTATCTTGCTTCGATCATGTGTTAGCAAGGTCGAAGGATTTCTGTTGCAGTATGTTAATTCGTTCTCGAAGCTTCGTCTTCAGGGGATCTCTGGGGAGTCTGTTTTAGAGATTGAGTGGGCTTCGATACATTCGAGTAGGCTGTGAAGTTGGCTTCGAATGACTGTCGAAGGCTACGAGTAGGCTACTACAACAATTTTGATAAATGTTACAGTAAATTAGTAATATTACTTCAAATGTGTGAAAGTTTTCAAAAATAGAGTGGATCCGTGGACACTCCTATCATTTAACTCTTGCTAATAAACTGGCCAGCAACTTTCTCATATCAGAAATTATGATAATAAATACTACTTTTTGCCATCTTTACAAAATCAGACCCAAGGAACAATAAATTCCAAAATCGATACTGGCAAGAGGAAAAACCAGGTTTGCCCCTACTAAAGTTGCAATATAACAGTAGATAACCACCTGTTTTTGGGCTCCACAAGTATGAATGTCACATCCGGTGTAATAAAAAATTGTAAAAAATTCTTTAACTCATTTAAAACTATTATATCAAGTCCTGTGTACTTGGATGGCTGACATTATCACCATCTCATGAACTTCTTGTCATTTGTTTTAGCACATTTTGTCCTACCTTTGACCAGATTTCTTATTTATAAGAAGGCAGACTCTTTCACCAATTATGTTACTATTTCTCATCGTTTATGGTTAGGTATCACCTGCGGTTCACAGGGGTTCGTCTAGTTTTTGGTGCCAAAAGCGATCCCAAGTCATCGAACAGTTTCTTCTTCTTACTCAAATGCAAAAACCGTCCCAATTATTTGTCACAAACCGCCTGTGTGACTGCTGCCTACCAAGTGTTTGATTAAAGACTGATACTCTACACATTGGGCATGGATGAAATGATGGTACTCGTAACTCATGTAGATGGTACTCTAGTCAATTCATGGAACAAACGATGGCAAATCGTCTGCGCAGCTGCTGCCAACCAAACTATGTCATTTATTCAGTTAAACTCTAGCATTCTTTCAGACATCTATGTCATTTAGTAACAGCTAAATGTCATTTTTTCTTGTATAACTTTACAATTTATTCAGCATACTTTGTCATTTGTTTTATGGGAAAAATGTAATTAAACTACTGGAGCAGGTGCATGGGAGCATCACCAGGAAGGGATCAAAATACCAAATTATACTGGCTACCGACCTCTATTTAGTGTTGGTTTTTCACACTATTTTCAATTTTATGGTGGCTTTTTGGTCACTTTGTTTCTTAATCATTTTGGATGGTTTTTTTTTTTTACTATTTTGATAAATACTACAGTAAATTAGTAATATTACTTCAAATGTATGAAAGTTTTCAAAAAGGGAGTGGATCCGTGGACACTCTTATCATTTAACTCTTGCTAATAAACTGACCAACAACTATCTCATATCTGTCAAACAGCTTGAAAATAGCCTTTAAGCATCTCTTATAACCATTAGCAAAAACCTTGATATCATCAGCAAAGAGTAGAGGACTAGGGCCAAGACAGTTCTTTAGAGATACCATAGGCTTAACTTGCCCCCCAACACTTAAGAAATTTAACCCTCGGAAAGAGATCATAACCATACAAATATGATGAAGTTTGTCATTTTGTTGTTTTCATTTTCACAATTCTCGAAACTACCGCTCTAACAAAATTGTAAGTGCATGTCGCCTTCAGACATAACTTGAAGAATTTCATGGATATGTTTCTCACATGTCAGTCTAAAGATATCGACCTCTTAATACTTATCGTGAAGAATTTGAGATGTTATGATTGGGAATTCACTAACATCTGTGACACCACTCTTTTCTACTATGACGTGATGTACAGTAACTTTATTGGCTACCATTTCATTACTTTTGATGCACCATGATATTACAGCAAATGTACTTAGTGTAAGCGGAATGTCACTGAAGGCGAACCCTTATCTTTCAATCAATATATATCTTGTGGATGTATGGTTATCGATTTTTTTATGTGCATCTTCTTCTTCCCAGATATTAAATACAAATAATAGCATAATTATCATGTAAACATAGGTGCACCATAATCTTCTTCATGTGTGCTACTATATTAGTTAACTAAATAAGATTATTGTCCCCTCTATATAGGGTTTATATTACTCAAAATCAGTTAAAGAGCATAATAACATATGCCTTCTTTTATAGAACATACAAGGGACTATTAAATTAGAAACCTTACTTCTAATTTAATTAGGAATCTAACTCCTAATAGAATACTTCCTAATCTATAAAATAGGAATAGTCTCCTAAATATCTTTCTCTTGGATAATAAGAAACTACTAAAATAAACAATAATTAATTAAATTAAGCGTCTGTAATAGTTTTAGCCCAAACCTAATAAGCTAGCTTCATTCGTTATTATTTTCCTTGCAAACCCCTGTAGTATGAAATTCGTTGCATATATCTTTGGTTCTGCTATGCATATAATATCTGGTTTTAGCTCCTCCACTTTATGTTTTAAGTATGCATGAGTTTTACAATTTCCCACTCCTCTAGCATTCTAGAAGATCACTTTCATTGTCTATTATAGGATCTTGTGACCTTAGGGTTAAGAGTGTATACCTTTCCTCCCTAATAGACCTGGTTTGGCCCTAGCGCTTCCATGATAGATCGTTCTTCCTCTTCCATTTCATTAGCCTAGATTACAGGGTTAAGTAGCTGTCGAATTTTTTCAAAATCTGCCTCTTTCTGACTTAGTATTTCCCCCTGTTCCTCCATTGTTTATGCTATGTTACGTTCATTTGGAGAGTTCTCAGATTCATGTTGTGGTTCGGCCTTGCTTTGTGTTTCTCCTTCGGTACTCTAACTCGAGATAACCTCTTCATATCTTTCATCTTCTATCTACTCCCTTATGTCATCTAGTAACGCTTCAAAAGTATCACTCCTAGTAATCACAACCTCTTTTTGTGATGCTTTGTTATTGGTTTTACTCCCCTTTGCTAGTGACCATTCTTCCTCATTTGTAATTCTCTCTACTTGCTCTATCTGTCTCATTGGTTTTGTCATCCCTGGGACAATATATGATCGGGGATATGCTGTTCTCAGTGGGGGTAGTTGTTTCCTAAAAATATATGTGTTTATTGGGTTGTTGTGATTGTGTCTGGTTAGTTTCCTTACTTTTTATTGTACCTTCCTATATGGAAATTGCCTTATTGGTTTTGTTGTTATGCCCCCCTTCTCGTGAGCTCTTCTTTGTATTATTGCCAGTAGTTTCAGTTTCATTCTGTCTGCATGCCCTTTGCCCTATCTTGCATCCCGCAATGATATGCCCTACATTGTTGCAATGTTTGCTGTATTTAGGGACCCTGTGTAGTATAATCTCTTGTTTCACCATTCTCCCTTCTATGTCAAGAAGTGTATGATCGGGGATTGGTTTAGACATATTAATGTCAACAAGGACATTTGCATCGTAGCCATAGTCCTGGTTTATTGTAGATTGATCCAGCTGGATTGGTGTCCCTAGAGTTATACCAAAGGATAGTATAATTTTGGGGATTCATATCTTTATAGGTAAATCTAGAAATTTACACCATATAAGAGCATTTGAGTTGCTGAAGCTATCTATTGAGAAAACGGACTCCACAACAGTATCCTCATTAGCATTCTATCAACCATCCATGTTCTCTACTCCATATCCAGATCTTATCCTCTTCGTTCTCTAATTTGATGATAAAAAAATATTTGCTAATTGGTATGAGTTTGTACGACTCTTTTTGGTTTTCCAGAGCATTCGAGCAAACTCTTGGACTGTTGTAAAGTTGATTTTTTGAAGGTTTAGCCTGCCTATCAGACTGTATTGATATTGCAATTTTCCTACTTCTAGTTCCACAGGCAGAATTATGATCAATGGTGTATCTTCTCTCTTGTTCACTGACAGTAGCTCTGTCATATCTATTGTGTGATTCCTCTCATCTTTCACCTTGTCTATAAATATCTGGGTTACTGTTGTTTCACTTGGGGTTTGGTTGGTTGGCTCTGGGTTGGCTGTCGCTGTTCTTGTTCTCCCTCTGTCTTGACTTGAGTTTACCTCTGCCAATTTCAGCAAATTGGGGTCTGCCAATGCCTTTTCCAAGAATCCCTACGGGCAGACCGTTCTTAATCCGTGCTTGTTACCCTCCACCATTTCTTCATGTGATACAATTTGGTCAGGGATTTTTCCAAAGTTTATAATCATGCTCCCCATAACCTGATTTGCATTATTGATTTCTTCTCTGATTGTTTGGGGTTTAGAAATGTTTTGATCTACCCCAGATGCCTTCCCTAAATCTGGATTTGCTTCTTGAATCTTTTATGTTGCCTCTTGCGATGCTGGTATGTATATCTCCATCCCTCTTTCATTATTGCGTCCCAACGAGATCCCATTGCTTAGAATTAGTTAGAGCAGGTTCAATGTTTGAGTATCCATGAATTTCGATGATTCTTCGACTTTAATAAGGGTTGTTGAGTTTGGGGTTGGAATTTTGAGTATGCATTTTCTCTTTTTTCTCTAAAACTTCCCCTTTTAATTCATAGAAACTCAAATCCCAATAATAATAATAATAATAATAATAATCTAATCTTGAAGTGTGAATCCAACATACCTGCACAGATAAAAAGATGGGATTTGCTGCTTTAACAACGGTTTTTTCTCTACTACGAGCACTTCCAATCAGCAAATCACAGTAAGATACATGAGTTGCAGTTTTTCTTTTGTACGCACAAATTGCTTAACTCTCTATAAAACAGTGATGTAGAGTGAGCTACTATTAGTTACTAACAACATCAATGAATCGTAGATTTTCTTGGGGGATTTCAATTGCGTACCCAGAGTAGAGTAAAGGAGGGGCAGAAGGCAGAGCTACTAACAAGAGCCATGCAAGAATTTGGGGACTTTATAGACAGGGCTAATCTAATTGAGAGCAACACAATAGGAATAAGTTATACATGGACTAATGCACATAAATGAGTTAATAAAATACTGAGTGTTCTGGACAGATGCTTGCATAACCTGTAATGGCCTAATTTCCTAAGCTCAAAATGGCTCGGAATTAGCTCTTACACCAATGTTTCAGTGACAAAAACTAATGTAAAATAAGAAATGACATAGGTGATTTAGCTTAGAAATCCTTTGAATATGTAAAAACCCACAACCTCGAGTTGAGGGTTTATGTAATAGTGACTTTTATTACTCGAGGCTGATATCTTATTACAAGTAATCTCTCAAACTAAAAATACTGGATCTTATAAATAAAAAGTTTGATATTTTGAGAATCTAGAAAATATAGTTTTCTTGGTAATTTCTCGAATATTTTCTGGCCCTTGTCTCTTATGGAATTTTTTCTTTATATAGGCATTGTCCGTAGTTCTCTATTGTGCTGAAGCATGTTCTCCGAACAACGTGGTAAGTGGTGTTTGACAGAGTAACTGTTGAGTTTGTGAGAGATAGGTATCTTTGATTTGTTCATACTTTTTTGTTATGCTTAACCCACATTCCTCATTAGTTAGTGGTGTAGGTGTCAATATGGACTATTTATGTCACATGTAGAATGCGTGAGCCTGATATGGAGGTAGTTCAAGCTGAAAATAGTTTGAATTGGGTTAGATCAAGGGATTGGTCTCTACAATTGCCCCCTCGCAACCGAAGTTACGAGTGGCTTTGGTTGAGAAAGAATTTGCAGGTATATGGGTATACGGGTTTAGAAGTTTAAAAATGAAGGAAGTATTAATGTGGATTTGACTGTTTGGAAAATGTGTATATTTTTATGGGGGGGGTGATGTTTGTGTATTTAATGATGATGGGAATATTGATGTATGGGATGCTTAGGGTTTGAGAGTTTCGTCTATTTTGAATGATGATGCTTGGGAAACATACCTGGACATTAAATATTATGGTTATATAAATAGTACATGTACCGAGGATTATGGCAAAGTATGTTGTTTGTTGCAAAATTCTTTAGAAGTCTAATTGACGATGGTGAAGACCCAAATAATGGTTTGCAAAGAGGGAGTTTCTGTTGAGATGTGGAAGTTGAAGTTGAAATATTTTGGAGATCAGTCCTTGGAGATGCCCACCCCCATTCCCGTTTCACCGATTTATCAGGGTATGTCGAAAGATGAAGCGGTTGAAGCTGAGAAAGATTTTTACTGTATGTGGAGATTTCATTATGTTGTCTTGACAAGTGAGCAACATTGGAGTTGTTTTTGCATCCTTGCAGAAGACAAGGTTGAGGAGATAGATGCGGGGGTTGGTGTAATTGGGGAGCAGTTGTGCCGATGTCTTGCATATGATTAGATTCTAAGGTCGGGACCTCTTCATCTCTACCTACTCTGCGGTGGTGGAGGTTATAGAAGAGGCAACGGTAGAAGTGGAGAAGGGAGACGGAGAATGGAAGCCTGCTTTTGCACCATCATCATTTCTTTGCTCTAAGAAGACCTTCTATTTGAAGAGTTGGTTCAAGCACGGACTTCCTCTCTTCTATAGTTCCCATTTCAAGCTTGAATCCATGTCTAGAATTCGACCAAACTCATGGGAAAGAGGATGTTTATTATTTTCCAATTGATACTTTGCTTCAGAAATTTTTTTGAGTGAAACATTACTCAAGTCAGATGAACTGAAGGATTTGTTGTTTCAGAGTACCTGAAAGGCTTGTTATTTGTAAAGTACTTGAAAGAATTATTATCTGTAAAGTACCTGATTTCGGAGTACCTTAAAAACTTGTTATCTGTAAAGTACCTGAAAGATTTGTTATCTGTAAAGTACCTGTAATTTATATTCGAGCTTAATAAAATTTGCTATTCAAACTCTGTGTTGATATATAAAGTAACTCTTAAATTCGAGCAATGAATAATTCAAAGATTTACGAATAGAGGATGAAATATAATGTATGATATTGGAAACACAAAGTAAATTTTAGTAATCGAGCTAAAAAAATATGTTTGTAACATGAAATATATGTAAGGATTTATTTTCGAACTGAGTGGCTGAGAATTATGGGGGAGAGAGATAACTGTAGAAGTTTTAGGGTTTAAGAATGGAAAATTCGAGCTTAGGGAGGCAATTCCAAAATATTAGATTTGAAAAGAATAAGTTCGAAATGGAACAGGCTGAATTCATTGAGGTCAATGTGAAGAGATAAGTTCAAATAATTTTTCTCAGGATATTAGGTTTTTGTTGTGAAAGAACAAAATATAATTATGAATTGTGGGGGATCTGGGGTAAATTTTGAAAACTGCATAAAATAGGGGGAATTTTTTTTTAAGCAGGTTGTAAAAAATATAAATGGTGTGGACTTGATCTGAGAGAATTCCCTATGCCTTTGAGAGATGATTGGCAATAAAGATAGCTGATGTAGTAGCCTACTCGTAGCTTTCGAGCACTAGTTGAATACTTGGAGGAAACATCAAAGCCTACCTAGAGACTCGAAGCCCAACAAGACAAAAACTAACTCCACGAAACCTTTCAAGACTACTCGAACACTCGAAGACATAATCAAAGCTGAAGATAGACAATTGCACCAGAATTCAGTGTTAGTACTAGAGAAACTTTGACCCTGGCCATACATGGTCTAAGGCAGACACGTCTGACAGCCAGATCACCAGACAGAATAGTGAAACAAGCCGCTAGACAACTACAGCGCTAAAACTAATAACTACAGTGTCAGGACCAACAACTACAGTATCAGAACTAACTTCAGGTATAAAACGGTTGCCCCCAAATGATATACATGAACTTGACCTCCCATGGTGGCACAACCCTTTCTATATCCTATAAATAGGAGGGATGAGGCACGATGAAGGGGTTAGAAAATCTCGCCCGCAAAGCCTTACAAGATTACCTTTGAATACCCTATAATAATCTACTCCTCGATCCCTCGACTAACTCGATATATATCATTTCTCCTTAAAACCTCACTAGAGGTCGTGGAGTAACCCATCCTAGGCCTCCACGCAAGTGTATTGTCTTAGTAGTATCTCTTATTATTGTTATTTATATGCTTGCAAACCTCTAGTCGAAGATTAACCCCTTAGTGTAAGAGCCGATTTCCCCTCATACAAATCTTGGCCCCTATATTTGGCGCCATCTGTGCTATACCCACCCTGTCCAGCTACCCTTGTCTCTTTTCTCTTTCTCTTTCTACCCCTCACAGCCATCCTCAATGGCTCTCACCCTTTGCTCCACTTTTGCTATTGTCGGAAATTTCACTGACAGTATAGCCACCCAACTCGCACTCATCAGTCAACAGTTTGCGCAAATCGAAGAGCGCCATTCCAATCGGCTACGTCTAAAATGTGAAGACAGACACAACGAACTCGAGGCTGAACGATAGTATCGTTTAGATGAGAACGAGCGCCAGCATCGTGCCCTCGGCGAACTGCGCCACACAGTTTGAGAGCTTCAACAGGTTCACACCCAGGACGCTCCTCTGCAATCCCTGGAACTTTCCCCTTCTCGCGTTTTAGCTCGCACTCGCCGTGGGCCCCACCCCCAAGTCGAAGTACCCCCGGTTTACCTTGGTAGCGAGGGCGTTCCCACCATTTTACCTACCGGCTCATTCCACTTTGGTATACACCCCACAGAGGATTCTTTTGACTCCACCCTTTGAACTGCCCAATACCCCACACGCCGTCCTACTCGAGAACTCATGGGGGAGCGGAGCGCTGAACACACGCCGAGCCTTCGGCCTCATCCCCCTCAACCCCAATGATCTATTCATCCTACATACCATACTCGACAGGAAATCGATCAGAAAATTTGCGCCGCAACTCGTATCAGTACAAGCCCCACACTGAACTCTTGGAGTCGATTAAACAACCCTATCTGCCCCAAACTTCTCACGGTCGAAGTAACTTAAAATTTCTATACCCCTAAAATGAGCAAATACCACAATACTGACCCTCAGTATTATGTCCTCAAATTCTAAAATGCTTTAAGTCTGTATTCTACAGCCGACCACATCTTATGTCAAATGTTTCCTACCAGTTTAACTGATAGCCCTCTCAAATGATACCACAACCTCCCTAATGGTTCGATCTAAAGCTTTGAACAATTGTCTAACCTTTTTATTACCCATTTTTCCTTTAACAAAGACCATGAGGTCCGAGTCGACGCTCTCTTTATCTTTTGCAAATCCCACAATGAAACGTTTGAAGCTTTCACCAAGCGGTTCCTTAATGAGTCGCGCAAAGTCAAAAACCTTGATTGTACGAATATTGTCCTCGTGTACTCTAATGCTCTATCAGATTACAGTCATGTCAAAGAGTACATCGTGCTTCATAAACCACGAACCCTTGAGGAGATGCTATCTAAGGTTAACAGATACATCGACCTCAAACGCCTTCACGAATCCAATCACCAGGCGAAAGCCTCGACCACTAACCGTAATGAACCTCGACAACCTTCTAAGCCTATGGCCGCTCCTATCTCACAGGAGACCGAGAGCCACAAACGCCCTCACTCCGATGATACCCCTGTTGAGATTCGTAAAAAATAGCCCAAGTCGGTCCTTCCTAAGCTCACTGCTCCCATCAGCATCCTTCGCACACAAATACAGGCTGACCTTATCTGGCGTACCCCATACCCCATCGAGGTCAGGAAAGATGAGCCTTACTTCTAAAATCACAAGTGTAACTGCCATTCTACCAATTAATGTTATGACCTGCAACGTTCGCTCGAGATGATCTTTAAAGTAGGTCGTCTACATCGATACATCGCCGATCTTCCCAGCTACCTCGATGTGTCATATCTCACGCCTCAGCCTGCCCTAACTACTGATCCAGCCGAGGTATGCTTTTTCCAACTCTATCTCATCGAAGTTAACAATATCGATAGCGGCCATACTAGAAGCAAGCGCAAGTGCGTCAAAAAATGTTGCAAGCTTACCTACCAGAAGAAGCTACCCATCCTTCTACCAAAATCGAGCCAATGCCCTCGCCTCGAAGGTATATCCTTCATCGATTGCAATACTTCTAAGGCTGGCAGTGTAGCCGACGTCCTTATTATACTGGCTAATGCCGAGCTCAAGGGCTTTAATGCTGCTACTGAAGTCGCGGTCAGTCACCTTAGCCTCCCTGTGACTACTGGCCCAGTCACCCTCCAAGCCAGTTTCCTCATCATCGATAAGAAATCTGAGTGCCTGGGCATTCTTGGGAGCGACTAGCTACATGCCATGAAAGCCATACCTTCGACTTACCACCAAACACTTCGTTTCAGTACCCCTTGTGGCACATGGAACATGAAAGGATGTCAATGCCAAAGGACAAATTTCCTCTCCCGATCATTTCAGTATTCTTGGATGCCACAGCCGGTCATGAATGACTATCAATGATGGACGCGGCCTCGGGTTATAATCCGGTACCCCTCATCCCCGAGGACCAACTTAAAACTTCATTTATTAGTAAACAAGGTTTTTACTGCTTTAACGCCAAGCCCTTCGGCCATAAAAATATGGGTGCCACTTACCAACGTCTTATTACCACCATGTTCAAACCTTTGCTTGGTAGGTTGGTCAAAGTATATATCGACGACATGTTATGCAAAAGCCTTGAAAACAGACCCATTTCCAGAACCTCATCGAGGTATTTGCCATACTTCATTCTTATAACATAAAACTTAACCCCTACAAATGCCTGTTTAGCATTTTCTCTGGCAAATTCTTGGGCCACATCATCAGCAAACGAGGTATAGAAATAGACCACACTCATATCCGCGCCCTCATTAATATACCTTCCCCTCGAACCAAAAAAATGTCCAAAAGGTTGCTGGCAGGATAGTCGTCCTCAACCGGCTTATATTGAAATCCTCTAACCGTTGTGCTTGGTTTTTCTCCCTCTTACACGACAAAGGTGTCCATATGGCCAATAAGAAAAGCATCCCCAAAATCAATTCAACACCCGATTGCAAATAGGCCTTCCTCGAACTCAAAACACACCATGGTCGACCACCCATCATCAGCACCCCCATCGAAGGTAGAATACTTTCTTTATAGCTTGCGGTTACCGACACATCTATTAGCTCGGTCTTATTTGACTTGAATCCAATATCAAGAAACTCGTCTACTTTATCAGCAAAACTCTTACCACTGCCGAATCTCGATACACCAAGCTCGAGCGATTGCTTCTTACACTTGTCTACACTGCTGGAAAGCTCAAACCATACTTCCAAGTTCACCCTATACATGTTAGCACTAGCTACCTCCTTCGAGAGATCCTTAGCATGAAAGACAAATCCAGACGGGTATAATAGTGGTCCGTCTATCTCGGTGAACATGATATCACCTTTGAAAAATAGATATTTCAGAAAGGCCAAGCAGTCGCTAATTTTTTGGCCAACTTCCCGGTCGAAGACATCGACTGGGAGGAACACGAAGATGATCAACCCGAATACTAGTCCGAGCAAAACATCCCTTGGAACCCTTACACGGGTTGGCGTCTCTTTATAGATGGACCCGCTAGACCTAATGGCTCCAGGATCGGTGTTGTCTTGGTTACCCCCTCTGATGACCGAATCGAAAAGGCTGTAAAGTAAAACTTCGAATGTTCTAACAACGAGGCTGAGTATGAAGCCCCGATACATGGCCTCGATCTTGCCCTCGAACTTGGCATTCCCAAACATGCAGTATTTACCAATTCCCAACTTGTTCAGAGATAGTACACCGATAAAAATTAGGCAAATGGTCGCATGGCTGAGTATGTCGCCCTTGTCCTCCAGCGGATGGATCGTTTCCCTGAAAAGTCTTCGATTGCACATTACCCTTGAGGTGAAAATAGACAAGCCGATGCCCTCGCTTTCATAACAACCATGTTAGGCCAGTCCAAATCTCAAACACTCCATATCGAACTACTCGAATGCCCAAGTATCGACCAGATGGAAGTTAATGCCATCAATACTGGGGGCGAGAGTCTCTATCCTGATAAAAGGAAAATACCCTTCCTCGCTCATTTCAATAGTTCTATCCTCCCAGAAGATCCCAAAGCCAAATGTTTGTTACTGGAAAACTGACGCAGATACACCATTCTCAAAGGAGGACTATACCGCAAATCTTCGAATGGCATACACCTCCGATGCGTCCCCCAAAATGAAGCCACTACCATACTTACTGTACTCTATGAAAGTACCTGCGGTGCTCACACTACTGGTCGATCTATAGTCCTTCGAGCCGTAACACAAGGGTTATTCTAGACCAATATGTAGAAACAAGCTGAAGAATACGCAAAACACTGTGACAAAGGACAACACCACGCCCATGATATCTGAATCCCTTCACAAGACCTCCATTATAACCAAATTGTTTGGCCTTTTAAATGATGGGTGATTGATCTAGTGGGCCTTTTATCCAAAGCTTCGGATAGAGGGGAACATCTCCTAGTGGCACATATTACTTTACTTAATGGGTCGAGGCTGTGCCTTTGTGTCGAACCAGAGAAGAAGTCATCAAGTTCTTATGGGAAAACATTATCACACGTTTTGGTGACCCTCACATGATTCTATGCGATAATGGTCCACAGTTTGTTAGAGCAAAGTAAGTCTGTATTTTCCTTAAAAAGTACAACATCATCCTCTCCCCTTCCACACCTTATTACCCTAAGGGGAATGGTCAGGTCGAAGCAATCAATAATACTATAGTCGATGGTCTCAACAAGTGTGTAGATGAGAAGAAAGGCCGATGGGTTCATGAATTCCAGTATGTACTCTGGGCCAATCGCACCACACCATGAAAGGCGATGGGCTACACTCCCTTCCTCCTGGTTTACGGTACCGAAGCCGTGTTGTACTGCCTACCCAGTTCAAAGTAGCAACATGCAATTCTGACCTCCCCGATGAAGGCAATGAGTTCGAACTTGGATACAATATGTTACGGATCGACGAAACCGATGACCGAGCCATTGCAAATGTCGACCGTTACCACATCTCCTTCTAGAAATCATACAATAAAAGAGTTTGACCACGCTGTTTCAATATTGGAGATTTGGTACTCCAACGAGTCATTCCCTCTTCGAAGCCTCGAAATGTCGGCAAGCTAGCCGAATCCTGGGAAGGACCTTATGTCGTGTACGACAAAACTGACAAAGGATCCTATTATCAAATGACATAAGCGGATGAACCTCTATCTAACCCATGGTACACCATGCAGTTAATCTCATGCAACAGGCCGCGGCCACCACTTTGTTCAGCTAATATAAATACAGCATAATCAATGAACATATTTTTTATCCTCTGAGCTTCATGTCTTCTCTTCCAGTGAATTTCTTGCTCTACTCTAAGTATCATATCAACCCTTCGACCCGACTAATACTTGGGGGCGACCTCGAAGTTTTTCAAATTTCCAATTCGAGTAAACCCGAGAGGCATGAATGGTCGACAGACCGGAGCCTCGGGAATGTATTAGGGGCGACCACATAATGCTTCATTCTGGCTCAGGCCTTCAAAGTCCAGTAAATTTTTTGGTCTAATCTAAGTATCACATTAACCCTTCGACCCGACTGATACTTGGGGGCGACCTCAAAGTTTTTCAAGTTTCTAATTCGAGCAAACCCAAGGGTCATGATTGGTTGATAGACCGGACCCTCAGGAATGCATTAGGGGCGACCACATAATGCTTTGTTCAGGTTCAGGCCTTCGAAGTCCAGTGAATTTCTTGGTATAATCTAAGTATCACATTAACCCTTCGACCCGACTAATACTTGGGGGCGACCTCGAAGTTTTTCATGATTCCAATTTGAGCAAACCTGAGGGGCATGAATGGCCGATAGACCAGACCCTCAGGAATGCATTGGGAGCAACCACATAATGTTATGTTCAGGCCCAATCCAGCGAATAGACCCGGGGGTGACTTTCGTGGTTCAGTATACTTCTCAACTCGGTCAAATCTAAGTATCATGTTAACCCTTCGACTTGACTAATTCTCAGGGATGACCTCGAAGCTCTTCAAGGTTCCATCTCGAACCTTGATACAAGCATTCTATACTTCGAATCACACACACGGATACAAGCATGCAGACATACCAGTAATTCAAGTTCAATACACACTTGCAATTCAAATCAACTACATACACACAAGCAGCTCAAGTTCAAATACATTACACATTGTTCGAGTATTGCCCATCCAGTAAATTCAATTTAAATACCACATGAATCAAATTTAAACATTACAGCAAGATAAGAGGAGAGAGTTTGTTATAGCAAACAGACAATAAAAACATACCTTCAACCAGTACTCTACTCATACAGGAGTGGCCACACTAACTCCTCCTACAGATTCTTCAACAGTGACACCTCCAGTACCCTCGATAGAAGGGTTCAGTCCCAAAGCATCCGCTACCTCATCGACTACCGCACCGCTCATTACATTTCCAACACTAGCAACATCCCCATCGACTGTAGAATTAACAACACTACCTCCAACACTTTTCACTACAGGGTCCACTTCCATCCCTTCTGTTTAAGTAACACCTTCGACAACAAGGCCTTTAGTCGTAGGAAAGCGCTCAAAAGTCTCAGGATTATACCCCAAACTATCTATGAAGTTCTTCAGAGACGTGGTTGTGTCACACTCTTCATCGTATTATACCTGGAAAGATGCTCTTTGTGCCTCAAATTCCTCCTCTTTTTCTGCCAGCTTCGACTCCAATATTTTTCAAATTTGATCAATGTTAGCAACCACAGCCTCGAGTTCCCTCGCACCCTCAGATCTAATCTGCAACTTCTCTTGCTTTAACACATTTGCCTCAGTCTCAAACGGCATCATCCTCCCCTGAGCGAGTTCCAGACTGTCCCTCGCCTATTTCAGCTGTTTACTTGTTACCCTTCTGGCTTTGGCAAAAGCTTGGGCCCAAACATGCACCTGCTAGAATACTCAACTCATCAGTAGTTCTTGAAGCATAGTAACTTTTTCTAAAATTTCATAATTTTCAAAAATAGTTACTTGATGCAGAGCCTTATTCATCTGCTTCCTTGCCTTATCTGGGTCATTTCCGCAGAGGGTCACCATCGACGCGGCCGTTGCTCGAGCCTGCTCCTCCAGTTTGGCTTTGCGTCGCACCTCGACCACATCATCCACATCATTTGCCACCTTCTCTCAAGGCCTCTTACGTAAAGTAGTCTTCATCTGCTGTACTGTCAAAGCCTCTTCGGTGACCTTGCCCTTACCTTTGCTAGCCTGTCTCAGCACCTCAGAAACAGCCTCGGGCGTACTCCACTGTACTATCCCTGGCCCTCCTTGTCACTCCCTCGGCACATAGCTCGACTTTTGGCTCAACCTTGCCTTCTCTATTTTACCCCCCCCCATCGTCGAAGCACTTCCTTCTTTCCTCTTCTTTGCCTGAACAGTAGCAATAGGTTCATTTTGCAGTAACGTGTCTGCTTCTTTCGCCTTTTCCTCACAATACCCAATTTACCCACGCCTCATCGTAGTTGATCAGTTCGTGAATATACCTCTTCAAATTTGTTAATGTTTTGTTACTGGGTTCTGCAAAACAATGAAAACAAGTTTAAAACGACCTATTCGATCAACATAATAAATAGCCTTTGACTGTCAACTTACTTGGATTATACACCCTGTGCAGCAACTTATACTCCTCTTCCCCCTCTGCATTCTCATAATTACCCCTTACCACCACTAAATCCCCATCCCACCCCCGCCCCATCGAACACAAATCGAATAGCCATGGTTTCTCTGCATGACATTAAATGTGATAAGTATCCGCCTTCTTATTTACTTTCCTTGAGTAGAGTGATACAATATCGAACCACTCGATTAAACCCCTCTTCTCACATTTTAACTCTACATTTTATCCCCTCGATGACACTCATTATCTCATAAATTTACCATTCATTTAGCATGGGGCAACATCCCAGTAGTTCAATACCGGTTTCACCAGCTTTTGAAGAGGCAATTGCATCCCTAATCAAATCTAGCCTCTGAAAGCCATGATACCCTCCCGAGAAATATCCTTGAACATGAATTCGGACTCATGTTTCTCCATGAATCGATCTAGCCTTGCCCTTTCCTGAGCTGAGACTGGTCCCGTCAATGTCCTTGAACCATCTGAACTATCACTATTATGGCTTTCCTCCCCTTCCCCTTCCTCCCCCTCATCCCCCGAAGGCTCAATACTACCTTCCCTTCCTCTACCCTCCCCCTCCTCAATGTCCTCCACGTTACTCTCCTCGATTACTCAAGTTCTACGATGGCTCCAGCTCGAATCCCTGACCTCTGGTAATACCACCGCCAATGGTGTGTCCATTACAATTTCTAACTCTTCTACCTCGCTGTCCTCATTCCCTCGACCTCGACCAGATATACTAGGCTCATTCACTTCGTCCTCCTCATCTATCAGCCTCATCTTCAAAGCTTGAAGGGTACGTTTTATACCCTACAGAAGAAGATGTACGTAATTAGATTGATATATTTGACTATCACGTTTTGATATCATATTTTCACAAGAAGAGGTTACCCCCCCCCCACCTTCCTCGGTCATGCCATTACAAACAAAATCCCAAGCAGCACCTACCCCACATTACAAACAAAATACAAATACAGAAGACAAAATGGCAAAGCAGAAATAAAAATTGCCTATTTTCACAAGATGTTAGAGGACATACCTGTTCGAATGGATTAGATTTCTCAGCCACCATGAAGCATTCTTCCATCTTTTCTAGCAAGCTTTACCTCAGCAATGGCGTATGTACTCCTTCCTTTCCTCCTTTGTTATCTCTATGATTGATTGTTTAGGGAATAGTAAGTTTTGCTCTCACCCCTTTAAATACCACCTCAGACAAATGAACCGCCTTGATTTTCCCCACTCACCATCATTACAACTCTTCCATTCCTACTCATTTTTTGGTTGAGATGTGTTTTGATGATATTACCCTTAATTCCTCCCACGTGCATATCATACGTGCACATCAAATAATTTTTTAACCTTCTCGAACCTTCTAGTACCCTACCCGAAGCTATCAACTCAATCCTACGTGTTACTTCCACCTTTTTCCCATAACCCGAGGAAATATCATGATGACTTGCAGGGTACTCTGCCTTAGAAACAATACCGCTTCTGACCTGATAGCTATTATGGCTGTCTGGTCTTACAGTCGAACCGCATATGCCTTTGATGACAGACATTTCCAAGCCCTCTCATGATTTTGTTTGTGAACTATCGTCTACATTTTACTTCGTCCCATCGTCCATACAAATTCAGTACTCGAACCTTCGGTCAGTATTTTCCTATTATATGACTTAACTCAAGGTTCTTACCATTCTTAATCGCGTTCGTTACTTACGTTCAAAGTTCGACAATCATTATCGCGCATACATTATCATCATCTACCACTCTACCACATTCCTACTATCATACTTCAGCAAATATGTTCTTCATTTTTAATCAACAATCCCATCGGGCAAACCAAAAAATAATAACTCAAAATAAACAGCAAAACACAACGCAAAGAAAGAAACCGCAATAACCCACCACCACCATCATGCCAACTTGTCAAAGAACCCCCCTATTTTGCATATGGAGAAGTTTTAACAGAGCCCTGCCTCCTCATCTTCAACTCGTTCTTCTGCATCCACCTGGTCCTTGACTAGGCTTTGTAGAAAGAAGTACCGATTACTGGCGCTCGTGTTCACCCATTGCAATACTCTACACCAATTCATGTATGGCATCCCACAGATTGGTTCCTCTAGGTCTAGCTCGACCAAGTCCGGCATCTTCCAGTCCAGACCGTGTTTGCCAAAGAACTTTTCCTTCAACACAATCGTCTTCTACTCTATCTGCCATTCAAGTGCTTCTATCCTTTTCTGGTACTTTGTGTTCAGTGTGGTTTCCATGGTTTCAGTTATTAGAATAGAAAGATGAAGGTAGCTTGAAACACCCCCTATTTATACTTGAATTAAGATTCATTTAATCTCCCCTTAATCACCACTCGTATTAATTACCATCCTTAATTACTTTCCTCAGAACTGCCCACATTTCACAGTCAACTTTTCATCTTCCCACGCCTAACCAATTTTCTCAGCATGCGCCATCTATACCATTTTTTAAGGCCCCTGATGAGAGGGGGTGAATATAGTAGCCTACTCGCAACCTTTCAGTACTAGTCGAATACTCAAAGGCTACATCGAAGCTTACCGAGAGTCTCGAAGCCCAACAAGACAAAAACTAAGTCTACGAAGCCTTTCAGGACTACTCAAACACTTGAAGACATAATCAAAGTTGAAGACAGATATTCAGCACCAGAATTCAGTATCAGTACTAGAGAGACTTTGATCCTAGTCATACATGGTTGAAGGTAGACACGTATGATAGCCATCTTACCAGACAGAATAGTGAAACAAGTCGTTAGACAACTACAGTATCAGAACCGACTTTGGGTAGAGAACAGTTATCCCCAAAGGACATACACGTAACTTGACCTTCCATGGTGATTCAACCCTTTCTATATCCTATAAATATTAGGTAGGAGACACGATTAAGGGGTTAGAAAATCTCTCCCGCAAAGCCTTACAAGATTACCTTCGAATACGCTATAACAATCTACTCCTCGATCCCTCGACTAACTTTATATATATCATTTTTCTTTAAAATCCTCACTAGAGGTCGTAGAGTAACCCATTCTAGGCCTCTACGCAAGTGCATTATCTCAGTAGTATCTCTTATTATTATTATTTATATGCTTGCAAACCCATAGTTGAAGATTAACCCATTGGCATAAGATTCAGTTTCCACACATACGAAACTTGGCCCCTATAGCTGAAGTACGGGAATAGATTTTTGGCTTGTTAGACTATGATGTTGAACTGCTAGTAATCGAGTATCAATTTGAAGGTTTAGATTGGATGAGTAGGGAACTTGAGTACGAACGTCACTTCTATGAAGAGCTATTCCAGGAAGTGATTGGGAAGCATTCAGCTCAAAAAAAGGCTGTAAGACTAATTGTTGAAGAAGAAATCGAGTTAGATGATGTGAGGATTGCTGGAGGTGAACTGATCAGGTGTGGCTCCCCAGGACATCAATGATATTTTAGGTGTAATTATATGTAAGGAAGTGAATTATATAAGTTTGAATATCTGATAATGAAGTTTGAATTTGTCCTCTATTTTTGAAAATGTTGTTTGTGACTATTGTGAAAAATAAATTTAAATATTTTTGAAATGTTAAGAGCTTTGGAAATGACGTCTGCACTTCTATAAGTAGAAGAAGCAAAAAATAGAAAAGTAGGCAGCTTTTTATTTTGTCTCTAGTGTAAAAGCATGGAAAGTTTAATTGCGTGTAAGTGTTGAGTCATCATGAGTGTCGGGAGCTCAGATGAATATTTAGAAAAGAGAGATGAAAATATATTGAAATATAAGACAGGGGGCAATGATGGAAATGTGCTTTCACCGAAAAGGTGCAAGACACCTGACATTGATTGTGGAAGGGATGCCTCAGTTACAAAACTGAGGACGACTCGTGCGAGGCCCAATAACTGCTAGTAATTAGAGAGAAAATATAAATAATGTTTCATCTTCGTCATTCAAACATTTTTCAACTTCTAAAAACTTGAAGAGCAGTGAGAGACGAAAGAGAAAAAAAAGTAGAGAATTTCATGAGAAATTAATTGAGATTGACCAACAATCAAAGCGAGAGAGTTGCAGAGACTGAGTCATGAAGGTGGTTATTTAGCAGTATTGTGAGAAAAGGATTTGGCACTGTATCAGATTCGTATTCCGACATAGATGGTTAGTAGATGATTTGTGATACTGTGAATGTGTTTATCTTAAAAATCTATTTTTGTGGTATGTAAATCTAAAAATTACTATTTATAGCAATCTATAAAAATCTGCTTGATATATTCATAAAATGAGATATGAAAGATATATGTATGTATATGTTAAAAAATAATAACTGAATACCAGGTCGAGCGTGAGGAGTTTTGTATAGTATCAAACCTCATCTGTAGTGTTGTAGTTGATATGGAGATTTCTCCTGTTAATGTGGCGTTGACCTGGTCAATCGGCAGAGTCTGAGAATATAGTATCTGATAAGGAATATGAAGTAGAAGTTGTTTAATTTCTAGATTTCCCTAGAAAATTGGTACCCTATTCTCCGAATTTTGATGTGTTTAGAGAGTTTTGTAAAGCCAAAGCTTCTATAGGGGTAAGATGGGGTAATTTTGTAGAACATGCTGATAGGCAGTTTAGAAGTTGTATTGTAAGATCTGGGGAGGAACACTTCTTTCTATTGGCTGATTTGGAGAAGGAGAAAGTAGATAGGGGTTTAGATGAATCAATCTCCTTGGAGTATTATGATGGAAACGTCTAGGGTGACTTGGAAGAGAGCTTTATATGTTACCTATCCCAAATAGAGTATGGGTTGTGTCTGCCCCTTTGCAATCTTGCGAAAGGGATTATGAACACCATTGGGGTATGTCCTGTTCAGTTAAACGGGAACATGTGGGAGGTGATAAATGTCTGTGAATTTTGGAACAAGTTGGGGGAGGAGGATGAGGTTGAGAGGAGGATATCTCCTGAAGATGTCTTACAGTTTTATAGGGTAAAAAACTATTCTGCAAGTGGAGGGGCAAATTTTTTTATGAGTTTGACTCGGCCTCTTTTCTTTAATCTGAATTCAACAGGTCGACTGTGGAATGATAATGTGATATGGGTGAAGGGTGATTGCCTTCAAAGAGATGTTGAAGAACCCATAGATGTTATGTGTAGAACTGTGAAGCAAAGTAAGTATAACAATGTATAATATATAATATTGAAATGTTGAAATTATATGTCAATCTATTGGTGATAATGTGATGTTTATTAACAGGTCCTCAATCGAAGGTGACGAGGAATGAGTATCTATTAGATACTGTTATCCAGGAAGGGATTGAGCTCGAGGCTGTTTTGAAAGAACTTGGCATTAGCAGAATGAAACATTCCAACAGCCGGTCCGAGAAAGTTCAAAAGTCTTAATCAATGAGGCTAATGACGGGTGTTAGTGGCAGCAAGAAAATAGGAATTGATGGGGAGAGGTGAGTGATCTTGCCCAAGGCCTCTGGAGTAGATTTTGTAGATGTGTCAGAGTCTACTTTGCCGAGCAAGCTAGGTCGGGCGTTTCCAAAGAAGAGGATGCTAAAGCGTGATCACTACACCAAAAATTATAATTTGTCACAGATGTTTTTGAATTTTACTACGAACTTAGGCTATAATTAGATAGACATAAACTTTATCAGTGGCAAATATTAAATAGTTTGTGGTAATTCTCTTTTTTATTTTATCGAGAACTTCATTTTCCTTATGTTTATCATCCCTTCCACTTTGGCATTTCCCCATCTTCCCTGAGCCCCTCTAGTCCTCCAATTGAACTTTCGATCTCCTTTTCCCATTACTCCCAAATCCAAATTTCTAATGTTTCTTCTCCAATATTGCTGTTATTGATCATCCAGAATCATATTCATTGCGAATGATTTCTTCAATGTTATCTAGGGTTTACTAAAGTTCATTCTCAAATTTGCAGCAGATCTTAAAATTGCTCAGTAAATCTAATAACGATGGCTAATTATAATGAACTGTGAGTTATCCCTCTTGATCTCGATTTCTTTAATTTTTTCTCTATATTTTTGTTTAATTTGTAGCCATCTGCCATTGGTAGAGAAGAGTGTACAATCAGTACTTTGCAGGTCTTATGTTACTTTCTGTAATTTGACATTCAATTTTCTTAATTATTTCCAGTGTATCAATTATTAAAATGAAATTAGATAATATATATGACTTCAAACTGAGAATCTGAGAATCTAAGAATCTTTAAACTGCTTTCAGAAAGTGTTGCCAAGCACTTCCCACATTGACTTCATCATAAAGCAACTCACATTTCACAATTTCTAGGAAAATCGAAAGCCATACTTCTCTAGTTTTAAATGAGACAATCTAAACTCCAAACCTCAATTCAAGAAACTAATGGGATTGTTCTTTCTGGTGAAGACAATGAGGTAAAGAAGGTAAGGTCATTAATTAATGCACTTGCTTTAGTGTTTTGTATACATTCAGGGCCGAACTTCTCGCTCCCATGACAGCGAAAGCGGCAATGCAACTCAACTCGTAGACGGTTTATTATTGTAGGACGGAGAATTTTAAGGAATGAGCATTCAGCTCATCATTATATCCAAGTTAAGGTCAGAAATCATAGGTCTAATACAAAATACTTGGCAAATGTACTCACTACAGGGAATGAGTGTGATATAGCAATGCTAACGGTCAAAGATGATGGACTCTGGGAAGGTGTTCTACCAGTAGAATTTGGGCCTTTACCTGCACTCCATGATGTTGTTACAGTGATGGGTTACCCTATTGGGGGAGATACAATATCTGTGACAAGCAGCATTGAGTTGTGCATGGAAATTTTGACATATGTTAACAGATCTTTGAGGAGGAAAAAATTCATTAGTTGCTTACCATCGGGGATTTTTATCATTTGACAAGGATGTTTTATCATTTGAGTTAGACTTAGCATGTAGAGTATGTCAAATTTTCTCCATGTAGAAAGTGATACAAGCTCTCTTTGGCATATTGCAAAGGCCATTCATAAACTTGAGGTAAGCATTCATTAGTTTTTTCTCTCAAGTCTTCAATTTTTTTGACATTACTTGAGATTTATCAATGTATTAGTTTTCATTCAGAGATATACCAAATCTGACGGCTAAAGGCAAAGATCAACACCGGTTGCTAAAATTCTCAACTGCGTGCAAGAGGAAGAGTCAGTTAACTCATCAGGTGTAAGTATACATTACACCTAGCAAAATAATATACCAAGTCTTCCTTGACTGCTGGTTCACGTAAATTTTACAATTACTTTTCAAATCTTTCATTCACATGAATGACTTACTAATAAATTCATATGTTAGTTCAGTTGGGAGCACCGAAGATAAGTACCATCATCCTGCTAGATAGAGAGGGTAACTTGATACTCACACTTATTAAAAGAAAGAAAAAAGCTTTTTTTCTCTTTTTGTAGTTAAGAGTTTTCGATGACTAGTAAAGCAGCTCTCATACAACTTATTTAGTTCTTTTAAAATGATGGTGTTATAGTGGTATCCACATTTTTTGTTTTGTATATTTGTGGTTATT
The DNA here is from genome assembly GCA_014058105.1 of Kingdonia uniflora. Taxonomy (NCBI): domain Eukaryota; kingdom Viridiplantae; phylum Streptophyta; class Magnoliopsida; order Ranunculales; family Circaeasteraceae; genus Kingdonia; species Kingdonia uniflora. Next base: position 83,109 of record JACGCM010001829.1, on the reverse strand, counting down.
CACTTATTGCGTAACTTTTAATCTTTTACAGTTGAATTTTGTCACTAGAGACACTACCTATTTGTATTAGTTGGTTACAGGTGGACATGGTTACATCTCTCTCTCTCTCATGCTTGTTGTTGCAAGATATAATTAGCATAATAGAGCTAAATGCACTCTTCTCATAAATTTTTGATATGACAAACTAGGACTGTAAGCATGTTGTGCATGCAGTACACATATTCGAGCTTTCATGACTTCACTAGTAGTATATATTACATGTATTTGTATATTCGTAACTATACATATCCTAAACTTATAGTGATAGTTGTTGTGCATATTTTAGGTATCAATAATGGTTCAGCTGAACTTGAAGCATCTATCATGGGAGGCCAAAAAGACGGGAAAAAGATAAAGGTTCCACTTAATGCAAGGTAAACCAAAAATTAGCTCTTAACTTATCTTCAAGCAGGGTCCATTTATGATGTCCTTAATATCTAGATATCTACATCATATGTACTGCATAATACATATTGGCTTGAAACACATGGTTATTTAAGAATATTTGTCTTCTTATGTTCATTTTAGTGATAAGTTATTCAAAGAGACACGGGATTTAAACTTTGAAGTTGTTGTTTAGGTTAGTATATTTCTACCAAGTTCGTAATTCCTTGCGTGAACATTTGTGTCTCATTGTATATGGAGACTGCACTCGGTACCAGTTACATTTTTGGAATTGATGCGACTATGTGTTTACTGATGTATGATTGTAGGTTTTGCGTCAAAAAGCGACATCTATGAAGCATGATTATTCCGAAATGTCTACAGTAAGTTAGTAGTGGAAAAAATTCAGAATGTTTAGATTATACCCTTGTCACATTAGGTATATCTGTGACTATGTGTCTCCAATGATGGGCTGACAAATCATACAAAATGTTCAACCTAAGAAACAAGTGAAAAAAGCCCTTTGCTGGATCTTAACATACAAAAGAAGGAGAAGCAATTTCAACCATAAGTATGATACTTTTTTCTTTCTTTTTTCTTGTAAAGGGTGAAAACATGCTAAGATTGATAAACCTTATTTGTGATATAGGAATTCTGTGTTGTCTCATTTGGGAATGTTTTGAGTGGACTAATTTGATGCCCCATGGCCATGTTTTTAATACCCAAAGGTATCTTTTCATATTCATTTAGTATTTTTTATGTAGAACTTTCTATTCTAAAGATGCATGTTTAGAACTTGACAGCTTCTCGGTGACGCAAAAGTCTTGTATAATTTGAAAGATCGATGTTCAATCTAACCACAAATGCAATTGCTTTTTAGGAAGGTTCGAAGGATTATCCATCACTTTTCATCTATTTCTGAACTTGGATTAAAGGTATTTCACATTGTCCACTATTTCCAATCATGTTTCGGTTCATCTAGTATGATCTGCTGAACCTCTCCTAGCAATTTGGACTGTAGCAAAGTTGGTTTCTCTCTATATATGTGAGAATCTTATGTTTTCAATTTGTTTCTATAGAATATTCCAATTCCTGATGGCTCTGGATTGTTGATATTGGTAGATGATATATTATAACACACCTTTACTTCTTTAGCTTCTAGTTGGTTCCATCTACAGTTGTTTATGCTTTGTCTGTTTCTTTGCTTATAGCTAACTCTTGAGTTCTTTTATGATTCTCGGGTTATGGATGCTGTTATTCATGATGCCCTTTAAAAGTATTGTTGTGTCTTCAATGGAAAAAAGAAGAAGAGGGAAATACTTTATACATCATAGGTATGTAGATACTTTATATTTTCTCGAACATTGTAGCTTCTTATTATGCATAAAAGCTCACCTAGTTCAACAAGGATTTGCTATTTGGCATTGAAGTTTAGAACATCAACTTACGTGCATCAGTTAATTCGTTGCCTATTCTAGGGTATCATTGATCCCGCCTCCATTATAAGCACGAAGATGCCAAGTTAAATGGTTTTTTTAGCTGTTAGTTATAGCCTAATTAGAGAAAAAGAATTTGATACAGTCTTCTCCATTAATTGTTGTATGAAGGTTTTGAGATAATGACTAGGTGCAATAGTAGTGTTTAAAATAATGAGCATGTACAATTTCCAAATTTTTGATTTTTTTTTGAAAAATTAAAAAAAAATAGCCACGGACTTACTCTGTGGTAAGTATATAACTACGGATAAAGTTGTGGCTTACCTTGTCTCATAATAAGGATTATATCCGTGGCAATAAAATAAACACAGATTAAATCCGTGGAAAAATAGTTCGTTAAGATCGGGGGAAGTCCGTGGAAAAAAATTTGCCACACCCATTTTACTACAGACCCCATCACAATCTTAGTCTGTGGCAAATTGCATTTTACCACAGACCAAGTTCATGATATTTTGTTAAAATTGGTGCAGTGGATTCGACCTCTGGAACCGCAGGAAGTGGTAAGGTTGAAGGAGGGGTGAAAAAAAGAAAGGCTGATCATCCTTCCCAATTGACTGGGGTGAAGGCCTCCAAGGATCGACTTGGTGAAGAAGATGAGTTGAAAGTGATGGAGGATAGGGCGAAGCTTACAGTTCGTAATGGTAAGGAGGAGATGAGTAAAATGGGAAGTTTGATGATTTAAACATATGCTGACTTATGTATGATAATTTGAGCTAACAATGTGGTTTGATGATGGGGATCTTCCTCGGAGTGGCGGAGAAGAAAGCTGAGCTTAACAAGGGCAAGGCAGAGCTCGAGAAGAAGGTAGCTTGATTGAAACTGACTTGGCTAAGGAGGGGGAGCGATTAGAGGCCCTGGAGGCTTCTCAAGAAGTAGAGATCAACAAGCTGTCAGTGGAGGCGGGAAAGAATTTAGGGGAGGAGGTAATCCAGCGTGGTAGACTTGGGTGTCACATCCTAAAAATGGGGTAGTCCAAATCTAAGGTGAATGACATTATGGCGGACACCTACGTTGAGGAGGAGGAAGATGATGAGGCGGAAGATGTTACTGCTTGAGTTATGGACGGGTTAGATGGTATCTCTCCCCAAACGATGCGAGACAACCAAGGGGATGACAATGAGCGTCTAGAGGAAGAGAACGAGAAGAATGTTGACTCTATGATTGCACGATTATGAAGGGCTTGGAATGTTGTAATTTGATAGAATATTGTTTGTTGGATAGACTTCTGTAGGCGAAGATGTTTTTGTAAACCTTGTTGCAGGAACTTAAGGAAATGCGCCTCAAAATAATAAAAAATTAGAGAATGAGCTCGCTAAGGAAAAAAATGCGTCAACGTCCCTGTTGTCATTGCAAGCAGAGCTACAAGTTCGAAAAGAGCAAGAAATATTTGACTTGTATGCTTCACTACTCTAGAGTTACAAAGTAAAAATTGAGTGTTGAGACAGGCCAAAAACTTGTTAACAGTTTAGGGGCAATAACGTTCAATTGTGTATAGAAAATATCAAAGTATTGAGAAAGTTAGAATATAGAGAATGTGTACCTTGGAATTGGAAGTATATGTTATTGTTCATCCAACTGAGATTATACTTCAACCTTCAGTTCAGAAGTGGTTTCACGTAGTAGATGTCAAAAATAAAAATTTCATTAGAAATGAGATATATGTATTGAGTGAGTGTTTTGAATCAAACTTGATATATTGCATACGTAAATTGGAGTCAACTCGCTTGATTGAAGAAGAAACATGCAAATGTAACCAAGAATTTACAGCGGAGTTTGATAGAATAAGAGAGGCAAATGAAGATAGAGAAGATCAACATGTAAAGTTACATTTCAAATTTGTTAAGGTAGCTCAAACCGCTGATGACCTCAATTGAAAGATCGAGGAGAAGGATACTGAAATTAGTAAAGGGTAGAAAGAGCTCACGGGTACGAAGGAAAAGGTAGCGAAACTCAAAAGCCAGAATAAGGCGCTGATAGTAAATAGTAGGAATGCTGACATGGCTCGATACTGTATACAGGCATTATAAATGTTAGAGAAAGAGTTATACTGTTTTGTGGCCAGTTTGAAGGACCAAATGATCAGCAAAATGAATGAACATTAGTAGAATCGAGCAGATTTATTACGTACCAGAAGCGAACTAGAGCGATTGAAGCAGAAAATGGTCGAGAAAGATAGCGAGCTGAAGAAAGCTCGAGAAGACCTATCAAACTCTGAAGTTGTGGTTGAGCAGTTGATTGCTGCTTTACCCACCAAAGATATGGAGTTTCGTTTGGTGCAAAGGAAATGTGATGAGTTGAATGAGAGGGTGGTATTATTGAAGGTCGATTTGTCTCAGGCCAATTTGTGCGCCAAAAATGCCGAGGTTGAAGAGCGCTTAAGGAGAAATAAAGGTGACGTCAAGGGGATGTAGCTAGCCTATTAGTTTGAATAAGAGAGCTAGAGAGAAATGTACCTCGAATTCAAGGTTATGTCCAAAAAGGAAATGAACGGTTAAGGGAGTGCCAAAGTAAGTTGGACGCTTCTCTTACCAGGGAACAAGAGTTAGAGCGGGTTATCAAAGGTAAAAAGATAATAATAAAGAAAAAAGATGAGTTGTTAAATAAATCTTCGGGTGGGGAAGATTTAAATAAGGAGCTTGAGGAAATTCATGCTCAGGTGGCAGAATTAAGGGCGATAAACCAGGTTGAATAAACTAAAGCTGAAACAAAAGTGATGGAGAACATCAAATTTATGTCCCGCACAGACAGTTACATGGAATGGAAAAAAGCAAGGTATAAGAGGTTGAAAGAGCGCATTCAATCAGCAAGAGAGAATTTTTCTAAAATGGTTATGCTGGAGGCATCGCACTCAGAGATGTTAATGGCAGTGATCACCTATTTTATTGAAGAGATTAAAAGGCTCGAGTTAGAGATGAATACCTTGCATGACTGTTTGTTGGGGAGAAGATGTATTTGTATAGTTGATGTAGATCGGGGAAACTGTATGAAATCCATAGAAGCGGAGTTAGGTTCTCGACCTGCTAAATTGGAAAAGCAAGGTAGGATCGTTGTAACTACTCAAGCTCGAGAATTTATGGTTGATCGTCCTCCTATTGTAGGGGAAAGCGTAGTTGATCTCCCAACAACAGAAAAAGAACCTTTGTAGTGTCTGTATATGTAACCTAAAAAAGTAGATGTCATAGACATATTGGGAGAAGATAGCTAGCTTTACCTTTACCTTATCTTATGTCTAGTAGAGTTTTTGAATTGAAAACTAGTATTACCTTAGTTTTAATCACTGAGTATAAATGTCGCAGCCATATTGAGAGATGAAAGCTAGTTTTTCATTTGCTTCATTTTATATATGGTAGAGTTCCTTGATTAAAAACTAGTATTACATTTGTTTTAATCGCGGAGTATAAATGTCGCAGCCATATTGAGAGATGAAAGCTAGTTTTACCTTTGCTTTATCTTATGTGTGGTAGAATTCCTTGATTAAAAACTAGTATTACCATTGATTTAATCGTGGAATTTAATAGAGTCGATTAAAGTTAGCTTTACCTTTGTTTTAATCAGAATAAAGGTCTATTGAAAGCTAGTATTATAGGGGCCTATCCATCGATCTGACCTAAAATTGAGCTATCCCAGTTCGAATTACCTCTATATTAGGCTCACGCATTCTCCACACGACTACTTCAGTCAACAGTGCCATATACTCCACGAACTGATAAAGAAAGTGTATCGAGCTCAAACTGAAAAAATTGAACAAGACAAAGCCACCTGTTTCATACGAACTCAATAGTTACTCAGTCAACAGCCACTAACCACATTTTTCGGAGAACGTGCTCCCGCACGATAAAGAACTGTGGAAGAGGTCTATATAAAGTAAAAGTTCTAGAAGAGATAGGGACCAGAAAAATATACGAGAAATTACCAAGAAGATTATATCTTCTAAAATTCTCCACACTCTGAACTTCTTATTCACAAGATTAAACATTTCTAAGTCTAGAAATAACTTGTAATAAGATATCATCAACCTCAAGCAATAAAAGTCACTACTACAAAACCCTCAACCCGAGGTTGTCATTTTTAGCCTATTCAAAGGTTTTCCATGCTAAATACTAGTGTTATTTCTTGTTTACTAGATTGTAGTCACAGGTACATTGGTGCAAGGACTAATTCCAGGCCACGTCGATCTCACAGAATTTGGCCATTATATTTGGCATCGTCTGTGGGAAGGAAATTATTTCCACGGTATCCTAAGACATTCAATCACTCTACTGCAACATTTCAACAATGGTCAGTCAACTTGGGAGAATATGATATCAAGTTCAAACAACATCATTATGAAAAAGGGCAAGCCGTGGCCGATTTTCTCACGGATTTTCCAATAGAATATCCCGAGTGGGAGGAGTACGATCGTGATCTTTCAGAGGAAGTTACTAAAGATCAACCCCCTAAAAAATTTAATGAGCGAGCTGAATGGATTATAAGGAAGGGGTAGAGACTTCTTACAGATGGATTAGCAGGACCTGCAGGGTCAGGAATTGAAATCGTTCTGATTACTCCTTCCAACGACAGAATTGAGAAATCAATCCGCCTGGACTTTGAGGCCTCAAATAATATCATCGAGTACGAAGCTTTCATTCGCGGACTCGAGCTCGCCCTCAAGCTCGGCATCCCCAAACTCTCCGCTTACACAGAATCATTACTCATCGTCTACTATTACTTTGAGCAATACAAGAAGAATGGAAAGATGATCGAATACGCAACCCTCATTGCAGATAGGATGAGCAAGTTTGCGTAAACAACTCTTAATTATCTTCAGCGGGGCAAAAATTGACACACAAATTCCTTGGCATATCTAACCGGGGTTTTGGTACAAAAGCTCGATATCTCCATATCGAAGTGATTTCAACCCCCTGCATTGATCACATTTTTGTATGTACGATTAACACTAGGGGCGATAAAAGGGGAGACGACGATTGGCGAAAGCCTTTCTAAGTTTATCCCGGCATCAACAACAAATGTGAAGGACCACATCCAGTAGATTCGAAGGAGCGCCAACAGCTGATAGACAACTCGAAGCGCTACACCAATCAAAACGGTACCATGTATCGCCATTCTGTAACATGGCCTTACCTTAAGTGCCTCTCCAAATAGAAAGCGAACGAGATGCTCCGTGATTTACATGAAGGGACTTGTGGCTCTTACGCCGCAGGTCAATCACTAGAAAACAGAGCCATTACACAAGGAGTATTCTAGCCCGGCATGCGCAAGTAAGCAGAAGAGTACTCGTGCAAGTATAATGCATGTCAGCAACATGGAAAGATGATATGCTCCCCTGCGCTCGAACTCCATACAAGCAAGGTGTTTTGGCCATTGTAAAGATGGACACTCTATCTCGTCGGTGAATTTTCTAATTCTTCAGGTAACCGCCGCCACATCATCATAGCTGCAAATTATTTTACAAAATGGGTAGAAGCAGTTTCACTCTATTAAACCAGAGAAGATGAGGTCATCTCTTTTATCTGGGAACATATCATCACTCGGTTTGGGTACCCCCACCTAATTTGTATCGATAATGGGTCCCAATTTGTTGGAGAAAAGGTCGCATCTTTCATCAACAAACATAATATCATTCACTCACCATGCAATCCTTACTACCCTCAAGGAAATGGTCAAGCCGAAATCGAAAACAAAACCATCGTAGATGGGATCAAAAAAAGGCTACACTCTCAGAAAAAAAGGAATTAGGTTCGCGAACTTCCTCATGTCTTATGGGCATATCGTACCACTTCATGACAGTCGATAGGCTGTACTCCATTCTTCCTTGCCTATGGTACTGAGGCCGTCATTCCTTCTGAATATCATCACCCAGTCAAAGATCCGAGCTCACTGACGTGGAAAATGAGTTCGAATTGACCTGTAACCTTAATTGGATCGGAGAAACCAGGGAATGCGCCATCGCTAACATGGTTGATATCACCATATGCTAGCCAGTTCGTACAATAAATGAGTTTGAAGCTGTACTTTCAAAATCAATGACCTTGTCCTCAGATAAATACCTCAGCACCACAAAGAGTCTCGTGCTGGGAAACTAGCAGACAATTAGGAGGGCCATTCCTTATCAAAGGTCTCTCAGGCCTGGGATCATATTATCTCATGACAGAAGAAGGCATCCCTATCTCGAGTCAATGGAATACTTGGTGACTAAAACGATATTATTGTTAGGTCCCTCACTACTCCATTTTAGTTTCTCATTTTTCATTCCAAAAGTGAGATTTCTATCTCCATCCAATGTATATCATTTTCCTGAAATCAATGAAACTTACAAGTTTTCTTCAAACATCTCCCTACTTTGTAGACAATACATAGATTAAAGCATCGTTAATACTAGCTTTCAATCAACATCATACCAGTTAAATCAAGAATACACTTGGTTTGGCTTACTCTACTAAATCTCTTACGATTAAAGCAAGGTAGTACTTATTTTTAATCAACGGACTCTACCAGACATAAGATAAAGTAAAGGTAATACTAGCTTTCATCTCCTTCAATATGTCGGCAACATTATACCAGTTAAATCAAGAATATACATGGTTTGGCTGACTCTACTAAATCTCCTGCGATTAGAGCAAGGCAGCACTTGTTTTCAATCAACGGACTCTTCCAAACATAAGATAAAGCAAAGGTAAGACTAGCTTTCATCTCTTTTAATATGTCTACGGCATCATACCAGTAAAATCAAGAATACACTTGGTTTGGCTGACTCTACTAAATCTCTTGCGGTTAGAACAAGGTAATTCTTGTTTTCATTCAAAGGACTCTACCAGACATGAGATAAAGCAAAGGTAAAACTAGATTTTATCTCTTTCAATATGTCTACGACATTCTATCGGTTTGGTCAAGGTTATGCTTGATCGACTGACTTTATTCAAATCCTATATTAAAATAAAGGTGATAAAAGTTTTCAATTGAAGAGATCAACTAGACAAAAGGTAAAGCAAAGGTAAAACTAGCTTTCATCTCTCTACAAGTCTGCGACACATATTATATCTTTTTCAGGTTTATATACAACCACTACAATGTAATTTTTTCTGCTGTGGGGATGTCAGCCTTGCTTACCCCAACACCCAACAGCAGGAGGTCGACAAGCCCTGAATTCTCGAGCTCAAATAGTCACAAGAATCCTGCCCTCCTCTATCAACTCAGCAGTTCGAGGGCCCAGATCCGTTCCCATGGAGCTAGTGTAATCTCCTCGATCAATATCAACATTGCAGAAACAATCCCTTTTTAACATATAGTCAAACAAGGTATCTCTCTTTAACTTAATTCTTTTAACTTTTTCAACAAAATAAGCAATCACAGACCTCAACAAGTCTGAATACAAGGCCTGAGTTATAACTGAGTTGAACCAAGCCGTCCTCGCCCTCTGAAGGCAATCTTCTAACCTTTTGTACTTAGACTTTTGACTCTCTATTTCTCTGTCTACCCAATCTGAAAAGGCAATGTTCTCTGTAGATTTTTTGTCAGCTTTTGCTGATTCAGCTCGATTAGTCGCTTCCAATTCAATAACTTGAGTATAAAGTATCTCAATCTCCCTCTTTAGCTCATCAACCTCTGGCATTTTCTTTAATAATTCCACTTTGTCCCTTATCACAATCTCCTTCAATCTGATAACACTCTCTAACTCTCTCTCCCTGATGAGAGTGACATACAATTTTTTCTCACGTGCCTGTAATTGTTCTACCCCTTTACGCACATACCCTTGAATTCTAGCAACATCCCCCTCCAACTCCCTTATTTTAGCTGATAAGCTAACAACATTGCCTTGAATAAGAGAGACTCTGCGATCATTTTTCTTCCCCTTTGAGCACTCCACAACCTCATAAATCTTAGCACACAAGTTGACCTGAACCAATTCGGCCTTCAGGTGTGCCACCCTTTTATTCAACTAATTACATCTTCGCTAAACTGTCCGAAATTCTATATCCTTTGCTGTAAAAGTTGTAGTCAGTTGCTCAGCTACCAATTCAGACACAGCTAGATCCTCTCAAGCTCCCTTTATGTCATTATCTTTATCAATTAGTTTATTTTTCAATCGCCCCAGTTCGCTCCTGTTATTTGCCAAATCAGTTCGAATGTGCTCTTGATTATTCCTTTCTTTAGGCAGATCAATTCTCAAACCAGCCATAAACTGATTTAAATTTTCCTCTGACCCTTCTAAAGCCTGCATATGGTAATGGGCCTTGTCTGCCTCCTTGCTCTTTACCAACAGTACATCATTTTGGTTTTTGAGTTTCGCCGCATGTTCTGTTAACTCCTTGAACTCTTTTTGCCCTTTTTTGAATTTTGGCATCCTTCTCATTAATCTGCCGAGTTAGGTCAACAACTCCCTGTGTGGCCTGAACAAACTTGAAGTGCACCTTCACATGTTGGTCTTCCCTATCCTCACTCACCTCTCTCATCCTATCAAACTCCCCTGGAAAATTCTGGTTACATTGGAGAGCTTCATCTTCGCATAGGCGGGCTGACTCTAATTCGACCTGCACATTAGAAATATATTGTATCAGTTCAATTTAGAATGCCCATCACTACATTTCTCGTTTTCAAATGAGATATCCATTTTTTGACATTCACTGTGTAAAACTATTTATGAACTTATGGTCGAGGTATAAATCTCGGATGGATGCTCCATAACATATATTCACAAATCTAAGGTATGTATTCTCAATACTTGAGTATGCCAAAATCGAAATTCTTTTATGGCTAACACCACTCCAGTGCCGCTCGCCCCTAGATCGGTAATGGGTCGTTGATTTGTCTCTACATTCTATTCATTACTTTGTCGCTCTATACTAATGAAGCATACAAATTAGAATTTTTTGCTCTATTCCAACCTGCAGCTCCACTTGCGAAGATAGCAGGGACACTGAGGTCTTTTTCTCCTTAGCAAGCTCAACCTCTAAGTATTTTATTCTGAGGCGTATGGACTTAAGTTCCTGCAGCAAAGTTTACAAAAAGTGACTTAGCCTACAAAATTCCATCCAAAATATATCCAACCAATTTTCAAACATCCCAAAATATTCATACAATCATCACAGTATATTCATACTATCCTACCTTCTCAGCTTCAGTCTCCGGGCGTTCAATGTCATCTCCTTAGTTATTCCTTGTCGTCTGAGGATACACACCATCCATCCCATCAACAACCCCAACAACATTACCTTCAAAATATTCATCCTCTTCCTCCACATAGGTGTCGGCCCTAATGGCATCCACCTCCTCTTCAAAGTATCCTTTGGACATAAGGTGACGTCCCAGCCTATCACGGTCAGCTCCAACCTCCTCCATGTCCACTTTTACTTTCGCTTGTAGCCTATTAATCTCAACAACTTGGGAAGACTTCAGAGCCTCCAGTCGCTTCCCTCCTTGCTCAAATCATTTTTCAATCGAGCTATATTCCTTTTGAGCTTGATCATCTTCTTCTTCAACTCAGCTCTCTCCTCCTTGAATCGACCTTATTGATTAGCTCGAATCATAATACAAAATCTACCATAAACAAATACACGAACAAATGAGCCTACTATTTTGCTCATCTCCCCTCTCCACGAAGAGCTGCCAACCTGGCCTTCTCCTCCGCCCTCCACCTCTTTCCAATCATCCTCCACGATAGGACGATTTTTAACGACCTTTCCACCAGACACTTCAGAAGATTCAACCCTTCCTTTTTTTGCCTGTTCTGCTGCTGTACCACTTCCCGAGGTCCCAGCAATAGCAACGCGCTTCACTGGTTGCCTTTTAGGGAATATTCGAGCTAATTTGCTTGACGTAATGGACTCAGGTAATCCTTTATCCATTCGAGGGGTCTTTAGCAAGCTAGCTTGTATTTCCCTATTAGTTCCTTTCTTTTTGCTGTTGTTAGCACTCGTCATCATCCTTGTTGACTGAGATTTCAAAACTATTTCAACTCTGCTATTAACATGCTCCTTCCTGTTAATGCCAAGATCTTTTAATACAGCCTCGAGTTTTGTCTCCTCTAGAGTGACTTTATCCAACAATGACTCTTTCCTCTCCTCCAGTGATTTGGGACCTGTCGTACACACAACATGACCATCAACAAATATCGTACAATTTCAACTATCAATCTTATACATTATACATTGTTATACTTATGTCGTTTTACAGTTCAAAACAGAAGTTCCAAGGGTTCATCATCATCCCTATGAAGGCAGTCACCCTTCACCCGTATCACATTATCGTTCCAAGTTCAACATGTTGAGTTCAGATCGAAGAAGCGAAGTAAAGTTGCCTTCGTGCACAAATAAGCCGCTCCACTTGTGCCAAAAAAATTTACACCATAAAACTGTAACACGTTCTCATGGGATATCGTCCTCTTTCTACCCTATCCTTCCCACTGTAAGTTCAAAGCTTCACAAACACTTATCACTTCCCACATGTTCTCATTTATTTGAATGGGACATGCACCGATAAGATTCATAATCCCTTTCGCCAGATTGCTAATGGGAAGACTTAACCCATACTCTAACTGAGATAGGTAACATAGAAAATCCTTTGAGAGTTTGCTCCAAACATCCTCATCGAAGTACTCGAAAGAGATCGATTCATCTAAACCCTTATCTAATTTTTCCTTCTCCAAATCAGCCATCAAGTAAAAGTATTCTTCTCCCATTGCTATAGTGCAACCCCTAAATTGCCTACAAGCATAATTGATACAGTTCCCTCATCTACCTCCTGTAGAAGCCTTGGCTTTATAGAACTCTCTAAATGCATCGGAATGAGGAGGGTATGATAGCAATCTTTGAGGGATGCCTGGAAATTGATCAACACCTACTTTTTCCTCACCTTTGAATGCTTCAATCTCATACTCAGTCGGCTTATCAGAGGTCGATGTTTCCCTTACAAGTGAATTCCTCATATTAACTACTGAAAAGGATTTATCCTAAACAAAACTCCTCATGATCGACCGAAACATAGGTCCAGGTATCTATTGTTATCTTCTTTTTATATACGTAAATAATATTCAAATATCTTTCATATCTCTTATAATAACAATTTTTCATAGATTACTATAAATAGTCACTTTTTCAAAAAAAAAATACAAAATTGATCTTCAAAAAACACATACACATATCACGTATATCTACTAACCTTCTATATCAAAATAAGAATCCGAGGCAGCGCCGTATCCTTCCCTGCTATACAACCACCTACGCGACTCAGATTCAACAACTCTCTTAATATTTTATTGATGTCCCCTCTTTCTTGAGTCTCCATAAGTTTTAGTACTATTTTTGCCTCTTTTTTCCTTCCTCTTTTACTGCTCTTCAAGTTTTTAGATGTTAAAAAACCCTTGATTGGCAAAGATGAAGTAGTATTTATATTTTATCTCTCTAACTGCTGGCAATTATTGAGCCCCAAACGAGCCGTCCTCGGCTTTAGAACCAAAGCGTCCCTTTCACTATCCATGTCAGACGTCTTGCACCTTTTTGGTACAAACGCCTACCCATCATTACCCTTTTTCTTAGATTTTAATCTATTTTTACCTCTTTCTTCCAAATCCCCCTTTGACCTCGCCCTACTCATAATTACTCACTCTTTGCACTCATAATTACCCACTCAAAATCAAAACCCCCATTTTTTTTGTACGTGTTTCTTCTTCTACTCTTATAGAAACCATGACATCATTTCCAAAGCTACAATAACAGAGTTTCAAATATTTTCAAATTCATTGCTAGCAACAGTCGCAAACAACATTCACAATAATAAAGGATCTATTCAACAAATTATTTTAGATTTTTCAAACATAAAACAATCTTATTCTGTCACCCTATTTTAAATCCACTCCATGCACCTCACATATAATTACATCAGAAACAACCTTTGTCACCTGGAAACCACATCCAACCGGCTAACCTACAGTAATCCTCATATCCTCAAATTCGATCTCCACCTCAGCAATCAATCCATCCACTTCTCCTCGATCTGCAGGATCCCTCCCCAGTTCATGAATACAACCCTCAAAGAAAAATCGGGCATAGTCAACTTCCCTACCCCTTGAATCTAATCCTTCGAGCTGACAATCCCTCACTGGAAACTCAGCATCATAACCCAACAACCCAAAAATTTACTCATGCACTTCTGTGATCTTTATGGCCAATTGTCCTTCAGCGGCACTACGACTCCTCTGGGATCGAGTGCGCACCATTCCTATCCCTTCCCCCTTAGTCAGAGCTCTTTTTGCCTTATTTATATATTTTTTTCTACCGATTCCCCTTAAAAAGTGTTAATATTCTTTTATCTCGTAACATAAAACACCAAAATCTTTCAAGAATTATTTTTCACTTATCAGCTCCTCTTAAACTCAATCATTCTACGTCTTCTCAGTTAAAACTTATTCTTTCAAGATTTTAATTCCTCATTGAAGTCGAATCTTCATTTTTTTTTTAATAAAAAATTCTTACAATTTTTTCTCTCCCACATTTCCAGCACACAGGTCGAATCATAAACACGCATTTTCACATGTATATCTCAATTTGAAGTTATAAGTATTTGTACATTTTGCAATCATACATGCCATTTCATACATTATTCAGATCATACAGCTCGATTTCTAGAGCTATCCTATATCTATATCAGCACAAAAGTTCGATAACAAATTTTATTCATGTCAAAATAGATTACAAGTGCTTTTATAGATAACAAGTCTTTCAAGTACTCAACAATAGGTACTTTACAGATAACAAGTTTTTCAATGCTTTTATAAGTAGTAGGTCATTCAGGAACTCTGCACATCAAGTCCTTCAGTTCATCTTGCTTCAATGATTTTTCACCCTGATGCATAGCAGAAATTGAAAGCAACAAAAAGCTTTCCTCACATGAGTTTGGTCAAAGTTCAGTTAAATTTCAAATGGAAACTATGCAAGCAGTAGACTCAGTGGTGGATCCAACTCTTCAAACTGAAAGTCGTCTTGGTACATAAAAGTGATGGAAATACAGAAGCGGACTTCCACTATTTGTCTTCCTCCTCTAAAACCACCACCTCCGCAGAGTTGGTAGAGATGAAGAGGGCCAGACCTTCGAGTCCATTGTGATATAAGAAATCAGCGCAACTACCCCACAGTCACGCATATCACGGCATCTGTCTTCCCAACCTTGTCTTCCGCAAGAATGCGGAGGCAAGCCCAACGTTGCTCGCCTGTTAAGATAACGTTGTAAAATCTCCATCTACATTAAAAATCCTCCTCAACTTTAGCTACTTCGTTTGCTGACATCCCTCTATACGTCGGAGGAACAGGAATAGGATCCTCCAAAGAGTAGTCCCTAAAAAATTTTAACTTCAACCTCTCCATCTCTGAAGCAATTCATTCTTCAAGAACCATCCTACGAGTTTTCACCATCTTTAAAACTTATAGAGAATTTTCCAACAGACCACAACGTACTTTTTCACAACCCACGCTATAGGTACCCTTTATAAAACCCTATATTTATTGTGAAGGTACATTTTCCCAAGCATCATCATTCAATAAGACCTAACTCTTCAAACCCTAACCGTCACGTCTATCAATACCCATCAATATTCAATGCACATACATCCTTCTTTGATACGCGCATTTTCCATATAGTCAACACACATCATTACTTCTTTCACAATTTAAATTTCTAACCCGAATACCTATATATCCGAATCCATTCTCAACCAAAGCCACTCATGACTTTGGTTGCGAGGGGGCGATTGTAGGGACCATCCCTCGATCTGACATAAAATTGAGCTATCCCCAGTTCAAATTACTTCTATATCAGGCTCACGCATTCTCCATAAGACTTCTCTAGTCAACAGTTCTACATACTCCACGAACTGATGAAGAACGTGGGTCAAGCTCTAACCAAAAAACATGAACAAGTCCAAACCATCTGTTTCTCACGAACTCAACAGTTACTCAGTTAACAACTACTAACCACATTGATTTAAGAATGTGCTCCAGTACGATGAAGAATTACGAAAGAGGCCTATATAAAGAAAGAGTTCAAGAAGAGGCAGAGACCAGAAAAACATACAAAAAATTACCAAGAAGATTATGTCTTCTGAAATTCTCCATACTCCAAACTACTTATTCACAAGATCAAGCATTTCTAAGTCTAGAAATAACTTGTAATAAGATATCATCAGCCTCAATTAATAAAAGTTACTATTACAAAACCCTCAATGCGAGGTCGTGGTTTTTAACCTATTCAAAGGCTTTCCACGCTAAATACCTGTGTCATTTCATGTTTACTAGATTATAGTCATAGGTACATTGGTGTAAAGACTAATTCCAGGCCACGTCGAGCTCACAGAATTTAGCCATTACAAGTATTACCTTTGTTTTAATCTTTGTATTATCTACGTAAGTAAAGTGTCATATGGGAAAAAACTTAGAAGTTTTTATTGAATAAAATAGGATGTACATTGTATGGAGATAAGAATCTTAATTTTGGAATGGAAAAAAGCAAGAATTTGAAATGGATAGTACCGTTTCAGTCACCTAGTACTCCAAGAATTTGAGATATGAACTCCCTCGTCGGTCATGAGGTAGTATGATCCCAGGCCAGTACGACTAGTGATCAGGAATAGACCCTTCTAATTGTCTGTTAGTTTCCTGGCATGTACCTCTTTTCTATATTCAGGCATTTCTCTGAGGACGAGATCGCCGATATGGAAAATGCAGCTTTTGACTTGTCTATTGTACGACTGGCCTGCATATGGTGATATCGACCTAGGTTGGTAATAACGCGTTCCCTAGTCTCATCAATCAAATTGCGGTTGCCGGCCAATTCAAACTCGTGATCTCTGACTGGAGATGGTACTTTGATTTGAATATTCTTTATTTTATTTAAATAAACTTTTAGTCCATTCGGGCAGAGGCGTGATTCAGCTTTTCTTTTGAGCGTTTAAGGGCATATTTGTCCATGGTTTATAAGTATCTTGTACATTCTGATTTAGCATATATAAAATTAAATATTAACTTTGTGCTAAAAAAACTATTGGAATGACGGCTTCGGCCTCATCGGCAAGGAGGAATAGGGTACAGCCGGTTGATTGACGTGGAGTGGTACAGTATGCCCATACAATATGAGGAAGCTCTCGTACCCAATTTCCTTTTTTTTCTCTGAGTGAAGCCTTTTCTTACGTCCATCTACGATGGTTTTGTTGGTGATTTTGGCTTGGCCATAACCTTGAAGGTACTAGGGGCCGGAAGGTGAGTAGATGATATTGTATTTGTTGAGGAAAGCTACGACTATTTCTCCAATGAATTGTGGCCCATTATCGATTCGAATTAGGTGGAGGCATCCAAACTGAGTAATGATGTATTCCAAGATAAAAAAAGATGACCTCTTATTCTTTAGTTCGACAGAGTGGAACTACTTCTACCCATTTTGTAAAATAATTTGTAGCTACAAGTATGTATCGGCAATTGCCTAGAGAATTAGGAAATTTTCCGATAAGATCGAGCACCCATCTTTTGAATGGCCAGAACACCTTGCTTGCATGTTGTTCAAGCGCAGGGGCACGGATCATTTGTCCATGTCATTGACATGTATCACATTTGTGTGAGTACACTTTTACTTACTTGCACATGTCTGGCAAAAATACTCTTTTTGTAATTGCTCTATGTGCAAGTGATCGACCTGTAGTATGGGTGTCACAAGTTCTTTCATGTAAGTCTCTTAGCATCTCGTTTGCTTTATTTCTGGAGAGGCACTTGAGGTAAGTCCCCGTGACTGAACGTCAATATAAAAGCCATTTTGATTTATGTAGTGCTTTGAGTTATCGATTAACTGTCAGTACTCCTTTGGACCTGCTCGAAGGGGTTCTTTTATTCGTTGTTGATACATAGGTAGGTAAGGAAGGGGTTTCGCCAATTGTTGTCTTCCCCTTTATCATCCCCAATATTAATTGTGCATACATAAATACGATTAATGTTGGGGGTTGATATTACATTGATCTGGAGATATCAAGCTTCTATTCTGAAAGCCCTGGCTAGATAAGCCAAGGAATCGGCGTACCTTTTTTTACCTTGAGGAAAATAATCGAGAGCTGCTTACGCGAACTTGGTCATCCTATCTACAATGAGGGTTATGTATTCAATCATCTTACCATTCATCTTATATTGCTCAAAGTAATGGTGGGCGATAGGTAGTGAATATGTATAGACTAAGAGTTCTGGGATGCCGAGCTCAAGTACAAGGTCGAGTCCCTGAATGAGAGCTTCGTATACGGTGACATTGTTGGAGGCTTCAAAATCCAAGCGGATTGATTTCTCAATTCTGTCATTGGAAAGGGTAATCAATGCGAGGGTCCTATTGATCCATCTGTAAGAAGTCTCCACCTTTTTCTTGTAATCCATTTAACTCGCTCATCAAATGCTTTGGTAGGTAAATCTTCTATAATTTCTTTTGTAAGGTCAGGATTGTACTTCTCCCACTCGAGATCTTTCACTGGAAATCCGCGAGAAAATTGTTAACGGCCTGACCATTTTTGGAATGATGTTGTTGAAACTTGATATCAAGTTCTCCCAATCTGACTGACCATTGTTAGCCTCTCCTGGAATTTTTTTATGGACAAAGCATCCCTGAGTGGGTAGTTCGTTATGACTTTGACTGAGTGAGTTTGGAAGTAGTGCTTAAGTTTCTGTGAAGTGTAAACCAGAGTTAAAAGAAGTTTCTTAATTTTAGAATACCTCATTTCCACTGGAATGAGGGTTTTGCTTATGAAGTAGACTAGTTTTTCAAATTTTCCTTCAAGTCGAATGATAACCGAGCCGATTGAAGTATCAAAAACTGCTAGGTAGATGATCAGTTCCTCATTATCGACTGGAGTACTCATTATAGGAGACTTCCCCAAATAGGTTTTGAGATCCTAAAAAACGGCCTCCAATTTTGATGTCCATTGTATCTCTATATTTGGCTAAAATTTTCCTTGCTTGGTACAACCGCGGAGCAGCAGCAATAGCCAATGACAGTGATCTAAAGATTTTTAAATGAATCAGTTGATAACGGCAATCTTGCCAGTAAGTTTTTGAATGTCTTTCATTGTATTTGGAGATGGCATGTTGAGGGGAGCCCAAATTTGATCTGGATCGACCTCAATCCCTTTCTTGCTTATAAGATAGCCGAGGAATCGGCCTAAATGTACTCAGAATTGGTACTTATCAGAATTGTGTCGCATCCTGTAAGTTTGAAGAATGTTAATTATTGTGTTGTGATTTGTAATGTGGTTGACTGACTGTATGCTCTTGCACAAGAGATCGTCAATCTGGACTTCCACGACTTTCCCAAGATGTACTTTAAATACAGTAGTCATCAACTATTGAAAAGTCATGCCTAAGTTTTTTAGTTTGAAGGGCATGATTTTGTGGCAGCAAAGTCCTCTTTCAGTGATAAAAGTGGTATTTTCTTGATCTTCTTTCAAGAGTGGAATTTAATTGTATCTAGAAGCAATGTCCATCATAGATAGGAGTTCGTAACCTGCTGTAGAATAAAAGATTTGATAGATATTGGGAAGAGAAAAACTGTCAATTGGAGTATGTTTGTTTACATCTATGAAATCTACACAAACTCAGACTTTTCCATTCTTCTTTGGGCCATAGATGATGTTGGATATCCAATCTGGATATTTGGCTTCTCGAATGAATCCCACTTTAATCAATTTCTCAATCTTCATGTTAACTTCATCTCGAAGGCGAGGTGATAGTCGTCGCTGTTTCTATTTGATCGCCGTGGCGGTTGTGTTGATGGCCAATTTGTGACATGCCTTGGCCGGATCGACCCCAGACATCTCTTAGAAAGTCCACTAAAAAACTTCCCGATTTAGTCGTAAGAACTGAATGAGAGCATCCTTATCGCACTAGACCAGCTTGGTACAGGTAAAAGTATATCTGCTAGGTCCATCAATGTTGACGTATTATGTATGCTCTCCTGTTGAAGGCTGATCATCAAGGTGATTAGCTCTCTCTAATTACTATGCGGCATATCTGTCTGAGGTATCTATAATAGCTGAGACGGTATTTTTGCATGCCCGAGAAAGCTTTTGACTACCCTTGATTTTATAGATACCATCATTGTGCTTGAAGTGGAGTGTTTGATGATTGCTTCTATTTTATGAATCTTGCAGCAGCCCATAATCCTGAGATAACGAGATTTGGCATTGATCATGTAGAAGATGTTGTCGATGGTGGTTGGTCCTATGGTAATTGGTAAGGTGGTCTTGCCTACTTACACTTCTTTAGAACCATTGAATCTACTGATATCGGTGTCGCTTGGAATAACTTGATCGGCCAATCCCATTTGGTTGATAGTGCTCTGAAAGATAATCTCAATACCACTTCCAGTATTGATCATCATTGTGTGCATGACAATCTTCTTCATCTTGAGCATTATGACTAATGCATCATGTTGTGGAAATTGTAGTAGCTTACTCGCGGTCTTCCAATATCAGTAAAATACTAGAAGGCTACATCGAAGCCTACCAAGAGACTTAAAGACTAGCAAGACAGTAACTAAGTCCACGAAGCTTTATAAGACCAGTTGAAAACTCGATGACATAATTGAAGCCAAAGACAGACAGTCGTTACTAGAATTCAGCATCAGTACCTGAGAGACTTCGACCATGGTAATCCATGGTCGAAGGTAGATACATCTGATAGCCAGCTCGCCAGACAGAATAGTAATGCAAGCCGTTAGATAACTACAGTATCAGAACCAATAGCTACAGTGTCAGAACCGACTCTGGGTACAAGACAGTTGTCCCCAAAGGATATACATATAACCTGACCTCCTATGGTGACTCAACCCTTTCTATATCCTATAAACAGGAGGGAGGAGGCACGATGAAGGGGTAAGAAAATCTTTCCCATCAACTCCCAAAAGATTACCTTTGACCACCCTGTAATTGACCTCTATTCGACCTGTTATCCAAACTCGATATATATCATCACCCATTAAAAATCCTTGCTAGAGGTCGTGGAGTAACCCATTCTAGGACTCCACGCAAGTATGTTAGTATAGTAATATTGTCTATTATTACATTTGATTCTTGCATAGTCCCCTAGTTGAAGACAGCCCCGTGGTATAAGAGTTAGTTTCCCCCGCTGCGAAACTTGGCTCCTACATTTGGCACCATCTGTGTTATACTTGGGCACCTGCCGCTTCCCGTTTTTCAGCCTGCGCTTGCCTTGGGCCTCACCCCCAAGTCGAAGTTCCACCGGTCCACCTTGGCGCCGAGGGTGCTCCCACCGTTTAACCTACCGGCTCGACCTATTTTGGTATACACCTCACTGAGGATTCTTCTGACTCCACCCTCTGAACTACCCGACACCCTATACGCCGCCCTACTCGAGAACATCTCGGGGAGCGTAACGCTGAACATACGCTGAACCCTCAGCCTCATCTCCCTCGACCCCAGCGATCTCCTCCTAATCTTGCCTACCTTACTCAGTAGGAACTCGATCAAAAAATCTGCTCTGCTATTCGCATCAGTGTGAGCCCCACACCGACATCTTGGAGTCGGTTTTACAACCCTATCTGCCCTAAATTTCTTGCAGTCGAAGTACCTCAAAATTTCTATACCCCTAAAATCAGCAAATACCCCAATACTGACCCTCAGTCTCATGTCCTCGAATTCTAAAACACTTTGAGTCTGTATTCCACAACCGACCATATCTTATGTCGAATGTTTCCCACCAGTCTAACTGATAGCTCTATCAAATGGTACCATAGCCTCCCTAATGGCTCTATCCGAAGCTTCAAACAATTGTCCAACCATTTCATCGCCCAGTTTGCCTTTAATAAAGACCGTGAGGTTCAAGTCGACGCTCTCTTCTATTTCTGCAAATCCCCCAACAAAATGCTGAAAGCTTTATCCAAGCAGTTTCTCTATGAATCGCGCAAAGTCGAAAACTTCGAATGTACGAATGCCATTCTCGCGTATTCAAACGCGTTACCATATCATAGCCATGTCAGGGAGTGCATCGTGCTTCATAAACCATGAACCCTCATGGAGTTGTTATCTAAGGTTAATGGATACATCGACCTCAAACGCCTCCGCGAATCTATTCGCCAGGGGCAAACCTTGACCCCTAACCAAAATAGATTTCGACCCTCTCCCACACCCATGGTCGCTCCCATCTTACAGGAGACTGAGAGCTACAAATGCCCTCACTTCGATGCTACCCCATCCGAAATCTGTAAAAATGACCTATGCCGGTCTTACCAAATCTCACTACTCCGATCAGCACTCTCATCACACAGATCCAGGCCGATCCTATCTGGTGCACTCCTTTCCCTATCGAGGTCAGAAAAGATGAACCTTACTGCCAAAATCACAAGTGCAACTGCCACTCAACCAACAAGTGTTATGCCCTTCAACAATCACTAGAGATGATTCTTAAAGTAGGTCGTCTTCATCGATATGTCGCCGATCTCCCCAACTATCTCGATGGGTCCTAACTTAAGCCTCAACCCGCTCTAACATACCTACCCAGCCGAGGTACATATTTTCTAACTCTACCTTATCAAAGTTAACATGATCGACAGTGGTCATACTCAAAGCAAGAGCAAACGAATCGAAGAGTATTGTAAGCTTACCTATCAAGAGAAGCTACCCATCCCTCTACCAGAATCTAGCCAATACCCTCGACTTGAAGTTATATCCTTTATCGATTACGATACTTCTCTTGTACGCTTCCCCCACTCCGACCCCTTGGTCATTATGATTAAGGTCGAACACCTCGTCCTCCATACCATGCTCATTGATACGGGCATTGCAACAGATATGCTGTTCCTCCAGACCGTTCGAGGCATTTAAAAAATAGACCCCATAATACCAGCCAACGTCGAGCTTAAGGGCTTTAATGGCATTACCGAAGTCGCCGTTGGTCGCATTAGCCTCCCTGTCACCACTAGTCCCGTCACTCTCTAAACTAGCTTTTTCATCATTAACAAGAAATCTGAAAGCGTGGGCATTCTAGGGAGCAACTGGCTGCATGCCATGAAAGCCTTACCTTTAACTTACCACCAAACACTTCGTTTCACAACCCCTTGTGGCATGTAGAACGTGAAGGGCTCTCAACGCCTTGCCCGCTCTTACGAGTACCCTGAGATCGATTATACCAGAAAACTTGTCAAACCATAGCAATCAATGCTTATCTCTCTTCTAACACCATCGAACCCATCTAGCACACCATCTGAACCTGCTATTTACATTAAACTCAATAGTCCTGACCGAGGTACATTCATTGGTAGTTTTTTTTATGAGGCCGAACGCCTCGTGCTCACCACTTTTCTTTGAGAAAATAAAGATATATTCGCCTGGACTTTCTAGGAGATGCCTGACGTCAACCCCACCCTAGTCTGCCATCGACTCGAGCCCATCCCTCATTCTAAATTGTGTAGCAGAAGAAACACACTTTAGCACCGAAGATTCGTGAAGCAGTAAAATTTGAGGATGAAAAGCTATTGACCGCGGATTTTATCAGAGAAGTC
Organism: Kingdonia uniflora; assembly: GCA_014058105.1. Classification (NCBI taxonomy): domain Eukaryota; kingdom Viridiplantae; phylum Streptophyta; class Magnoliopsida; order Ranunculales; family Circaeasteraceae; genus Kingdonia; species Kingdonia uniflora. The sequence goes on along the minus strand of JACGCM010001829.1, from coordinate 59,665 downwards.
AAATATGTCGATTGAATCTCAAATATTGTAGCTATCCCCAAGAAAAATGGAAAGATCCATACCTGCGTCGACTTCACAGATCTCAACAAACATACACCGAAGGACACTTTCCCTCTTCCAATCATTTCCGTACTTCTGGATGCTGCAGATGGCCATGAACGATTATCTATGATAGACTCTGCTTTCGGTTACAATCAGGTCCCCTCCTTCCTGAGGACCAACTTAAAATTTTGTTAATTACTTAACAAAGTTTGTACTACTTTAACGTAATGCCCTTCGGCCTTAAAAATGTGGGTGCCAGTTACCAGCGTCTTCTTACCACCATGTTCAAACGTTTGCTTGGCAAGTCGATCGAAGTTTACATCGACGACATGTTATGCAAGAGCCTCCAAAAATATACCCATATACATGACCCAACCGAACTGTTCTAGATACTTCGTTCTTATAACACGAAGCTCAACCCAGAAAAATGCCAATTTGGCATTTTATCTAGCAAATTCTTGGGCCACCTCTTCAGTGAACGAGGTATCGAGATCGACCCCACTCATATTCGCACCCTCATAGATATGCCTTCCCCTCAAACCAAAAATAATGTCCAAAAGGTTGTTGGTAAGATAGCCACCCTCAACCGTTTTATATTAAAATCCTCAGACCATTGTGCTTGGCTTTTCTCCCTCTTACGTGACCAAGATGTCTATAAGGCCAAAAAGAAAAACAACTCCAAAATCAATTAGACACCTGATTGTGAATAGGCAATCCTCGAACTCAAAACATACCTTCGTCAGTCACCCATCATCAGCAACCCCATCAAAGGTAAAATGCTTTCTTTATACTTTGCGATTACCGATACTTATATTAGCTTGGTCCTTATTCTACACAAATCTAGTATCGAGAAACCCGTGTACTTTATCTACAAAACTCTAGCACCTGCCATGACTCGATATACTAAGCTCAAGCGATTTCTCCTTACACTCGTTTATACTACTCGAAAGCTCAAGCCATACTTCCATGCTCACCCTATACGTGTTATCACCAGCTACCCACATTAAGAGATCCTCAACAAGAAAGATAAATCTATACAGGATCAACAATGGTTCGTTTATCTTGGTGAACACGACATCACTTTCGGGAAACAGATATCTCAAAAAGGTCAATCAGTCATTGATTTCCTTGCCGACTTCCCAGTCGAAGACATTGACTGGGAGGAACATAAAGATGATCTACCAGAATACCAACCCGAACAAAACGACCCTTGGAACCCTAACACGGGTTGGCGCATCTTTATAGATGGATTTGTTGGACCTAACGGTTCAAGGATTGGTGTTGTTTTGGTTACCCCCTCCAATGACTGAATCAAAAGGGCTGTAAAGCTAAACATCAAATGTTCTGCCAATAAGGCCGACTACGAAGCCTTAATACATGGACTCGATCTCGATCTCGCCCCTGAACTTGGTGTTCCTAAACTTGCAGTATTTACCAATTCCTAAATTGTTCAGAGACAGTACACCGGTAAAAATCAAGTAAACGGTCGCATGGCTGAGTATGTTGTACTTGCCCGCCAGTGCATAGATCATTTTCCTAAAAAGTCTTCCATTACACATTACCCTCGAGGTGAAAATAGACATGCCGATACCCTCGCCTACATAATAACCATGTTAGGCCAGTCCAAATCTCGAACACTCCATATCGTAGTACTCAAACGCCCAAGTATCGGCCAGATGGAAGTCAATACCATCAATACTGGGGCTGTGAGTCTCAATCCCGATGATTGACGAGTACCATTCCTTGCTTATTTCAATAGTTCTACCCTCCTAGAATATCCCAAAATCAAATATTCTTTACTGGAAAACAGGCACAGACACACCATTCACAAAAGGGGACTAGACCGTAAATCCCCGAACGGCATACACCTCCGATGTATCTCCCAAAATAAAGCTACTACCATACTTATCGAACTCGACGAAGGTACCTGTGGTGCTCATACTGTTGGTCAATCTATGGTTCTTCGAGCTGTAATACAAGGGTTATTCTGGCCCAATATGAAGAAACAAGCTGAAGAGTATGTGAAATACTATGACAAATTCCAACGTCCCGCCCACGACATCTGAATCCCTTTACAGGACCTCCATTGTAGCCAAGTAGTTTGGCCGCTTAAAAGGTAGGCCATTGATCTTGTTGGCCCCTTCCTCAAAGCTTCGAGCAGATGAGACTTTCTTCTTGTAGCCACAGATTACTTTACAAATTATGTCAAAGTCGTACCTCTATGTCGAACTAGAGAAGAAGAAATCATCAAGTTCTTATGGGAAAATATCATAACACATTTTGGCTACCCCCACATGATTCGATGCGATAACGGTTCATAGTTTGTTGGGAACAAAGTTCTTAATTTCCTCAAGAAGTATAACATCATCCTTCTGCCCTTCCACACCTTATTACCCACAGGGGAATGGCCAGGTCGAAGATATCGATAAAACTATAGTTGATGGTCTTAAGAAGCGCGTCGGTAAGATGAAAGGCCGATTGGTTCAAGAACTACAACATGTAATCTAGGCCTACTGTACCACACCAAGAAAGGTGACGGGCAACACTCCCTTCCACCTCGCTTACGGTGCCGAAGTTGTACTTCCTACTTAGTTCAAAGTGCCCACGCGTGACCCTGGCCTTCCCGACGAAGAGAACGAGTTTGAACTTTGATGCAATATGTTATGGATCAATAAAACCAGAGACTAAGCCACCGCTCTCTCCAGAAGTCTTAAACAAAAGAGTTTGACTAAGCAGTTTCAATATTGGAGATCTGGTTCTTCGACGAGTCACACCCTCTTCAAAGCCTCGCAATGCCAGCAAGCTAGCTGAGTCCTGGGAAGGACATTATGTTGTGTACAGCAAAACCGAAAAAGGATCCTACTAACTAATGATAGAAGCTGAGGAGCCTCTACCTAACCCAAGGAACACAAGGTAGTTAGCCTCATACAACAAGCCCCGGCAACCACCTTGTTCAACAAATGTAAATACAATATAATCAATAAACATATTTTTTTATCCTATGAGCTTCATGTCCTATCTCACAATGAACTTCTTGGACAACCCTAAGTATTACGTCAACCCTTCGACCCGACTGATACTTTGGGGCAACCTTAAAAAATTTCATGGTTCTAATTTGAGCAAAACCGAGGGGCATGAATGGTCAGTAGACCAGACCCTCAGGGATGCATTAGGGCTAACCACATAATACTTCGTTTATGCTCAATCCCATGGACAGACCTTGGGGTGACCTTCGAAGTCTAGCAAACTTCTTGAACAGGCCCAAGTATCATGTCCACCCTTCGACATGACTGATACTTGGGGGCGACCTCGAAGATATTTTAAGGTTCCAATTCGAGTAAACCCGAGTGGCATGAATGGCCGAATGATCGAAAATTTAGGAATGCATGGGGGGCGACCATATAATGCTTTGTTTAGGCTCAATCCCGCAGATAGACCCGGGGGCGACCTTCAAAGTCCAGCGAACTTCTTGGACAAACCTAAGTATCATGTCCACCCTTCGACTTGACTGATACTTGGGGGCGACCTTGAAGTTTTTCAAGTATCTAATTCAAACAAACCCGAGTGACATGAATGGCTGAAAGACCAGACATTCGGGAATACATTGGGGGCGATCACATAATGCTTTGTTTGGGCTCAATCCCGTAGGTGACCTTTGAGGTTCAGTACACATCTCGACTCGGTCAAACCTAAGTATCATGCCAACCCTTTGAATTGACTGATACTCGGGGGTGACCTTGAAGCACTTCAAGGTTTCAGGTCGAACCCACTAGAGTCGAACATTCTATACTTTTAATCACACATGCAGCTAGAAGCATACAAACATACCAGCCATTCAAGTCAAATACATGCAAACAGTTCCAGTCAAATACATACCAGCAGACAAAGTTCAAATACAGTACTCATGGTTCAAATTCTACATGGCCAATACATAATTGTTTGAATTCATTGTTCCAGCAATTCAAGGTGAAAAAGTTCTACACAAAACTAAGTAAAATATCTTTTACAAACACCACACTCATAAAGGATTGGCCACATTCTCTCCATGATCTTCAGCAACAACACCTTCAATACCCTCAACAACAGGATTTAATACCGCAGCATTCACCGCACCATCGACTACAACACCACTCATAACATTTCCAGCACCAACATTATCACCTTCGACCGTAAAATCAACAATACCATCTCCAACACCTTTTGCTACATGGTCCACTTCCATTCCCTCTGCCTGAGTAACATCTTTGGCAGCAGGCTCTTTGGTCGAAGGAAAGCGCTCGAAGGTCTCTGAATTATAGCCCAACCTATTTATAAAGCTCTTCAGAGTTGTGGTCATATCGCACTCCTCATCATATTATGCATGGAAACTTGCTATGTTCTCTTTCAGCTGTTCATCTTTCTCTACTGGCTTCGCCTCCAACACTGCTCGCGTTTATTCACTAATGGAAATTGCAGCTTCGAATTCCCTTATAGCATCGGCTCTAATCTACAACTTCTCTCATTCTAATAAACCAACCTGGGTCTCCAGCGACATAATGGACACCCGTGCGAGCTTCAGACTGTCCACCGCCTGTTTTAGCTTTTTACTCACCACCCTTTGAGCTTTGATATAATATTGGGCCCAAACATTCACCTGCACGAGTACTCGACTACTCAGTAATTCTCGAAGGATAAGTATAACTTCACAATTTCAATAATATTTACCTGATGCAAGGCCTTATTCATTTGTTTCCCTGCTTCATCTGGGTCTGTTCCGTAGAGAGTCACCATCAACGCGTCTGTTACTCGAGCCTGCTCCTCCAGTTTGGCCTCGTATTGCCCCACTTTAACTGTATTATCCACATCATCAGCCACTTGATCATGAGGTCTCTTACGCTGAGTAGTCTTCGTCTACTGCACCGTCGAAGCTTCGGGAACGACCTTGCCCTTACCCTTGCTAGCCTGCCGCGATACCTTGAGAATAGCCTCGGGTATAATCAGTTGTACGGTCCACGACCCTCCTCGCTGCTCCTTCAGTACATAACTCAACTTTTGACTCAACCTTCCCTTCTCCAACTTACCCGCCCTCGTCGAAGCACTTCCCTTTTTCTTCTTCTTTGACTGAACAACAACAACAGGTACATTTTACAGCAACGTGTCTATCTTCTTTCGCATCTTCCTTACAATACCCAACTTCCTAAATACCCAATTTACCCACTCCTCATCGTGGTCGATTATTTCATCAATATACCTCTTCAGATTACTTGTTGTTGAGTTCTGTAAAACAATGGAAAACAAGTTCAATAACCTATTCGAACCACATAATAAATAGCCTTCGATCATCAACTTACTTGGATTATACAACCTATGCTTCAGCTTATACACCTCCTTCCCTTCTACATTATCATAATTACCCCTTACCACAACCAAATCCTTATCCCACCCACACTCCGTCAAGCATAGATCAAATAGCCATGGTTTGTCTGCATGACATTGAATGTGATACGTATCCACCATCTTATTTGCTTTCCTCGAGCAGAACGATATAATATTAAACCACTTGATCAAACCCCTCTTCTCACGTTTCAACTCTACATTAATCCCCTCGACTGCCCTCACCAATTCATAAAATTTACCATTCATCTGGCATGGGGTAACATCCCAGTAATTTAATGCCTGCTTTACCAAATTTTGAAGGGGCAGTTGTATCTCTAATCAAATTTGGCCTCTAAACACCATGATACCCACCTGAGGGGTATCCTTGAATGTAAAATCGGCCCCTACTGGCCCCAGTATAACTTCCACCAGTATAACTTCCACCTTCAATAACTCATGTTTCACCATAAATCGATCCAGCCTTGCCCTTTCCTAAGCCGAGATTGGCTCCGTCGCTGTCCTCGAATCCTCTAAACCATCACTATTATCGCTTTGTTCCACTTCCCCATCCTCCCTCTTATCCCCCGATGGATCGATACTACCTTCGTTTCCCCTTCCCTCCTCATCCTCAATCTCCTCTTTGTCACTCTCCCCGACTACTCGAGCCTTACGACAGTTTTTACTCAAAGATCCAACCTTTGGTACTACCACAGCTAATGAGGCATCCGCTGTAATTTCTAACAATTCTACATCACTGTTCTCACCCCCTCGACCTCGACCATATATACTTAGTTCGTTTACTTCGTCCTCCTCATCTACTAGCCTCATCCTCGAAGCTTGACGGGTACACATTATACCCTATAGAGGAAGAGGAGTACAATTAGCTCGATATATTCGACCATCATATTATGTTGTACCCTCTACAACTCGTCTAACCCACAGTCGAATATTTGACTACAGCCACAATCACTGCCTCACTCTCTCTAATATACCACTGGGCTAGGCCTCCAGCCACATGGGTTACCCCCTTCCTCGGTCATGTCGTTACAAACAAAAACCCTAGCAGCGCCTACCCTATAATACGAACAAAATACATATACAAAAGAAGAAATAATAAAATATAAATACAAATCACCTATTTTTCCTATATATCGGAAGATATACCTGTTAGAATAGATCAGATTTTTCAGCAATAATGAAGCTTCCTTCTATCCTCTCCAACAAGCTCTACCTCAACAATAACGTATATGACTCCTCTCTTCCTCCTTTGTTCTCTATATGATTGATTGTTAGGGATCAGTAAAAAAATTTCTCACCTCCTTAAATACCACCTCAGAAAAATAAAACTGCCTCGATTTACCCCACTCACCATCATTACCACTCCTCCACCCCCCTCTTATTTTTTGGCTGAGATGTGTCCTAACAATATTACCTTCACTTCCTCCCACGTGCGTATTGCACGCTCACATCAAGTAATACTTTTTATATATATACCACTTGAAGTTTCTGGCACACTGCCCGAAGCTGTCAACTCAAACCCACGTGTAACCTTGAGGAAATATCATGATGACTTGCAGTGGCACATTTCCCTAGGAACAGTGCCACCTCTAATATGTCTACTGTTACGGCTGCCAGATTTTACAACTGAAGTACATGTACCTTCGACAACAAAAATTTCCAATCCCTCTCATGCATTCTCTTTCGTACCGTCGTCCACATTTTACTACATCCCATCGTATATACATATTAAGTACTCGAACCTCCGGCTAGTATTTTTTGATTATATGACATAACTTAAGTTTCTTACCATTTTTAATCGTGTTCGTTACTTAAGTTTAAAGTTTGACAATTCATGCCGCGCTTATACTATAATCGTCAACATTACCCATTGCTATTTTACTACCATAGTTCAACAAATATACCACTGTTCCATTACACAAGTACATGAGCGTACATCATAAACATCGAACAGGGGATGCATAAACAAGAGCAACAATAAAAACAACATACCAAAAAAAAATGGAAACAACCCTCTACAATCGAATACCACCACCACCACCAAGACCTGCCTCATCATCAACCGCGTCCTCAACATCTACCTAGAATTCGACCAAGCTTTTAAGCAGGTAGTATCGATTATTGATATTGGGACCCAAACATTGAAGCACCCTCCACAAATGCTCATACGACATCCTGCAAATTGGCTCTCCCGATTCCAGTTCTACCAACTCAGGCAGCTCCTAGTCCAGACCATGATCACCGAAGAACTTGTCCTTCAACGCATCTGCTTTCTTCTTTATACGTCGTTCACTCACCTCCATTCTTTTCTGGTACCTCGTGATTAGCGTACTTTCCATGGCTTCGATTATGCAAAGAAGAAGATGAAGATAGTCTGAACCCCCCCCCCTAACACCCTCTATTTATACTTGGATTAAGGATAATTTATTACCCCTTAATCAACAATTCTTTTAATTACCTTCCTTAATTACTCCTCTCAGACTTGATCACATTCAACCAGTCGACTCTCCAACTTCCCATGCCCAACCATTTTTTTCAGCACGCACCATCTACACCAATTTTTGAGGCCCCAACTAAGAGGGGGCGAATACTCGAAGGCTACATCAAAACCTACCTAAAGACTCGAAGACCAGCAAGACAGTAACTAAGTCCACAAAACTTTTTAAGACCTGTCGAATACTCGAGGACATAATTGAAGTCGAAGACAGACAGTTATTACCAGAATTCAGCATCAGTGCGTGAGAGACTTCGACCATGGCAATCCATGGTCGAAGGTCGACACATCTGATAACTAACTTGCCAGACAGAAGAGTGAAACAAAACACTAGACATCTATAATGTCATAACCAACAATAACAGTATCAGAACCAGCAGCTACAGTGTCAGAACCAACTCCAGGTATAAGACAGTTATCCCTTAAGGCTATACATGTAACCTAACCTCCTATTGTGACAAAGCCCTTTCTATATCATATAAATAGGAGGAAGGAAGCACGATGAAGGGGCTAGAAAATCACTCCCATCAACTCCCAAAAGATTAACTTCGACCACTCTGTAATTGACCTTTATTCAACCTGTCGTCCAAACTCGATATATATCATCAACAATTTAAAATTCTTGCTAGAGTTCGTGGAGTAACCCATTCTAGAACTCCACGCAAGTGTGTTAGTATAGTAATATTGTCAATCATTATATTAGATGCTTGCATAGTCCCTTAGTCAAAGATAACCCGTAGTGCAAGAGTTAGTTTCTCCCTCTACAAAACTTGGCTCCTACATAAATTCTACATGACTAATATCGTAATCTTCAAGGGAGACCCCAAGCTGACAATTGCTCGACTCAGGTAGAAGCTTGACTTCTTTATTTTGAGGTGTGAGATCGTAGCATTCTGATAGTCTCATGCGCTTGAATCGACAAGAGTTGGCGATCTAATAGATTTTGATCATGTTGTTGCAGTACATATGGTAGAGGTGTTTCTCCTCTGCTTGATCTTCAATCTGGACGACTTTAAGCTGCTTCTTATAGCTGCCATCCTTGTATAATTCTAGGTCGATAATATATTCGAACATCCGTCCTTCCTTGAAAATGAACTCCAACAACCTATGTAAAACATAGCAGTTGTCAGTAGAATGGTTGTTTGCCTTATGATGCATGTAGTACGGGCAGTTCTTGATTGGTTCTAATGGTTGAGAGGGACGATATAGCTTATCCTGGGAGAGGATTGGAAAAATTATGGAGATTTAAACATTCTTCCTTGGGAGGACTAGTTTAGATTATAAACCGCCTTTCCGTAGGTTGTCAGTATTTCCCTTGGAGTACTTTTGATCACCATGATCCTCCTTTGGTTCAGTGCTTTGATCTATGAATGGACCTTTCATGGCTAGGGTGGATTTAGTAGACTTATGCCTTTCGGACATCATCCTTTCCAGGTCGACATAATCATTGACCTTGGTGATCATATCCTCTGAGGTCCAGGTTTGTTGAGGAAGAGGTACTTTTTGGCCTAGTAGTCGAGCTGGAGCACATTGGTGAAAGCAATAACAACTATTTTCTGATAGAGATTATCTACTTTATGCACGAGCTCCAAAAACTTTTTTATAAAAGCCTCAAGCTTCTCTCTGTATAATTGTTTAAGACTAATAAGGGAATATAAATTATCATCTTTATCCCTGTTGCGAACATACGTCTTGATGAATTGTTTTTGCAGTTGACCGAATATGAGTATAGAATCTTCAGGTAAAGAGTAGAACCACCAAAGCGGTTCCTTTTATAGACTTATTGCGAACAATCGGCAGAGGATGTGGTTGAGATTAGAATACAACTCTAATGAATCACGGTATTGTTGAATGTGGTCATTTAGATCGGTGCCCTTGTATTTTCAAATTTTTGGAGTATGAAAACCTTTCGGTATTCCAATATCAAATAGTTTTTTGGCAATTGAACTATCATGTAACTTGGTAAGGTCGTCTGTAGTCCCCAAAACTTGTGCTTTGATCAACTCCTCAATACGCGGATCCATATGCTCCTGTGTAACATATTGACATGTCGGTTGAGTGGCTTGACGAGGAGGTTGAAGATTATGAGTACCGGTACCCTCACTCAAACGATCGTATGTTAGAATTCGAGGTTGATGCCGATATTCTTCTTTTTGACATTTGGAAAATTGGTGACCTCTATTGATTTCGAACTGAACTTCACCAACCAAATAAATTGAAGGTTGATGTTCGTGCTAAATATTTCTAGAAATAGCTTTGCTGGTGGCTCCTCGAGGTCCCAACCTTTCCCGTACAGAAACTCAAGAAGTTTCTGGCAATTGATCATGATCCCTTATTGGAGGAGCCTGTTGAGTATCTTGTAAAGCTTGTAATGCAGTCTGTATGATTATTATCTGGTTTTTATGTCGTTTGAACGCTGTCAAACAAGCTTGTCATTTGTCTTTGAGCTCCTTCTCACGAAACTCTCGGTCAAGAGTTAACTGACGTTTGAGCTCATTGCGCTTCTCAGTTTCAGCGTGGAGATTTGCCTATGGCTTTGTAAGTTGTTTCGACTCAACTTAAAGATCGAGCTGGATTCTGGTTGTTGGTCATCTGGAAGTGACCATGATTAAAATTTGTAGTAGAGTGAATGTATGCCTTAGGATATCGTAGAAATGTCATCTTTCCCATAGACGGTGCCAAATGTAATGGCCTAATTCTGTAAGCTCAAAATGGCTCAAAATTAGCTATTATACCAATGTTCCTATGACAAAAACTAATATAAAATAAGAAATAATACAGGTAATTTAGCATAGAAAACCTTTGAATAAGTAAAAAGCCATAACCTCGAGTTAAAGGTTTTTGTAATAGTAACTTTTATTGCTTGAGGATGATATCTTATTTTAAGGGATCTCTCGAACTAAAAATACTGGATCTTGTAAATAAGAAGTTTGATATTTTGAGAATCTAGAAAATATAGTTTTCTTAGTGATTTCTCGTATATTTTTCTGGTCCTTGTCTCTTCTGGAACTTTTTCTTTATATAGGCCTTGTCCGCAGTTCCCTATCATACTGAAGTGCGTTCTCTGAACAATGTGGCAAGTGATGCTTGACTGAGTAACTGTTGAGTTCGTGATAGACAGGTGTCTTTGACTTGTTCATGCTTTTCTGTTGTGCTCGACCCACATTCTTCTTTAGTTCGTGGCATAGGTGTCAATGTTGACTGTTTATGTCACATGTAGAATGCGTGAGTCTGATATGGAGGTAGTTTGAAATGGGTTAGATCGAGGGATAGGTCCCTACACAACCCAACCGAGTCGAATAAATTTTTAGGATAAAGAATTAAAAACTTTACAAGAACAGTGTTAGACCACTCTCTAAAATTTGGCGAATGCCAGGCCGTCCCAAAACCTTGCAACATTCCCTTTAAGACCTTCAAGCATAGACTACATACAGAGACTTTGGAGAAATGGTTAGCAAAAGTTTGAACAAATAACTAGAGGTTGTACCTCTATTCCTTCTAATGCTTAAACTCGGGAGACTATATCAAGATGTGGAAACAAATAGGACCTGACACGATGAAAGGGACCAAAAAAGGAATGGAGGAGGAACTACTACAATTATAGCGCAATTTGGAAAATAACTGGCAGAGTAACAACATAGACCAGGATATTATTGCTAAGACTAGATAGATATTACAAATTAAAGATAGAGAGAAAATGCAGTGGAGACAACAATCCAGAATAAAGTGGCTTACAAAAGGAGATCATAATACTTAATTTTTTCACAGCATGATGATAGCTAGAAATGAAAAGGGCATAATTACAGAGATCAAGACAAAAGGTATAACCTTGACAAACCAAGATCAGATAAAGGCGCATATCCTCCAGTTTTACACAAACCAATTTTCAGAAAGCCAGGTAAATCTGAATAACGACATCTTGGATATGATAAAGGCAATAGTGGAGGAAACTAAAAATAAGATGCTGACTGGAATCTCAAACGATGAATATATTAAGGTAACTATATTTAGTCTCAACAAGGATAGTTCCCCAGGCCCAGATGAATTTTCAGGAGCCTTCTTTATATCATTTTGGGCAGTGGTTAGGGAGGATTTCTACAAAGGAATATCACCATTCTTCATAGATAGAAGGATCCCAATCATCTTTAACTAAAATACAATAGTGTTAATCCCCAAAATCAAGAAACTCGAGAATGTGAATCACTACAGGCCCATATGTCTAAGCAACTTTGTGCCCAAGACAATTACAAAGATTTTGACTACTAGACTATCACCAATAGTGAAAAAAGTGGTATCCCAGGTGAAAAGTGCCTTTATCAAGGGGCGGAGTATTCATAACAATATCTGGATATAATGTAAGCCTATGATGCACTAAACTGAGATTTTTTAAAGGCAGCTCTCCAAGTCTTTGGGTTCTCCCTAAATTTCTGTGAGTTAATTATGATTATTATCAAGCTCCAACATACAAGGCAAAATCCATACAATGGTCAATATCTGGAAAATACAAGCTCCAACATGCCTACTCTTCGTAGATGACATTTTCATTTTCCTCAATGGGGATACTAGAGACCTATAAAACTTGAAAAAAATCCTTACTCAATACCAATAAGCATCTGGACAAGTTGTAAGCATGGAGAAGAGTACGACTTCTATGGGGGTGAGCACCATTAACCAAAGGAAGAGTGATTCTAGGTTCTAGGAAGGGAGGCTTCCATAAACATATCTGGGGATACACCTCTTTCAGGGAAGGGCTATAAGAGCATCCTGAGACCTTTGATAGAGAAACTAAGGAGGAGAGTGAATGGCTGGATAAGACGACTTCAGTTATTTTAAGGTAGGGTGGTGTTGGCAAAATTAGTCATTAATAGTACACCTATATACAACATGGCAGTCTGCCAATGGGCCCAGTCACTGATCAAAGAGGGTGAAACAATCATTATAAAATTATTACGGCCAAGAGATCCATAAAAAATGAAGAGCATCACCCTTAAATGGGAAAAGATGTGCAAACCCATACAGGAGGGTGTTCTAGGCATTCAAAAACTGGGGGAAGTGAACAATGCGCTTCTCTGCAAACTATACTAGACTTTCACTCAACAAAGCAAAGATTGAGCATGTTTTATGAATGTTAAATTCAAAAATAGGCATGGAGAGGTGATACAATACTTCAAGAGATCATCCATTTGGAGTGGGATAAAAGCAGTGGAACACTTGGCAGGATAACACATGGGGTAGGTAATCGGCAATGGTGAAAAAATTAACTTCTGGATAGACTATTGGGCAACGAAAGTACCCCTTAGAGAATACATAAATCTCCCAACAAACTTGTGGAGAAATTGCACAGTGAAACTGAGTAACTTTATAAACTGCTAGGGATGGGAGATAATGTTGTTTATGGGACTAGAAATAAACTTTGAGAGAATTGTGTGTGATCCACAAACTCAGGACCAGCAAATCTTGAAGCTGGAGATACAAAGGAAATTTACATTAAAAAACGCCTTTAATAGCATACGAAAAACCCAAGATACATCATGGTGGTGGAGTGTACTTTGGAACAACAGCCTACATCCTCGGATTAGTTTATTCATTTGGAGACTACTCAATCAAACACTCTATTTCGATGACAGAGTAGCCAACAAAGGATTCTGCCTACCATCAGCCTGCTCCCTATGCCAACGCAACACAAAAACTGAGCAACATTTCTAATTTGAATGCGGCTATTCCCTGGAAATCTAGAACTAGTTTACGAGTATATTCGGTATGGCACCGGTGAACAAAGAGAATACTTGGAAATCTGTGATTGACAGAGGGAAGAACTTAAGTGCCTAAGTGAAAAACTTGTGGAACTCGGTGATATTCGCTACATGCAATGGTTTATGGACAGCTCGCAACAGACTTAGATATGGCGAAAGGAGGACAACCAACCAACTACTGACGCACGACATCCTGAGGGATATCACCGATACTTCCCAACTCTCAAAGAATAGCATGAAAAACAATGGAACCGACCTACAAATTATTAAAGCATTGAACGTTCAGTGTAGACAAAGAAGATTAACATCGATAAAAAGTTGTTGGTGGGAACTACCAAAACAAGGGGAGATAAATGTGTGTTGCGATGGTTCAGCTCTGGGCAACCCTGAACCAGCTGGTATTGGGATTGTATACCGAAATAAGGAAGGGGAGGTACGGGGAACTTTTAACAAGGCTATAGGCACCACCAACAACTATATCGCAGAGATGCAAGCCATAATACAAGGAGCTAAGCAGGCAGTAGAAAGATGATGGAAGAAATTGTGGATGGTCTCAGACTCTCAAGCAACAATTTAAGCATTTACAACAGGTATACTTCCATGGGCTTTGGTCACAGAATGGAGACGAATAAAACAGAAACTAGACTTAATTAGATTTTCTCAAGTATGGAGAGAGGCAAACTTTTTTGTGGATACAACAGCCAAAAGGGATGTTGCAAACGTAGAATCGTTTGATGAATGGTGTTCTGGAAGGCCAGTTTTTTTTACAAAATAAAGAACTCAGACACGGAATACTTTAGATTTAGCAAGTAGTACTATTAGGCAGTCTATTTTGCAAATGTATATACTAGAGGTTGGTCTCTACGGACTCTCTCTACTGGCTACTTAGCTCAGAAGATGGAGTCCCTTTTATTTGTATAATTGGCCCCGTGTTAATATTCTTTTGCAAAAAAATGAAACTAGAAAAGACAATAGCTAATAGTGCGTAAGTATCGATGTTCACATCGTGTACAATTTCTAATCCCCAAAACACTTTCTGATTGGGTGGAGATATCGAAGTCCTCTGCCATACATTGGGGTATAGGTAGTGGAGATATTGAGAGGGAGAAGAGACAGGTTGGTTGAAGGAAATGAGTGCTTTGAGGATAGATACAAACTTTGATAATAATGAGCAGGATTTCATAGAATTATTATTGCTTGATCAATCAGCCACCAAATTCTTTTCTCCAGGATCAGATGATTTTCTTGCAGTTTAAGGACTTCTTTGACTCCATGGATAAAGCAGTAAGCTTCACAAAAAAATAAATCTTAGTTTTGATTTTATAATTCTCGTTACTCAACCTACGTACCAACGTTTTTGCACCAATTCACTTTAGATCTAGTGTTTCTTTTAACAAGATAAACATTTCCTTTAGGAGTGAACATCCTACCTAACTTTTGTATTCTTGTTGATGAAGCACAAAATAAATCAGATAAAGAACAAATGGCCCTTATTCTTAGATTTCTTGATGAGAATGGTTTCATACAAGAGCAAATTTTCAAAGTTATAAGCTTAAAAGACACGACTGCAGCAACTCTACGAAAGAAGATATTTGATATTATTACATGATATAACCTCTTAATCAAGAATATGAGGGGTTAAGGATAAGACTACGTTGGTAACATACAGTGTTCATGGAATGGGTTACTAGGTTATTTGTCAGTGATTACCTATTATTTATTATGTGCACTGTCTTGCTCATCGATTACGGTTAACTTTAGTTGCGGTTGCTAAAGAAGTGATTGATTTCTGGCTATTCTTTTCCAAACTGCATTGTAAATTTGGCTAAAGCTTCTCCTAAACTTAATAAGGACTTATGGTCTACTCACGGAAATGAAATAGTGAAAAACTAGCTATTTGTGAACCTAAGACTAGAAAAGGCGTTAATCGGATTGGTTTTTACTGAAACTCGCCAATGAAAAACCCTAAACTAAGACTGGTTAGGTTTTTTGAATCACCGAAGCTGAAATGCTTCGATATCTTCTTCAATGATGGATAATATAGATTAGATTTCAAAACCTAATCTCTCACTATTAGAGCCCTAAACTAGGGTTTACCCTTTCTGGGTGATGTTTGGAGATGATGATGGAGAGAATGAGAAAGATAGAGGATAAATCATTGGAGACGAATGTCTGAGAGAGAGAAAGGGCTAGGAAAATAAAGTTAGCTTGGTTCGAAAAATAGAGGAATACATACAGGAAAGGGATTTTTTTTTTTTCGATTAGAAAAAGGTAATTGAACTACTGGAGTAGGTGCATGAAAGCATCACCAGTAGGGGGCAAGGATCAAAATACCAAACCATTCTGGCATGTTGACTTCTGCCTAGTGTCGACTTTCCACAATATTTTTAATTTTTTCGCGGCTTTTTGTCACTCTATTTTTTAATCCTTAGAAGAAAAAAAAACGGTTTAAAACAAATTATCACGATATATTGATAGTTTTTTTCTTCTTCAGTATTTTGATAAATACTTCAGTAAATTGATAATATTACTTAAAATGTGTAAAAATATGAACTCTCCAAAAAGGGAGTGGATCCATAGACAATCCTTTTTTAGACTCTCTAGACATTCATCCTTTTTTTAACATTTACAATGGTTTGAGAAAGTTTATCCTTACGGATATGATTTTTTTACCATATCATTCCAATATTCATACATCATATAAAATATGATGACGAAATTCAGATAAAATGAAGAACAAAAAAATGGGAATAATATTTTATAATTCAAATCTTATTTTAATGTTGATAAAAATGTTGAGGCAATTTGGTTTTGTTGAGGCTGATCTTCATGACAAGGAGATTATATTCATAAGGATAAAAACTCTTAAAACACGTGTATATGTTCCCTATTAATAGAGTTTCTTAATGCGTATCCCAAAAAGGAGTATTTGAACATAAAAAAAAGTTTATGGAAAAACAATCAAAAATGTTAATGAGAAATTGAGAATCAAGAAGTTTACTGCAACAAAATACACACAATTCAATTACAAATTACAACTTGACATATAGGAATTGTCCCATAAAGTTATTGATATACTAATAGTCTAATACATATGGGTGATGTGGTTTCCCAAAATTATTTTTTTCTAACTATAAGTTGGGTAAATACGTGATATTTTTATGGCTTGTTGCCATATTTAAAGAGTCCAAGAAGCCACAAATAATATCAGGAAAAAACCATACCAAATATTATTTTTTTCTTAGCTTATCGAGTTGTATTTTGAAAAGGCCATGACAACTTAAACCATGATAAGTCCCTTTGAAAAGTGAAAACCACTTCAAAAGATACTTAACCATTGTCCAAAGTAGCATTAAGGTCCCAAAAGAGGGTTACTGGGTCAAATCCAATAAAAAATTGAAGCAGTCCATGGAGTTAAAGCGCCCAAAAATGGATCCTTATATGCGGTAACAATCAATTTCTCCCGTTAAAAAAAAATTAAAGAAATATGTTGTGATCCGTGTGGGTCCCACCTGTAAGGGATTTAGGCTACCACCGTACGACGCCGACATGGGCATACCCCCTAGGGTTTCTCCTATATAAGAAACCTCATCTCAATGTATTAGGTTAATGTTAATGGTTACTTTAATAAAGTTTGTTATTTTCTTCATATATCTTATATAGCTTTTGCCTTTAAATATCTTATTCATAACAAGTTATCAGCCCCGTGTCTCCACCAACGAGGTTTTAATCCTTCATAGTAAATTTCTTGCTTGGAAATTAACGGCATTCTCTTAATTCATTGCTTAGATTCAAGGTATGAACTAGAACCTTAATTTTCTAGATTTACTATATCATCTTTGCATGAATGTTTAGTAAGATCTACTTGTTTGATCACTATTTTGTTAGTTAGATCTCTTCATTTTGTTCACTATTACATGATTGATGATCTTTATATGATTTTGGTGAGTTTTTGGTTTAGGAGCACTCCCCCGCTACCTCTGAGATCATGTCTTGCTCTTATGTGAGCCCCCTACTCTTATATGAACCCTTACTCTCATATGAGCCCATTGTTCTTATACGACGAGCCCCTTGCTCTTAAAATGAGTGTCTTGATCTTATGTGATCCCCTTACTTTCATATTTTCTCTCATATGAGCCCTTACTCAAATATAAGCCCCTACTCTCGTATGAGCCCCCACTCTCTAACGAGTGCCTTGCTCTTATGTGAGCCCCTTTCTTTTATAAGAGACCTTACTCTCATATGAGCCCCTACTCTCATATGAGTCCTTATTCTCTAACGAGCGCATTGCTCTTATGTGAGCCCTTTGCTATTATACGATGAGCCCCTTGCTCTTCTAACGAGCTACTTGCTCTTATGCCAGCCCTTTACTCATATTTTATCTCAAATTAACCCCTACTCTCATATGATCCCCTTGCTCTTATGTGAGCCCTTTGCTATTATACGATGAGCCCCTTGCCCTTCTAACGAGCTACTTGCTCTTATGCCAGCCATTTACTCATATTTTCTCTCAAATTAACTCCTACTCTCATATGATACCCTTGCTCTTATATGAGCTAGTTACTCTTTAATGAGACCCTTTTTCTCTTATACGAACCCTTTGCTCATTTATGAACCCCCTGCTCTTTTACGAGCCACTAGTTACTATTTGTTTATCCATGTGGAGGGATATTGGCAGGAACCCCGCAAGGGCAATTTGGCTATATCCTAGGTCACGTGAGACTAACTCTAAGGTTTTAGCCTAAAGCCTATAAATGAAGGCCACCCTGGAGAAGATATTTTTTCATAACCTCATTTTCCATCTACTAAACCCTAATAACTATAGAAGAAGAGGGAGAAGTGACCCAGAGAGAGTTGAGTGGTTCCCTCCTCTAATAAGATGTGTTAGGCCCCAAACGATGTTTCACGTATTGTTGTCCCCTTGGGAAATCTAGGAGATTACAATTGGCACCGTCTGCATTTCACGACTAAAAGACTTTTACAAGTAGTAATGGTCTCCACCAAGACTACAACTAAGAGCAGGTTATGGCAGAGAGGAGAGCTGCCCTTATGCAGTTGAAGAACAGATACTCTTAAAGAAAATGAGATTCGGGGATGAGAGCAGTTATTAAGCAATTGCAGAAGTAGATGCTCTATAGAAATAAGATCTAATACCTTCAAACTCTAGATGACTTGTTAAGGTAAAAGTTTAAGCTTCAACGTCACAAACAGTTTAATAATGGGAGTGTTTTTGAAGTAAGATGCCCTCCTCAATTACTGGGGGTGTTTTTGAAGTAAAACGCCCTCCTCAATTACTGAGGGTGTTTTTGAAGTAAAACACCCTCCCCAATTATTGGGGCATTTTTGAAGTAAAACTTTCTCCTCAATACTAGAAGCATTTTTGAAGTATAACGCTCACCCCAAATACTACAAATATTGGGGGCATTTTTGAAGTAAAACATCTTCCCCAAATACTAGGGACGTTTTTGAAGTACACCGACTCTCACTGGTTCAAAGAGGACTCATAAAAAAGTTGGAACATTTGACAAAAATAAAGCCCAACAAAGGTAGACGACCCTCACCGGTCCAAATAGGACCCATAAAAAAAGCGTTGCAGGCATTTTTTTGAAGTAAAAATGCCCTCCTATGAATATTGTGGGCATTTGTAAAGTATAAACATCCTCCTACATTGAGTTGGGAGCTTTGAGGAAAACAAAGCCCAACAGAGGTTATAAGATGACCCTCACTGGTCTAAAGAGGATTCGTAAAAAAAATATTGGGAGCTTTAACGAAAACAAAGCCCAGTGGAAGACATAAGATGACCCTCACCGGTTCAAAGAGGGACGTAAAAAATTGTTTGAAGTAAATACTTCCTCAACAAATACTGGAGGAATTTTTTGAATATAAAACATTCTTCTACATTAATTTGGGAGCTTTGAAGAAAGCAAATCCCAACATTGGTCATATGGCGACCCTCACCGGTCCAAAGAGGACCCGAAAAAATGTGCTGGGAGCTTTAACGAAAACAAAGCCCAGTGGAGGTCATAAAATGGCCCTCACTGTTTGAAGAGGACCCCCGTAAAAAAATTGGGAGCTTTGCCAAAAACAAAGCCCAGAGGAGGTCATAAGACGACCCTCACGAGTTCAAAGAGGACCAATAAAAAATATGATGGGAGCTTTGGCGAAAACAAATCCCATTGGAGGTCATAGGACGAAGGACAACTTAAAAATTTGGGGAGCTCCATAAAGTTTCCAAGTATTTTCCCATATGGTCATTACATCGACCAAGTATGTTAGTCCAGTAAAGACTATTAAAAGTTTTGTGGATCTCCAAAAAGTTCCCAACTATTTTTTAATATGGTCGTTACAATGACCAACCATGCTAGTCTTACGAGGACTACTTAAAATTTTAGGGAGCTCCGAAAAGTTCCCAAATATTTTCTCATATCGTTATTAGAACAACCAAGTAAGGTAGTCCAATGAGGACTACTTAAAATTTTTTGGAGCTCCAAAAAGTTTCCTAGAATTTTATAATAGCACCGTTAGGTCGACCAAGTAAGTTAGTCCTACAAGGACTACTACAAAAAAAATTGTGGGGCTCTGAAAAGCTAACTACTACGCTAGATCCTAATTTTAAGTAGTTAGATCTCTAATTTTGTCATATGTTCGTTAGATCCTAATTTTCGGAGGACTACTCCGAAAAGCATAATCTAGTTCTCTAATTTTCTCTACCAAAACTAGTGTAGTTATCTATTATGCTTGGTTAGTAGTTAGATCTCTTATTTTGATCACTATTTAGGATGATATGTTGATGTTTCTACAAAATATGGAATGCTTTTATCCTATTGTTTTTTCCACCATATCTTTTATTTTTCTTTTCTTTTTGTAGAATAATATGCATGCATAGTTAGTTAGATCTAGTGTTATTGATCTCTATTATGCATATTCTTGAGCATGTTAGTTATTGATCTTGCAGTAGGATTATTGTTTTTACAATATTTGTCTTGTTAGATCCATGCATGTTCTAGGGTTTTTCATATTTTTACCCTATATGTGATGAATTTGATGCCTTTTCCATATTATTGTGGTTTTTCACTATAAAATTCGTAGTAGATCTCTTGCTTTGATCCTAGAAAACTATCATCCTTAGTGTTTTTTCCTCATTTTTTGGGTTTTTGGCAAAACCCTAATTTTGGTATTAATAGGTTTCTATTATAGATTATATGTAGAGAGATTTTATCTCCTAAATATTTGAGAGAGGATTAAACTTTTAATTATCGTAAATAGTTTGCATATCTGCCTTGCTAAAATATCTATAGTTCCCTATTTTGAAAATTAGAAACTCTATATATTTTAAACACTTTAATTAGTAGGCCCGAACTTCTATATATTTTAGAGCGCACCATAGATAGATCCGAAGGTTACATTTTTTTTTTTTGGGTATATACAATTCAAATTTTGGACATACCCTAAAGGTAGGATCAAACATTAGTTGACCTTATGGTCTTATGCGTGTGTGATCAAGAGAAAGGCCACAAGGCCCTCATATGTGTCACTGCCCGATGTCGTATACATACCCACAATCGACCAAAGGTCTGAGCCCACAACTTGTGACTAAGGATGAACCTTTAGAGGCTTTGGATCCAAGCCCGAAGCTCGACAGACCTCAGCCCTAGCTTGCTGCATACCCAACTTGAAGCTTGTAGGTTCGAGCCTGAAGCTCGCTGTAGATTCAAGCTCACAGCTTGACAGGCCCGAGCCCGAAGTTCGCTGTTCATAGCAGGTCTAAGCCACAGCTTACAGGGGGTCTGAGCCCGAAGCATGCAAGCCCAAGCCTGTTGCTAAAATAGACCCGAGCCTGTAGCTCAAGGCCCTAGCACCCACTGACTCTCCAAGCTCGAAGCTTGGTTCCCATTACGGCTTGAAGCTCGAGTACACCAGCTCTAGGTCCAGGCCCAAAGCCGACCGAGCAAGTCAACTCGTTGACTTTGGTTGATACCTGAAGCCTACCAACCATGCCAAGTCAGACCCAACTCGGTCTATGCCCAAAACTAACCAAGTTAAATCTGATCCGACCGGTGGAGGCTTGAATCCCTATACCCATGTCTACGAGTTACGTGCTTGTCCAAACACAATCCAAAGACCGTGTCTAGACCCGATCCGTATCCTAACTCGATTCAGCTTAGACTTACAGTTTAACCCAATCCAAGTCATACCCGATCCAGATTCGATCCGTAGTCTGACTCGGTTCATGCCCGATACCTATCCAGATCAAAACCCGAAGTTCGGTGAATGCGTATCTTAGTCGAATTAAACCCGAGCGAGAAACATCGGCATGAAGCCTGAACCCGCTTGCTCTTGGACCACACCAAACTAAGTTAATGCCAATCTGGCCTGAAGTTTGAAGTCGTAGGCTCGACGCTTCTGTCTGAGGTCAAAACCCTGAGCAACTTTAGAGGACATTGGTGTCCACCCGAGTCACATATAATGCTAACGACTATGTGATGGACCTACAGAAGAGCCGAGTAGCCATATCAAGACACTAGATTCAGGAAGTGTTATACTCTTATCACATACGGCATGTACCATAGCCTGCAATACAACCTTCACACTTAGATATATAATTTTTAGGTTCTTCCTGCATCGCACTCCTGGTCATTAATCCTGTCCCCCCATATTTTTGTCTCACCTATTAACACACGACCCTAAGATCATCTCTAATAGAAATTAGTGTGGGATTTCTACTGTAGAGATTCCCACACCTATACCACCTTAAACTCCAATAGCACAAAAAAAAAAGAATAGGGAGTGAGTTTTTAGGTGTTTGTGGTGAAAGTACCACTATCATGACAGACACACGCCTATACAATAGGCACTTTCAAACTGAGTAAAAAATAACTTAAAATTATTTCTTTTCTCCCTCATTTCCCTCACACATTAAACCCTCCTACCCTTCGGAACAATGCCCAATCTAAACACCATTTTCCCGCCATGGTCGAAGCAAGCTGACGGAGGAGACGACGAATTATTCCTTCCAAACATGGTTTGCAATAAAATGGACTGAAACATCTGATTCCAATGGGGAATGAGATTTTGGAGACATTACGGAGTATCGATACCCTCCCATAATAACAAACCCATATCTGGGATGACATGGGTAAACCCGAGGTATGTAATTTCGTAATTTAATTCATTTTACGCTTCAATTTTACAATTAATTGTCCGTTTAAACCTTAAAAAATTTATCTAATCTCTAAATTGTTTGTTAAAACTATAATTCGTGTAGGTTACTTCTAGTTCGATGCGTGGGGTTCGAAAAAGATTTGGACAATGTGGAAGAACAATTTATTTGATAATCAAAGAGAATTCTTGAAAGCAACCCCGTTTAAGAAGTTTTTTGATTTATAGATGGAGATATTCGATAGGTGCCTCATTAGAGCCATTTTAAAGAGATGGTGGTCGACGACGCATGACTTCCATTTTCCCAAGGGAGAAGTAGGATTTACGCCGATTAGCCTCTACATGAACTCGGGAAGTCCAATGAGTATATCCGATATAGTTCCATTAGCTTACGATGTTGCTTGTAATGAAGTCAACATCTTTGAGGATTTGCTTCTGGGTCTGCCGAGTTAAAAATTTAAATCAATGGCAATCGGAAGTGGTCTATTGATTGAGTACGCAAAGGAGATGAATAATAAACCAGATACTGTTATGTATTTTACTCATGCATTTTTATTGTTAACTATGTCTGAATGTGTTTTCTCCAACAAAAATAGCTCAATTAGATTGGGGTACTTAAAATCGTTGGTAAATTTAGATAACTTGCATGATTTTAATTGGGGGTCATCTATTCTTGGGGAATTGGACATTGTTATGGATATGCTTGCGTTATCATGAGAAACAATGGACTAGGATGTAGCCACTTATTCAGTACTGGTTGGACGAATATTTTGGTGTTATGCACCCACTGATTACCGATACAGATCCGGTGGATTTCTTTCCAAGATGTCAACGGTTGATGGATGATAATAGGCCAAAGGGCGTTATACTTGGAGTATTTAGCCAACTGTTGGATGCTAAGGTATAGGTTTAGTTGCAAGCTTCCCAAAGTACTCAATGGGAGCCATGGGTTTTATAGGTGGAGCAGTATATGGTTGATGAAGAGTCAGAGGTGTATCATGCATTTATGCTTAGTAGGAAGAGGGTAGCATTACTGGTTCATAATATACCTTATGTTTGGTACTTGGGAGAGAAATGCAGTGTACAGGTATTTGGGCATCAGTGGGTTCCTCGCAACCCTCTTAGCCACGTTGATATGTTTGGACCTGACCGATACTTAGCTAGTACTTATCTTTTAGTCATGCAGGAGGGTGGATGGATTGATGCTACACCCTTTCTTCTTAAGGGCATTTCTTATAAGTCATTCTGGGCGAGGGTGGCCAAACCATAAATTATACTAGACTATTCACAATCGACAAGCACCGATGTTATTGGACTCTCTATGTTTAGAGGAATAGTTGCCATTCTAGGAGGGTTCACACAATCGATATCATAGGAGTCCCGGCTTTCTCAGAGTTAGAGAACATCAGATGTACGTGATGAAATGGACTGGCAGTTAAGGGTGAGACGAGCCGATGAAGATGTATATCTACTTATACCACCTATGCAAGATTAGCAGGTACCTAGAGTTCCATCTTTAGATACGTATTATACCGTGGTAAATATTTAAACTCATAATTTTTCCATTATTTTACTTTATAGATATATTAAATTTAATAATGTATGTCATATTAGAATTAATCATGTATTTTTCGTTCCAAGTTGATTTCACGAAAGCACTTGACGAGTTTAGATGTACGGTGGCCGGTACTAGACAAGTTATTTATGATTAAACATTTGAGAAAGAGAATTATTTCTAGCAGCGATGGCAGCAGTCTCAAGATGATTTTAATGAACTACGGGATGAATGGGAGTCGCAACTCAACAAAATAATTAATCCATATCTGTTTTAGAGGCTGAAGTGCACGAGTTTAACATCCGTTAGTAACGTGATTAGTTCTTGGTATATGTTTAATATTTTGATGTTCAAGACTATCGTTTAGTGTTTAGTTCTATGTGGGAAAGTTTGTGATGTGATGTTTAAAACTTTATATTAATGTGGTTCTTTATGCCTACTTGTCTTGTATTTCATATTCTTACAATATTTCGATAAATTTTTTTTCCAGTTTTGAAGTGGTATAATGTGTTCAAAAATCAGACTAAGACGAAGTATAAAAAAAGAAGAAGTTAAGTTGAGGTAAATGAGACTAAGTTTAGAGGCGCCTGCCATGAAGGTGCACGACTTTACTACAGGTGCACAGTGTAGCGTCATTTATGTTTAGGCATGTAAATTGCTGGCTTTGGCGCCTGTCGTACAGGCACGCACTTTCACGACAGACGCCTATGTCGAGTTGAGATTTTTTCCTAGAGTGTGAATTTTCATATTTTTTGGGCGAGTGGGAGTGGGAATTCTCATTTTCATTCCCCTATTAAAGGCGATTTAAGGGGCGAGTGTAAATATTTCCACTCTTACTCACCATTACTAGAAATGCTCTAACCTGCAGCTAACCCAAAGGTCCCGCACATGCGTGGTTTAAAAGCTTGTGTGTGGTGAGTGGTTGCCTGTTAGAAACATGTGCTTCCCAGGACCCTGACTTATTGATCAAGTCAATCCTAGACTTAGATATATAGTGCTCCTTGATTTAATCGATTGAATTGGATATTGTCCAAACTTTGTTTGTTTTCCACAAAACGAGCAAATAACTAATTGAGGTCCTCTTAAACCTCTTGGATCTAGACAACAGGTTTATGGCGAATAGTGGGCCTTGAATAGCATTCCCATCTCGAATTAAGTCAATCGAGTCTCTTATCTCGAGATGTTTGAGTTAAAACCATCGAGTCCATGAACTATGGATGACTAATTTACAACTACTCATCGGACAAACCACAATCTTGACTCGAAGACTCAGATACAATTAACCCAACCACCACCTCGAAGTTAAAGTTCAAAGGATCTCAACATGACCGGTGCCAACTCCTACCCCCTCCCCCACGTACCCACCACTAATGGCGGCCACCAAGTTTTTTTACTCATATCACAATAGCAAATTATTCAAAAAAAAAAGCCAAGGACTTACCTGCAACAATGGAGTCTCAAGGTTCAAATCCATAGCAACAGCGAAGTATCAAGAGTTCAACTCACAACAGCAATGGCGTCTTTAATTTTCCCAATCCACAGTACCTTCTTCTTCACAAAATAAAACCAATAGTAATGTTAGTTTCTCACCTCTCTGCTTTCTTTCTTGTCCCCTTTCTCTCTCTTCTCTTAAATATGCTACAGTATTTCCCTAAAACTGTCATCATTACCCTACTAACCCCACTCTCTCATCCCTCCAACTTCTCTCCACAATTTTTGGTAGCCATTTTTTATAAATTTCCCCCCGCCTATGCGAGTGTTTGGTAAACACACATTCACATGCTTTGATCTTTATTTTTACCATTCGACCCTCCTAAAAAATAGGAATACCCATACATCAACACCCGACGCCCATTTATCTTTCTCATCGACACCACTTTTCCCAATACCACGAGGACAATACCACTGGTACATAATACACATCGCGTCTATTCCCTACACGTGGAATAATTCTAGCCTGCCAAGCGAAAAACATTCATCATCTTATCCAACATGAAATGATTACTGTCTACTCAGCACACCGCCCAAGACGTACGTTGTCCCACCTATCAGCTTTGCAATTATAGCTGTCATATCCTTACAAGCGAAGCAAAGCAACACATATGACAGCATACTTCAAAAACACCATAAATAAAGATCAAGCCCATTCTCTTTTTGCAGCAATCGAGCTTATCTAATTCTTCTGAGCCATCGAGCATATTTTATTTTATTTGAGCTATCGTGTCTATTGTATTTTTCGCATCCAAACAATCGAGCCTATTCTCCCATTCTCGAACCTACCCAATTGTGTTAATTCTACCTAACCAGTGGCCCTTCACTTACTTATTTACCTTCGAACAAGAAATATAGTTGTAACTTGTTATCATCACAAAGATGGAGGAAAACCGAATGCACATTTGAAATAAAAATAAAATAAAAAAAATATATGAAGAAAGCGAAGAAAGGAATAACAACAACGACCACCACAATTGCAACAAGATGAAGAAGCACCCCACTACATCATTTGCAAACTAGGAAGTTCTTCAAATACCATGACCCACCACCGCCACCATCCTCCTCCGCCTCCACAAAACACCATGCCAGCGCCCTCAATACAGCTGAACGCTCGGTCACTATTAGGAGGCATTACTGGATCATTACCCACCAGATCGCGAATGCCTCTACATGTTTCTGCTTGATGTCGGTCACGTCTTCCCAATGCAGATGAACGAGGTTAGACAGTTGGCCCCCTATATCCCTCCTCCCAAAGAACCTCTGTGTTAGCTTGACATACTTGGCCTCCACCAGCACCTCCTTATCCTTTAACCGTTGCTGAGAGCGAGTCTTCAACCCTTTTTAACAAGTTAGGCCATTCTGGTTTGATGAAGAAGATGAAAAGAAGTTCATCAAACCCACTCCTTAACCACCCCTTTTATAGCTTGATTAAGAGAGCATTAATGATCCCTTAGTCAGCATAATTATCATTAATGCCCTCGGAAATGGGCACACTCATACCAGTCAACCATACAACTTTCCATCTATAACAACTTTTTCTCAGTACGAGCCGTCTACAATAATTTTCGATGTCCCAGCTAAGAGGGGGAGAATGTAGTAGCCTACTCGCAGACTTCCAAGACTAGCCGAACACTCGAAGGCTACATCGAAGCCTACCAAACGACTCAAACCTAATGTACTCATAAATCAGTCAAGGTAATCATCTACTCGTAGTCTTTCTAAAATGAGCCGAATACTTGAAGTCCAAGGAACTCATCTGCCAACCAGAACCTGCCTTCGAATCCAGTGAAGCATCACCCATATCTATATATGGTTGAAGGCAGACAATCCAATAGATAGCTTAACAAACAATTCAGCAGAAAAGCCAATAGACAACCAAGGCAGAATCAACTTCCGTACGGGACAGCTGCCAAAAAGGATATACATGTAACTTGACCTTTTTGTAGTGAGTCATCATTTCCTATCTCTTATCAATAGGGGAAGAAGGCCATGATGAAGAGGTTAGAAAAACTCAGCCTAGACACGCACAATAGAGTAGAGAAAACCTTCATGTACAAGCAAGAGCTCGATATCTAGATCCTCTCCAACTCAGAGTCTGTAATCTCAATTATATATACATCATCACTTTTAACTCAAAGTCTGTATACTCACTTGTTTCTATCCTATATATTTGTAAAACCCCTTGGTAAAGTTTAATCCTACGGTGTAAGAGCTCGGTATCCCCCTTCCTTGAGATCAGGTCCCTACATTTGGCACCGTTTGTGTTATTTCCACCATTTTTATTTCTTTCCTCTACCCAACTTCCACAATGCACCTAATTTTTAATGGCCCCTACTCTCTACTCTACCTCAGCCATCGTTGGTACCCTCGCCGACGGAATCACCGCTCAGGCAGAAAAACATCACACAAACTAACTTTGCCTCGAGAGCGAAGATCGATGCCATGAACTAGAATCCGAACGACAACGCCGAATTAAAGAAACTGGCAGACATCATCGAGCCCTCAATGAGTTAGGCCACTCAGTTCGAGGACTCCAACAGGCACAAAATCAGGAGGCCCCTCATCGATCCTAATTCCTGATACCTTTGTGCATATCTGTAAGCGCGTGCTTAGTTCCCCACCCCCAGACTGAGGCCCCACCTATCCACCTCGGCATCCCCATTACGGAAGATTTAACTGATTCTACACATCGAACATCTCGTTATCCTAGTCGACATCCTATCCTGGAACGCAGCGCTGAACATACCTTGACCTGCGGCCCTACCACGTACGACCACATTGATTTCCCCATCGCATAGCCTATCTTACCCAATAGGAGCTCGACTACTAAATCAAGGCTACCAACCGCATCTATTTTAGCCTTACCCCAAACTCTTGGAGTCAACTGAATAATCCCTTCTGCCCAAAAATTCTTGCAATTGACGTACCCTTAAACTTCCATACCCCCGAAATTTATAAATACGGGAACATTGACCCCCAATCCCATATCCTCGAGTTCTAGAACTCCTTAAGCCTTCACTCATCGGCCGATCACCTTCTTTGTCAAATTTTCCCTGCTAGCCTCACCGACAGCCCCCTCAAATGGTACTACAGCCTACCTAATGGGTCCATTCAAAGCTTTGAGGAACTGCCCTATTTTTTCATATCTTACTTTGGCTTTAAAATAGACTGTAAAGTCAGGGTCGATGCCTTTTTCAACTTTCACAAGACCTCGGCTGAGACAGTCAAAACCTTTACAAAATGATTTTTAGATGAATCTCGCAAAGTTGAGAACCTCGACTACATAAATGTCGCTCTTGCCTACTCCAATGCCCTCCCAGATCACAACCAGGCCAAGGAGTATATTACTCTCCAAAAACCTTGAACCCTCAAAGAGATGTTGTCCAAGGTCAATAGCTACATCAACCTTGAGCATCTCCACGAAAAAAAATGTCCAGAGACAACCCCAAACCCCCAATCACACCAGACTAAGACAGTCGTGTACTACCATGGTAACCTTCGTCTATACCAAAACTGAGAACCATAAGCACGACACTCCAGATGATCAGTCTGATCAGCCTCGCAAGAAACGAATAATATGGGTCCTCCTCAAACTCAATGTCTCTCTCAGCACTCTCCAACCCATCATACAAGCCGACCCTATCTAGCAAACCTCTTATCCGATCAAAGTCAAGCAGGACAAACCTTATTCCCAAAACCATAAGTGCAATTATCATCCCGTTAATAATTGTTATGCATTGCAGTATTCGCTGGAGATGATACTCAAAGTAGGGTGGCTTCACCAATACATCGTCAACCTCCCCAGGTATCTCGATAGTTCGTACATCAAACCCCAGGCAGCCCCAACCACCAGACCAAACGAGGTCAACATCTTCCAAGCTCATATGATCAAAGTTAATAATATTGACAGCGGTCACACCCAAAGTAAAAGAAAATGGGTAAAAGATTATTGCAAGCTCACCTATAAACAAAAACTCCCAGTTCTTTATCCCGAAACAAGTTAACAGCCACGACCCGAAGGTATATTCTTCATCGACTGTAACATATCTCATGGATCGAGCACATCGTCTTCTACACAATGCCTGTCGATACTGGTAGTACAACTGACGTACTCTTTCTCCAAATAGTCAAAGTCATGTAAATGATCAAGCAGATCACCCTGGCTAATATCAAACTAAAGGGAATCATTGTCTCCACTGAAGTCACCATTGGTAGAATTGGCCTCCCCATCACCACTGGCCTGATGGTACTGCAAACCAGCTTCTTAATCATTGACAAAAAATTTGAATACTTCAGCATCCTAGGCCAAGAATGGCTCCACACCATGAAGGAAATCCCTTTGACCTACCACCAAGTTTTGCGATTCACCAACCCAAGTGGTTCCTGGGACATGAAGGGGTCCCAAAGATTAGCTCGATCATACGAGCACCCAAAGATTGATCTTACTCAGAAGTTGGTAAAGCCATAACAATTATAGTAATTCTTCCTTATCGTATCTTCCATTACCTCCGACGAGCCACCCACCATCAAACCCACAGTCTATATCAAACTCGATGGCCCTGGTCAAGGAACATTCATTGGCGGTTCTTTGATAGAGGAACAAAAATGCCAGCTTACCACATTCCTCTGATCTAACAAAGACATCTTCCTCTGGACTTTCCACGAGATGCCCGACGTTGACCCTACCCTTGCATGCCACCAACTCGACCTAATACCAAAGTCCATATTAGTCAAAAAAAATAAACGCACATTAGCTCCAAGGATTCGGGATGCGGTCAACCTTGAAGTCGATAAGCTTATAGCCGTAGATTTTATTCGAGAAGTCAAATATGTAGATTGGATCTCGAACATCGTGGCCGCAACCAAGAAAAATGGCAAGATAAGAATTTGTGTCAACTTCAACGATCTTAACAAGTATACCTCAAAGGATAGCTTTCTCCTCCCCATTATTTTAGTACTCTTCGATACAAAAGTTGGCCACGATCGCCTTTCAATGATGGATGCCGCCTCAGGCTACAATCAGGTACCCCTCCTCCATGAAGATCAATTTAAAACCTCCTTTATTATTGAATAAAGGTTATACTATTTTAACATCATGCCCTTTTGGCTAAAAAAATGTGAGCACAACCTACCAGCTCTTCGTTACCATCATGTTCAAACTATTGTTTGGCAAGTCCGTTAAAGTTTACATTGACAACATGTTATATAGGAGCCTCCACAAAACTACCCATACCCAAGACCTGACCAAAGTTTTTTCGATCCTTCGCTCATACCAAATGAAGCTAAACTTTGATAAATACCAATTCGACGTGTCTTCTAGAACATTCCTAGGCTATTTCATTAACAAACGAGGAATCGAGATTAACCCTACCCAAATTTAAGCCCTCGTCGATATGACTTCTCCCCGAATATAGAAAGACGTATAGAAGGTCACAGGCAAGATAGCAACCCTTAATCGATTCATTTCAAAATCCTGTGACCGATGTACCTGGTTGTTCTCACTCCTATGCGATCAAGTCACCTACAAAACCCAAAAGGAAAACCCAGACATCAATTGGATGGCCGAATGCGAACAAGCTTTCCACAAGCTCATTGACGAATTTATTAGTTTAGTCATAATTCGAACTGATAAAGTCATCGAAAAACTTGTATATTTCATCAGTAAAACACTGACGCTAGCCGAAACTAGATATACTAAACTTGAAAGACTTTTCTTGACACTCTTCTATATTTCTCTAAAAATAAAACTGTACTTCCAAGCACATTACATATGGGCCATTGGGTACAACAATGGCCCATCAACCTCGGTGAACATGTCATCACTTTAGAGAAGCAGATATCCCATAAAGGCAAAGTCATTGCCGACTTTTTAGCTGACTTCCCATTCGAAGACACAGAGTGGGAGAAGCACGAAGACGAACTCCTTAAAGACCAACCCGAACAAAATGACCCCTGGAATCCCAATACAGGATGACCACTATTCACCGATGATTTAACAGGTTCGAATGGTTCTGAAATAGGAATTGTACTGGTCACACCATCTAACGATCTACTTGAGAAAGCAATCAATCCCAATTCCGAGGGTATTAACAACAAAGTCAAATATGAAGCCTTGATCCACGGTCCCGATATGGCCCTTGAGCTGGGCATTTTAGGACTCGCTATATTTACTGACTCATAGCTGATCCAAAGACATTACACCGGCGAAAACCAGGCGAATGGTGAAATGGTGGAGTATGCAAAACTTGTTTGCCAATACATGGATCATTTTCTTTAAAAATCTTTAATAACATATTACCCGCGAGACGAGAATAAACATGTACATGCTTTTGCCTATATTGCACCAATGCTCGAGCGGCCCGAACCTCGAAAAATCAGTATTAAAGTACTCAAATGCCCATGTATCGACCAGATGAAAGTTAATACCATCAATGCTGGGGGTGAGAGTCTCGATCCCGAAGATTGGCATACCCCCTTCCTTGTGTATTTTAACAATTCTACAATACTGACAGACCTAAAGGCGAAGCGTTCACTATTGGAAAATTATGTAAGGTACACCATTCTTAAAGGTGGTTTACACCAAAAAAATACCAAATAAAGTGTACCTAAAATATAGCTCTCAGCAAGAGGCTGTCAACATTATTTTTGAGCTGCACAAAGAAAATTATGGATCCCATACCACCGGCAGATCTATGGCGCTCTGCGCGATAACACAAGGCCTATTCTGGCTGAACATAAAGAAACAGGCCAAAGAATTTGCAAAGAATTGTGACAAGTGCCAACGTCACATTCACGACATTAAAAGCCCCTTACAAGATCTCCATTGTAGTCATGTTTCTTGGCCTTTTAAACGATGGGCCATCGATCTGGTACGCCCCTTCCCAAGAGCTTCAGATAAAAGATAACACGTACGTGTGACCATAGATTACTTCAGGAAATGGGTCGAAGCTGTAGCATTATGTCAAACCAGAGAAGAAGAAGTCATTAAATTCCTTTGGGAGAACATCATTACACGCTTCAGGTGTCCCAAGATGATTTGATGCGACAACAGACCACAGTTCATAGGCAATAAGGTCCAAACATTCCTCAAAAAGTATAATGTCCTCCTTTCCCCCTCCACGCCCTATTACCTACAAGTTAATGGCCAGGTCGAAGCCATCAATGAAACCATACTCGACGGTCTTAAAAAATGAGTTGACGACAAGAAGGGTAGATGGGTTCAAGAGTTACAGCACGTCCTCTAGGCCTATCGCACAACACCAAGGAATGCGACAGGTTACAGTCTTTTTTTATTGGCATACAAAACTAAAGAAGTCTAACCCACTCAGCTTAAAGTCCTAACCAGAGGCCCTAACCTCCCTAATGAAGAAAATGAATTTCAACTCGCCTGCAACATGCTATGGATCGGCGAAACATGAGATTGTGCTCTAGCCAACCTAGGACGTTACCAAATTTCTTTAGAGAAATCCTATAACAAAAGGGTTCAACCTTAAAGCTTTGATATTTGTGATCTTCTTCTTCGAAGAATCACCCCTTTCTTAAAACCATAAAATGTCGGCAAACTAGCCGAATCTTGGGATGGTTCATACGTTGTTTATGATAAAACTAACAAAGGACCCTACTACCTCATGACCGGAGCTGAACAACTATACCAAACCCCTAAAATACAATGCAATTATTTTCCTATAATAGAAGACAACCCCAGTTATCTAATACAGTTGTAACCAAAGTATCATGAATATATAAAAAAAGATTTTACGTACAATCCCTATTGCACTTACCTTTCTAACATATTATTTTTTCGAACTTCTTGAGTTGGCCAAGCTTAAGTATCAAGTCAACCCTTCGACCCGACTAATACTTGGGGGCGACCTCAAAGTTCCTAAAGTCTCATGATTTGGGCAAACCTCAGTGGCAGGAATAGTCAATCGACTAAATACTTGAGGGCGACCTTAAGGTAGACCACGTCAGGTTTCGTATAAGCTGAAACCCGTGGATAGATATACCTAGGGGAGATATCAAAGTTCTTCAAACTTTTTAAGTTAGTCAAACCTAAGTATCAAGTCAACTCTTTGACTCGACTAATACTTGAGGGCGACCTCGAAGTTCCTCATGGCTCATGATTTGGGTAAACCCAAGTGGTAAGAATAGTCAACTGACTAAACACTTGGTGGCGACTTCGGGGCTGACCATATCCAGTTTCGTATAGGCTCAAACCCTCGGATAGAAATACCTGAGGGAGACGTCGAAGTTCTTCGAACTTCTTGAGTTGGTCAAACCTAAGTGTCAAGTCAACCCTTCGAACCGACTGATACTTGGGGGCGACCTTGAAGTTCCTCAAGGCTATTTATTTTGGCAAACCCAAGTAACATAAATAGTCGATCGACTAAACACATGGGGGTGACCTCAGGGCTAACCACGTCTGGTTTCGTATAGGTTAAAACCTTTGGATAACAACACCTAGGGGTGGTGACCTCTAAGCTCTTCAAACTTCTTGAGTTGGTCAAACCTAAGTATCAAGTCAACCCTTCGACCCGACTGATACATGAGGGCAACCTCGAAGTTTCTTACGACTCTTAATTTGGGCAAATCCAAGTAGCATAAATAGTTGACTGACTAAATACTTGGTGACGACCACGGGGCGAACCATATCTGGTTTCGTATAGGCTTAAACCCGCGGATAGAAATACACGAGGGCAACTTTGAAGATTTTGAATTTCTTGAGTTGGTCAAACCTAAGTGTCAAGTCTACTTTTTGACCCAATTGATACTTGGTGGCAACCTCAAAGTTCCTCAAGGTTCCTGATTTTGGCAAACCCAAGTGGCATGAATAATCAACTGATTAAAAACTTGGGGAAGACCTCGGGGCTGACCACATTTGGTTTCTTATAGACTCAAACTCGAAGATAAAAATACTTAGGGGTGACCTCGAAGCTCTTCAAACATTTTGAGTTGGTCAAACCTAAGTGTTAAGTCAACCCTTCGACTTGACTGATACTTGGGGTGACCTCAAAGTTCTTCAAGGCTCCTGATTTGGGCAAACCTAAGTGGCATAAATAGTCGATTGACTAAATACTTAGGGGCAACCTCAGGGCTGACCGCGTCTGGTTTCGTATAGGCTTAGACCCGCGGGTAAAAATACTCAGGGGTGACCTCGAAGCCTTTCAAACTTTTTGAGTTGGTCAAACCTAAGTGTCAAGTTAACCCTTTGACCCGACTAATACTTGTGAGCGACCTCAAAGTTCCTCAAGGCTTATGATTTGGGTAAACCTAAATAGCATAAATAGTTGATTGACTAAACACTTGACGATGACCTTGGGTCTTACCACGTCAGGTTTCATATAGACTCAAACCCACGGATAAAAATATCTGGGAGCGACCTCAAAGCTCTTCGAACTCATTGTTATGGTTCAAACCTAAGTATCAAGTCAACCCTTTGACTCGACTGATACTTAGGGGCGACGCCGAAGTTCCTCACAACCATTTTAGTCACAGCATCTCCAACAAAGGAAGCTAGCAATAATACTTGAAGAGTTTAAAATTATAGAAGCCGAAAGAAGACAAGTTCAAGCAAGGGCTTCTCCGAATATAGAAGAAGTAAAGTATTATAGCAACTTACAATTATAACAATAAAAGCAACAAGATCCTACAAAGTTACCTACTATGGTTGACCACCATAACAAATACTACATAATCACAATTCCTCAAACATAAGGATTACTTCGATCCTCCTCCTGGTTAGAAGCAGCAGCAGGAGGGTTCTCACCAGCATCAGACACAGTAACCTCATTCTCTCCATTTGGCGCATCGCCAACCTTAGTACTCTGCTCTACTACTCTAGCTAGTATCAGACCTTTGATACTCTGGCTAAAAATCTCATTCAAAGGGTAATGCTTGAACATCTCTGGATAATAGCTTAGTTCGTCTATGAATTTCTTTAAGGACGAAGTCACACGGAATTCCTAGTCAAAGTCTGCCTAAAACTAAGCATGGTTCCTTTACAACTTCTCTTCCAGCTTTGCCATCTTTGTATCACACCGTTTGACCATTGGCAGGCTCTCCTTTGCCACATCAGCTTGGGCCTGAGACATCTGGCGTTCTACTTTGGCCATTCGGGTGTTGAATGACATAATCGTCCCCTTTGAGAGCTCCTCCCCACCTATCGACTCCTTTAATCTTGTACCAGACCCCTTCTGGGCCTTCCTAAAGGAAAATAACCAAGCCTGCATCTACACAACAAAGAACATAAGATACTTCGAGCAGTCAGTAACAATATCAAACCAAGATCTTCTTTTGGGTAGGCATCAAAAGTTACCTGCCACAGCACCATCTCTGCCCGACACCCTGCCTCATCGGGATTTGTAGCATACAAAGTCACCATCGACTCAGCTACAGCTCAAGCATCCTCCTCCTGGTTCACCGCAACTCATGTGTTTTTAGACACAATAGATACCTCCTCCATATGTTTATGCGTCATCTTGCGAAGCCCAGTCGCCTGTGAACATAAGATCTCTCCTCCTGTCTTACCCTTCCCCTTCCCCTTCTGAACTACTCAATTCACCTCTTTGGGGGGGGGGGGGGGGTCGGATTCAGCCTACCTTTTTTAGGCGAAGCTCGTGCACTTGCACTCCCACGCTGGATCCTGGGCAAAAAAATTGTCTTTGGCCGCGTCAAAGTGTTGTAATCCATTTCACCAACAGCTTCAGGTGGAACAGTCCTTTTCCTCTTCTTTGAGGGTCCAGTTGAACTCGAAGGCCCTTAAAGCAGAGTATCAGTCTTCTTTCTCCTTTTCCGCGATATCTTCAACCTTAATTTGAAAGACTTTGTTTATTCACTCGTCACTCTCATTAATCAGGTTGTATAGATAATGCCGAGTGTTGTTCGACACTCTAATTACAGGACCTGCAATACATACATATTCAGAATCAGAACACTGTCAAAGCATAAAACATTTACACAATACTCAAACAAATACTTACTAGTATTAAATACCCTATGGGTCAAAGCTAGATCATCTTCACCATCGGCATACACAAAACAACCATACACTGAAGGCAGTGTATCTTGTACTAGAATAGGAATTGTCTCACAAGTGTTTGGGTTCACTGAAGGTAAGCTTTGACAATCCTACTTGGGCATTTCTCTCATTCAGGGAAGGATAAAGAAAGAGTTATCTGACCTCTGGTTGAAAACATTAGAAGGAGAGTTAATAGTTGGGCAGGACAACTTCTATCATTTTAGGGTAGAGTGACTTTTGCAAAGTAAGTGCTTAATAGTATGACAACATGGCCATTTACAAATGGCTTCAAAGCCTTATTCAAGAAGGATAAAGAATTTTAAGAAATTTTATATGGACCGGAAATCCTACACAGAGAAAAGGAATCACTTTGAAGTGGGAAAAGGTCTGTAAATCTACAAAAGAGGGAGGTCTTGGAATAAGTGGTTTAAAAGAAGTTAACCAAGCTATGTTGCGTAAACTCTATTATACTTTTGCAGAGGGTAAAGAGGAATGGGCTCAATTCATGAAGGCTAATTTTACAAAAAAGATGGTGATACTTTACAATACTACAAGAAGTCAACTGTTTAGGATAACATTAAAATGGCAGCAGAGATAACAAGACCTCATATTGGTTGGCTGATAGGAGATGGTGCCAAAATTGATTTTTAGAGAGACACATGGGCAACCAGTATTCCTCTCAGAGAATATATTGACCTTCCTAGGCATCTATGGAAAAGATGCAAAGATAAACTTGGAGACTTCATTAACAACTGTGGTTAGAATATGCTCCTTGACATCATGCTACAACTTATGGCTCTGGAAATTAACATACACAACATAGACTGCATGGAGATTTTAGTGTAAAATCTGCTTTTGAGACACTAAGGAAAAAGGAAAATACTGCATGGTGGTGGAAGGTGGAAATATGTAGTCTCCGCCCAAGAACTAGTAGTTTTGCCTGGAGGCTTCTCACCAGAATAATACCCTTGGACTCAGTGGTGAAGCATAAAGGAGTGACTATGGCTTCAATCTGCTCAGTTTGTTATAAAGAAGATGAAGAGGAACATTACATCTTTTTGTACTATCCATATGCCTTGGAGATCTGGCGGTGGGCAACTAATACATTTGAGTTTACTCCTATTACAGGTAATGACTCTTAGAAAATCATCCTGGAGAGAAACACGAAGAATAGTACATACATTATAGTTCTTTGGGTGGTAACAGTATTTACCATTTGTAGCAGAATTTGGAAGAGGATAAATAATCTCAGGTTTGAAGGCAAAGCCACAACAACCCAGCACTTCAAAGATTATATTATAGGAGACATCACAGATCTAGCTCAACTCTCAAAGAGCATAATATTCAACACAGTTAAGGAATTATAGATAATCAAACTCTTTCAAGTGCAGTGTAGACACAAAAATGGACCCACTATCACGAGTAACTACTAGATATTACCTCAGGTGGGAGAGATTAAGCTATGATGTGACAAATCCTCACTAGGGAATCTAGGCAGTTCAGGGGTGGGTATTACTTTTAGAGACTACACAGGAGTAGTACTTGGAGCCTATAGTAAATCAGTGGGAAGCAAAACCAATTACATGGCAGAGATCCTAGCTATTATAAATGGTATAGAACAACCACTTAACATGGGATGAACCAGGCTTTAGGTGATATCAGGTTCCTCAGCAGCTATATAGACCTTCAAACTTAATAAGATCCACTGGATTTATCAGTCCTTCTGGGGCACTCTCAAAGTAAGGGTACAACGAATAAGATTTAGCTCAATTTGGAGGGAGACAAATTTTTTAGCGAATACTTTGGAAAAAAGATATTCTGGAGCAACTCATCCATTTGAAGAATTATGCTATGGAAGACCTGATTTCATGCATAATATAGAAAAATAGTTTACTGAATACTTTAGATTCCAGCCTTAGTTCCTTTTTCTATTTGTATAGGCTGAAGGGAAGCATGTTTCTCTTCCAGAACTCTTTTAATTTTTAAGTAATTCCTTAATATGCTCAGCTACAACCCAAACCCTAGTTGGAAAGACTAAGATTTTCTAGGTCATACTTTTGCAATTTTTCTTTATTCCTTAATATACTCTAAACATTTTGCAAAAAAGAAACAACCATATACCACGACCAAATCCTTATCCCACCCACGACCAGTCGATCAAAGGTCGAACAACCAGGGTTTCTCAGGATGACACTGTATGTGGTACATCCCTACTTTCAGATTTACTTTCCCCGAGTAGAACGCCATGACATTCTGCCAATCTATAACAGGCCTACCTTTGCCTAACAACTCACTGTTCAAACCCTCACTGACCTTCATCATCTCATAAAAAATTCTATTCATTTGGAATGACGCCATATCCCAGAAGTTCAATACCTCCTTTACCAGACGTCGAAGGGGCAGCCGTATACCCAACCGAATATGCCCCCTAAAGGCCATCATCCCTTCGCGGGGTACATCCTGAAAGGTATAGTTTGACCCACACGGAATCAAGTAAATCCTTTTTCCATGGAGATTATGCTTCACGATGAATGGAGCCAGTCTTGCTCCCAGGAGATTATGCTTCACCAAGGAGATTATGGGGCAATTATCTTCCGTTTGTTCATGACCTACCTCACTTTCACCCTCCCTATCCTCCTAATCTTCTCTATCTTCGTCCTCTCCTTTACCCTCGACCGGTTGGTCACCACCTATTCCTCCTCGCCACTCTCCCAATACCATGACCCACAACTATCACCACCCTCCTCCACCTCCACAAATCCCGTGCTAGCACCCTCAATGCAACTGAGTGCTCGGTTACTATTTGGAGGCATTGTAGGAACATTCCCCACTAGAACGTGCACGCCTCTTCTTGTTCCCGCTCGATGCCGGTCATGTCTTCCCAGTACAAATAAACGAGGCCAGGCAATGGGTCCTTCATATCCCTACTCCTAAAGAACTTCCACGTCAGCTCGACTGCTTAGCCTCCACCAATACCTCCTTATCCTTTAACCATTGCTGAGAGCGTGTCCTCATCCCTTTTTAACAAGTTAGGCAATTCTAGTTTGATGAAGAAGATGAAAAAGAGTTCTTCAAACCCACTCCTTAGCTACCCCTTTTATAGCTTGATTAAGAGAGCATTAATGAGCCCTTAATCAACATAATCACCATTAATGCCCTTAAAAATATGCATATTCATACCAGTCAACCATACAACTTCCCATGCATAACAAAATTTTCGAGGTCCCAGCTAAGAGGGGGTGAATGTAGTAGCCTACTCGTAGCCATCTAAGACTAGCCGAACACTCGAAGGTTACATCGAAGCCTACAAAAAGAGTCAAAGCCTAACGCACTCACAAAATTAGTCAAGGTAATCATTTACTCGCAGCCTTTCCAAAGCAAGCTGAATACTTGAAGACTACGTTGAAGCCTACCGTGAGACTCGAAGCCCAAGGAAATCATCCGTCAACCAGAACACCCCTTTGAATCCAGTAATGCTTCGCCCATATCAGTATATGGTCAAAGGCAGACAACTCAGCAGACAAGCCAGCAAATAACCATGGCAGAACCGACTTCGGTATGGGACAACTGCCAAAAAGGATGTAGATGTGCAAGAAAATATGGTTTTAACGTCATCAAAATAATGTCACTTATTTAAAAATTAACATTATAACTCTATTTTAAACTTTCCGCCCATAAAATATTAATCATCAAATTGTTTTTAACGTCATTTACTTCAAAAGTGATGTCATATGATTTGTTTAACACTATTAACGTCATTTTTTCCGGGTGGCATAGAATGTATTACATCAAGGTCATTTTTATTTTGATGTAAATAACCAAGGTTTCTTAGCCACATCACTATTTTCTTAATTAACGTGGTTTCTTAGTATTTTAATATTAGAAAACCCCGTGAGACTAAAATTTACAAAGCGCAAAACAATTTCCGTGGGAGAGTGGTGATATAGTTTCGAGGAGATCTTGAGGAGATTTTTGTGCCGGAGAGAAGAATTGAAAAATCTCTCTACAATGAGATAAGCCCTAAACTTATTGAATGGAGAGAAACTCAATGGAGGAACCATGACATCTTTGAGAACCAAACCCTAATTTTTATCTTCTTGATTTATCTCTGCAATCTTCGATTTCTATTTGCAGTCTTGGTCATCTCAATTTCAGATTGGGAAATTCATTGGATTGGATTCAAGGTAAAGTTCATATTTTATCTATAAACTATTTTCTTTGATCTAATTTCTCTTTATCTTCAAATCAATCTCATATTAATGCTTATCTTTATTAAACTGTAGAATTTGATAGGGCAAGGAAATAAATTTTGTATATCATAAATTCTCTTGAACTGGATTGGATTAATTCGACTATTCGCCATGGCTCCTGGGAGAAGGATGGAAGCAGCAAAGATTGAATTGAGATTTGGAGATTTTGTCATTAAGGTTGAAGAATTCCCTAGTTTGATTAGCCGATCTGCAGATTGGAAACAGATTTCAGATTCTAATAAATTTGGGCTATTTGGTACTTTTGAAAGTGCCTCTGTTGCTCCAGCTAATATTCAAGTATTTACTAGTGAAGCGAAGTGTAAGCTGTTAGGTCAAAGCAAGGGTAAGATCATTAAGCATTTCACTATTGCTGCGAAAGAGGTTTGCAACACTTTTGATGATGCACAACTAAATAGTTATTGTTGTGATAAGGGTAAGAATGGGACAACCTTGGGTGCAATAGTTTCATCAGTTCATGGTGAAACAGTTCAACCAAAACCTAAGGGAGATATCGTTTTACGAAAAGATGATGCTCCCAGTGATAAAATGTACTTGTTAGATTGCTACTCTGATGGATAAGGTGAGACTTTTAGCCTGGGTAGAAAGCCTAGCATTTCATTGGGTACAAACTTACCCATTGAAAAGGTCCACTTGATATACAAGATAAGCAATTTGTCTGTACTGAAAGAATAATTTTTGAGTGAGGTAGATAGTAAAGTGATTTGTCCTGGAAACGATAAGATGGTGACTCGTTCGAAAGACCAAAATGTTGTTGACACCAAAGATCATGCCC
Source organism: Kingdonia uniflora (assembly GCA_014058105.1). Lineage (NCBI taxonomy): Eukaryota > Viridiplantae > Streptophyta > Magnoliopsida > Ranunculales > Circaeasteraceae > Kingdonia > Kingdonia uniflora. Next base: position 17,735 of record JACGCM010001829.1, on the reverse strand, counting down.
TGAGTAGTGACTTCTATTGTGGTCTTGTTCGCAATAAATCTATACAGCTATCAAAAGATGGGGAGGAGCAGGCTGCTATCAACGTTGCAAAGAAGATGGATCACGAGCCGTTCTTCTCTGTTAAAAAATCTAGGAAAAAGGAGTTTGGTTCAGAAAAAAAAAAAAAAATATATATAAGAATCATCAACTTGGGAGTAAACATAATTGCAAGAGCAACAGCTCATATCGAGATCAAGATACTATCAAGACTTTCTGTTAAGTCTATCTTAAGATTCAGGTCCATTTCCTAACTCTGGTGCTCATCAACCTGTGATCCTCTATTTATTGACTTGCATCAAAACCGTATGAAACCCTCATCCCTGGTGATCTATTCTAGAGGTGAATCATAGGGATCTTCAGTTACATATTCTTCCACAGACTCACCTACTCTTATGATTTCCAAATACATCAGTTTACCAGGCAATCACACACCATTATCTACATGTAATGGTTTAGTATGTTCTACTGCAATTTACCCATCACCAATTGTATATTTTAATACCACACTATATGTCTGCAACCCTAGTACTCAAGAGCTTAGGAAGCTAACTTTGGATAATCCGAACCATCCTCCTCAATCACGGATTTTTGAAATGGGATTTGGGTTTGATTCCTTCACTAACAAGTACAAAGTACTCCGTGTTTTTCAGGACTATCCAGTAGTAACAGATGTCCGTCGAATTGGGTTTGAGGTCTTCTCTTTGGGTTCTCAAGATGAAAAATGAAGGAGAGTAGAGAATCCCCATATCGAGGGCTTTGATCTTGCTGGTTGTTCCTTAAATGGAGCAACGCATTGGATTATTATACCTGAATATCCATGCCATTCTATAGTCACTTTCAGTTTCCGTGATGAAAAACTCAAGTTTCTACCATTCCCCAAATCTAGTATCTGAAAATGTAGACAGGAAATGTATTATTAGAAGTGCAAGGAGGATAGCTATACTACGTATTTCAAGAATACCCACATTCCATCCTTGTTGAATCTACGTGTGTTTGGAGCTTTCTTATGCATCGTTGATCTTATGGACAAACCAAAAGTTGATATTGCAGTAGCCTACTCGTAGCCTTCTACTCCAGTCAAACACTCGAAGGCTACCTCGACGCCTACTCGAATATCTCGAAGCCCACTCAACCCATAAATAAGCCTTCCAAGATTATTCGAAGACGAAGCCTCGACTATAAACAAGCCTCAAAGACAAAGACCCCACGTCAGCATCAGAAACACTTTGACCACTTTCATACGTGGTCGAAGAAAGACAACCAGTTCACCAGATAGGAATGGGGACGTTGTTGGTCCTTACAGCTACATTGACCGACCCAACAAATACATTGACCGACCCAACAGTGACATACCCAACAATTGCTACAGTGTCAGAGTACAGTATCAGACTCGACATTTTCGGTGTCAACACCAACTCTGGGATACCCGCCTAATACCCGGAGGGTACACATGTAATTTGACCTCCTAGGATGAATCAACCCTTTCTATATTCTATAAATAGGAGGGATGGGGAATCTTAGAGGGGTTACAAAATCTCTCCCCGGAGCCCTTACTGTTTACCTTCGATCACCCTGTAAAACACACAACACTCAACCCTTCGGCTACTCGACAGTAATATAAACTCTCTTAAAAATCCTCATCAGAGGTCGTGGAGCGTCACATTCTAGGCCTTCACACAAGTATATTGTCAATAGATTACTTATGCTATAGATTATATACTTGAACACCATCGATAGAGGATAAATCCCGTGGTGTAAGAACCAACTTCCCTCTGTACAAAGTTAGGCCCCTACATTTGGCGTCGTCTGTGCTTCCCACCCTACCAATCTCCCTTGCCTATTGTCCCCTTTTTCCAACTACTGCAGATTATTCTCAATGGCCCCCACCCTTCATTCTAGTCCATCCATACCAGCAACTCCGTCGACAGAGTGGCCGCCCAACTAGCCTTACTTTCCCTGTAATTCGCTCAAGCCGAGGAGCGACACCAAACACAACTGCACCAGGAATGTGAAAAACACCGGCAAGAGTTTGAAGCCGAACGACATCGCCGTTTGGATGATGTCGACAGACAAAACCGTACCATCGATGAATTGCGCTATACAGTTCGAGAGCTATAACGACTACAGCCTTTGGACGCTCCTCCACCGTCTCGAGCACCCGCCGCGTCACGCATCTCCGCCAGAAATTGATTGGGACCCCTACAACATATCCAAGGACCTCCGGCCCATCTTGGTGCCGAAGGTGATGCCCCTATTGTCCCCCTACTGGCTCCATCCATCTCGGCATCCACCCCACCGAGGATTCTTCTGACTTTACCCTTCGCTCCTCTAGGCACCTCAAATGCCGCCCTGCCCGAGGGCATCTCGGGGAGCGCAGCGCCGAACACATACCAAACCTTCTGCCTCATCATCCTCGAACCCCTCGATCCCCCCCTCATCCTACATATTGCGCACAACAAGACTTCGAGTACAAAATCCAGCCGGTTATCCACGTCAGCGCGAGCCCAACTCTAAACTCATGGAATCGGTTAAATAACCCACTCTGCCCCAAACTCTTCGCTATCGAGGTGCCTCCAAATTTTCCTGCTCCCAAACTCAGCAAATACCACAACACTGACCCTCAATCTCATATTCTTGAATTCCAAAATACACTAATCATCTATTCTATAGCCGACTACCTGATGTGTCGCCTTTTTCCTACAAGTCTCACAGATAGCCCTCTACGATGGTATCATAACCTTCTGAGTGGTTCTATTCAAAGTTTCGAGCAACTATCCGATCATTTCATCGCCCAATTTGCCTTTAACCTAGACAGAGAGGTTAGAGTCGATGCTCTTTCTAATTTTTGAAAATCTAACAGTGAAACCCTCGAAGCCTTCACCAAGAGGTTTTTCGACGAGTCGCGAAAAGTTGAAAACCTCGACTGCGCGAATGTTGTACTCGCGTACTCGAATGCCTTACCAGATCACAGCCGCGTTAAAGAGTACCTAGTCCTCCACAAACCACGAACCCTCAAAGAGATTCTCTCAAAAGTCAATGGGTATATTGATCTTGAGCGCCTCCGCGAATCACATAAACAAGGGCAACCTTCGACCTCTACTATCAATAAACCACGACAAAGCCTACCCTCTACTCCTATACCCCTGTTCGTTCCCGTCTCATAGGAGACTGAGTCGCAAATGCCCTCACACTGACAATAATGTCAAGGCTCGCAGGAAGCGACCAAAGCCTGTTCTACCCACGCTTACTGCCTCCCTCAGCACCCTTCTACTACAGATGCAGGCAGACCCCATATGGCATATCCCTTTCCCCATCGAGGTCAAACCAGGCGAACCTTACTGTGCCAACCACAAGTGTAACTCTCACCACATCAATAAATGCTTCGCCTTGCAGCGCTCTCTAGAAATAATACTCAAGGCAGGTCGTCTACATCAGTATGTTGCCGACCTTCCCAGTTACCTTGACAGATTATACCTCAAACCTCAATCCACCCCTGCTGTCGACCCATCCGAGGTTCATATATACCAAGTACATTTCATTGAAGTCAATAATATCGACAGCGGTCGTTCTAAGAGCAAGTGCAAGCGTGTCGAAGAATGTTACAAACTCACTTACCAGGAGAAGCTGCCCGCCCTCCTGCCAGAATCAGGCCTTTCTCTTCGACCCGAAGGCATCTCTTTCATCGACTGCGATACATCCCATGATCATTTTCCCCATTCTGACCCTTTAGCCATCATGATTAAGGTCGAATACTTCGTTCTCCACACCATGCTTATCGATACAGGAAGTACAACCGATGTACTTTTCCTCCAAACTGTCTTAGTCATGAAGAAAGCAGACGACATCACTGCCACCAATGTCAAACTAAAAAGTTTTAATGGGGCTATAGAAGTTGTTGGTCGAATCAGCCTCCCAGTTACCACCGGCCCAGTCACACTTAAAATCGGCTTTCTTGTTATCAGACCCTTCGTTTCACATCCCCATTGGTACTTGGAATTTAAAAGGCTCTCAATGCCTCGCCCGTTCATGTGAGCATCCAAAGATCGATCAGACTCGGAGACTCGTCAGACTTTCATAGCAATCACTGTCTCTCTTTATCCCCATACCTTCAAAATTCGCCACCTCACCCATCGAACCCACTGTCTATATCAAACTCGACGGTCCTAGTCGAGGTACATTCATTGGAACCTTTCTCGACGAGGCCGAGCGCCTCAAACTTACAGACTTCCTTCAAGCAAACAAAGGCGTCTTTGCATGAACGTTTTAGTAGATGCCCGGTGTTGATCCCAATTTGGCATGCCACCGCCTCGATCTCATCCCCCATTTCAGAGGAGTAAAACAGAAGAAGCATACCTTGGCTCTATGACTTCGAGAAACAGTAAACCACCAAGTAGACAAACTCATAGCTGCGGGTTTCATCTGAGAAGTCAAGTATGCTGACTGGATATCAAATATTGTTGCAGTTCCCAAAAAGAATGACAAGATTAGAATCTACATTGACTTTACAGACCTCAACAAGCACACACTAGAGGACTGCTTCCCCCTTCTGATCATTTTAGTACTCCTCGATGACACCGCAGGACACGAACGCCTATTAATGATGGACGCGGCTTCAGGTTACAATCAGGTACCCCTCCTTCCCGAAGATCAACTTAAAACCTCTTTTATCACTGAACAAGGCCTTTACTGTTTTAATGTCATACCATTCGGCCTTATAAATGCCAGTGCCACCTATCAACATCTTGTTACAGCCATGTTCAAACCCTTGCTTGGCAAGTCCGTCGAAGTTTACATCGACGACATGCTATGCAGGAGCCTCCAAAAACAGACCCACATCCAAGACCTAACTGAAGTCTTTTCGATACTTCGAACATACAACATGAAACTCAGCCCAGACAAATGCCAATTTTATATTTTGTCAGGTAAATTCTTAGGCCATCTTATCAGCAAATGAGGTATCGAGATCGACCATACCCATATCCGAGCCCTTATCGACATACCTTCGCCCCGAACTAAAAAAGATGTCCAAAAAGTGGCTGGTAAAATTATAGCCCTTAACCGTTTCATCTCGAAATTCTCAGACCGCTGTGCTTGGCTCTTTTATTTCTTACGCGACCAAGGGGTCCACAATGCCATAAAAAAAAAAACCATGAGATCAACTAGACACCCGACTGTGAAAAAGTCTTCCTTAAACTTAAAACATATCTTGGTCGACTACCCATCATCAGTACCCCTGTCGAAGGCAAACACTATCTTTATACCTCGTGGTCACTGACACTTCTTTCAGTTCAGTCCTCAATAAAGCCCTCGAGCTAAGCCCAAAGGTTCACTGAGTAAAAACCCTTGATCATCACTTATTCAATGAATATATGAAATGACTAAAAATTCAGAGAAACATTTGTCTTTTTGTCAAAAAAAGCATAAGCGGGATTTTGACGCAAGAAAAAAACTTCGATGTATAATTCTTTGAAAAAGATATTTTAGTCCGGCCGCGAGGTCTGAATAGTAGGTATGAATCATAGTTTAATTTTTTTTTGATTTATTCCATATATTGCGTGCTCCAGATACTAGAATTAATATTCGACGTGGCAGAAACATCTATATCAAGATGACAGACGCGTTCTATGTACTATCAATAAGATCAATTATAACAAGTCACACACTCATATTCTGGAAATATCGAAACAAAGGAATTCCACGGTCAAACTACCAGAATGGCCTAGAAATAAGAATCCTGAGTAATTCATTTTGGATTGAAAAGCTTGGACTTCATCGTTCTTATGGACCTAATTCATTGAAATTCCATCCAGTAAAACGAAAGAATTATAAATCTCTAAATTAATAGATTGGAATACCGCAAAGAGAGCCATTGCGACACCCATCAAAGGGGTAGTTCCCCATCCAGGAGCTACTTTACCATATTCTGAATTCAATGGTTTTAATAAACTCCCTATACAGTTCGTTTTGGACGAGCTCTAGAACTACCCTTAACGGTTTGTATAACCATAAATCTTATTGCATTGGTTGAGATCTATTGACCTTGTATATCATTCTATTGTAAATAAATGATCTTATCATAGATCTATTGTGGTCTTGAGATTATATAATAATGGAAATAGCAGCCCTAGTCGCGATCTTTATGTCTGGTTTACTTTTAAGTTTTACTGGGAACGCCTTATATACCACTTTTAGGCAACCCTCTCAAAACTAAGAGATCCGTTCGAGAAACCCTAGGGTTAGTTAAAGTAATGTAATGAACCTTCCAATTTTGGGAGGCTCATTACATTACTTCAATTGAGATAATGAAAAATCATTTCTACTTTTTAGTTGAAACCTTAGGTGGTTCTCGAAAAAAATAGCGAAAAAAATTATTCCTAGTGTTGGGACCAAATTTCGTAAAGCTCGAACTAGCTTGAAATCGATCCTTATACCAAGAACTACTATGCCAATAATTAAATAAGAGATAACACTTGACACATGGGATTTAGCGTGGAAAACTTGTGAATAGGTAAAAATCACGACCTCGAGTAGAGGATTTTGTGAAAGTAGTATTATTGCTTGAGAGATTGAGAGAATCTGATTATAATAGTTAATCTAAGAAAATATAGCTAGAGATCAGATAATTGTATGTATAGATTTTTCTGTCGACCTTCCTGTTTCCTTAGGAGCTCTGTTCTTTTATAGAACCTGCTTTCAGCTTGACATCGTGCTTGAACACGTTCTCTTAAAAGTGGGAGTCATGGGCAGTTGAGTGTGTAACTGCTAGCTCGTGGGAGACAGGTGTATGTTGACTTCTTCGGTTTACATCTGTTGTGGACGATCCACGTTCTGCTTGAGTTCGTGGTCGATGTGTAACTGTTAACGTGTTTGTAACGTGTTTGTTTATGCGTGAGTCTGGTACTGAATAATATCGAGTCTTCCGGAGCTTGAGGTAAGATGAGATCGAGTGTCCATAGCTCGAGGGATAAGTCTCTTTAGTCTCCCCCTCGCGACTGAAGTCACGTGTGGCTTTAGTTAAGAAAAACCCTAAAACTTGGACTTTGTGATGACGTAAGCGGCACTTGAAAAACGGAACGTCTGTATTGAAGAGTGTGTTGCCATTATGATGCGTGAGTGTTATGGGCAGACTTTTGGTTTTCCCGAGCGGATGACTGTTTGGCGAAACAACTTGCATTAAATATGATATCGCTATAAATAGTGATCAGATTTGATCGCCGAATAATCTGCAACACATTTTCGCTTTGCAACATCATAGTTAAGATGATGAATCAAGTGTATCATACCCAATTTTCTTTCATCGTGGAGGGATTCCGGATATGGTTTTGTGGCTATCAGAGTAGGGAGACTCCTGCTATTTTGTTGAAGGAGTGTTATTTGAAATATTTCCGTGTATTATGTAGCGTCCGATTTAGCGCCCGGGGTGTATGCGATGCAAAATCCCTAGTTTCTAATGACGTTTTGATTTCTAAGGTAGGAGTCCTCTTCAATCTCCACGAACTCCGGGTTAGTGGGGATAAGGAGGAAGAGACGGCGGTGGTAGAGGTGGAAGATGGATCGCTTTTTTCGGTACCATCGTTTTTTCGTTTAATTCCTCCTGCAGGGAAATGAAGGGGAAAGAGGTGTTTGACCTGTTGCAGTCTTGTAATTTTCGAGCTGTGGCTGAGGTTTCTCTAGAAGAAAAGCATTATCTTGGCAATGATAAAAGAACTAGAGACCTGTCCTTGTGTTTGAGAAAGTATTTGTAATATCGAGCTTCGAAAAACTTGATTCTGTAATTGTAAAGCAACGCTGTAGGTGTAGTCCTGTAACCAACTTGTTAGATAAAAATCGAGCGTAATAAAAGAATATTTTGTTTGTTTCTTACTAGCGAAAAACAGAAATAGTCGACATGTCATCGAGCTGTACATAATATGGGAGTGAATAGTTGGTGGGATAACATACCTTATCCTACCTCGTAAATGAATCAAGCTTAACAGATGTAAATATAAAGCTCAAAATATAAACTTTAGAGAGCTCGATTAAGTACGAAAAGATAATAGTAAGTAGTTCGAACCCGAGAAGAGTGGGTTATAGAAACTGAAATACGTTGCATATAGTCAATCGAAAAATTAGTCATGTTAACTGAACAGTATAAAAGTGTGACTTGTTCTTTAAGAAGGTTATTCATAAAAAATGGTGAAGACTCGCTCTCAGAGGGCTGTTGAAGCGCGTGCGTTGAACGACTTGCGTTTAACATTCATGATTGATGAAATAAGGGAAGCTGTTTTCGGGCAGCAAGATTATGATGCGGTTCTGCTCGAAACCCGAGCAAACTACGAGGGTAAGACTGATATAGAAAGGGGCGAGGAAATGAACCGCGTGTACTGGTCTGAGTCCATGCGTATCCGTTGGCGGTCTGTTGAAGATCGTAAAAAGTTCTTCCTGATGATGGCCAGGGAGGAGATCATCAATGAGGATAGGGATATCGCCTCAGGGCTACTAAAAGCTTGTGGTGTTGTTGGGCACACCAATTGCTTCAAATCAAATGCAAGTATCTTGGGGATTGGAGTGATTGATTGTTGTATTTTTGAATTTTTGAAATGTAATTGCCCGAATTTACTTGAAGAAAACTCTGTTCAATAAAATAGACTATGACTAGGATTACTGTTAAAACTAAATTTTTGAATTTGTGTTGCTAACTGATATTGACGTTAAAGTCAAGGTGTATAAGTACCCTCTCTCCTCCCTCTCCGAATACAAAAAACCAAAAAAAGAAGATAAGGGTTAGAGAGAGAGAGATCTCAACTGACGATTCCATTACCGCCGAAGGAGGAAAGGATAAGAGGAAAGCAGTGACTAGGAGTCTTAATTGCAAACTGCGAGAGGAGGCTGAGATCGAGGAGGTTTTGAAGAAGTTGGAGAAATTAAGCAAACTGGTGCGGACCAACGCTATAGACTCTCACTCGGGTGTTGAAGGTAAGTCTATCTTTGAGTTTACAAGAGTTTTTGTATAAAAATCTTTATTGTGTCGGGATAAGGATGTAATCCTTACCCAAACACAAAAAAAATAAATTAAATTAACAATGGGAATAATGACTGTGGGGCGATACAAATCATTTTGTGACAGTTTGTGATTGTAGAAGCGATCTAGTAGTGCGAGATAAAAATTGATATATATACCTCGACCTATCTGTAGGTTTTGTTGGACCAGCGTCTTGTAAAGTAGACCCTTTACTATAGATAAATATGGTTTTGACTTTCGGTTGTGCAATGGATGATGAAGTAGACCTCGTAGGGCATTTATCTCCCGTCATTGGAGTAGGGGATGAGGAGGATACTGTAGCGGAATTGGTAGAATGGCCTCGTCTGAAGGTTTCTCGAATTGAGTACCCAAGAGGTTCTAGTCGGTTTAGGGAGTTCTGTAAGGCTAGAAGTAGTATAGATGGGATCTGGGGGCAGGCCTTCGGATATAGGGGTAATTTCTTTAGGACTTACAGTGTCAGTCAAGGAGGGGATTACCTGTATTTGCTGCCTGATTTGGCTAAAGAAAAAAAATGCAGGCGTTTGGGGGACGAGTGTCCTTGGAGCACGTTTAAGGCGCGGTGAAGGATAGTTGAACTGATGGTTTTTGTTATTATTTAGCCCAGTTCGACTATGGGTTGACGCTGTCTTTGAGCTATTTGGCTAAGAGTGTTATGAATATGATTGGGGCTTGCCCGGCACAACTGAATTGCATTTTTTTGGAAGTTATCCTTGTATGCGAAACCCTTAATGAGAGATGGGCTACATCTGGTAGTGAGAGGAAGATTACTGCCAAGGATTTCCTGGAGTATTACGCTGTGAAATATGTCACAGCAACTGATGGTGTATATCTTTCTTCTAGTTCTTCAAGACCATGCTTCTTTGACCTGTCTTCAGCAGGGCGAGTGTGGAATGACAACCTTTTATGGGTGTCTGGTGAATATCTTCAGCGGTCTGATGAGGAACCCCTGGAACTTAATAATAGATCTATAACAAAGGGTAAGTATACTATTAAAAATCGAACTATCATTTGTATGTTGAACTATATTTCTATAGTTGATTTGTATCTTACGTTGCCAATCTTCTATGTAGGAATGAGCTGCAAAGTTTCGAGGAAGGAATCCTTTATAGATGCCGTTGCCAGGGAAGGCACTGAGCTCGAAGCTGTTCTCAAAGAGTTAGAGATAAGTAGGTTCAAAAGGGTAGCTCGTAAGGACGACAAGGTCAGGAGATCTCAAGCGAAGAGGAGAATGGCTGGGAAAACTCCAGGCACCATGGAAGAGAAATTGTTAACTCTTGAACTTATTACTCCTTTGAAGCTTGCGCGGCTTAATGAAATGCCAGATGGGCCAGTGAACATGGCCACTGTCTCTAACACTGTTGTACGGAACCTTGCGAAAAGGAAGGCCGTAAAAAGGGAGGCTGCTTCTCGTTCTGTTACGTCGGACAGTGTTGACGATAGAAGTAAGAGGTGGAAGGTAACTTCCCCCACAAAGTCACAGGTGGTGTTAGAGGAAAGCGAGATCGCTGAGGTGGTGGACTTGGGGCCGCGTTTTGAGGTTGAAGCCGGTCTTCTGGAGGAACAATGTCGAGCTAAAGCTCGAGAGAAGATGGTTGCTGTTGTGGATGATGAGTTTAAGAAGGTTAGTAAATAGTTGGTTTTGTCGAGCTGTTTTGTTGCTCGAGCTGACTTATTTCATTTTGCGGTTTGCTCGTGCTCTGAAGGGGGTTTAGCTTGGTCTCCAGGATAGTTCGATTGAGCTGGAAAAGAAGATCTCCCAGCTTGAGGGAGAGAAAAATCAGTTTGAAGAGAACATGACTCGGGAAAGGGAAGCTTTTTCAGTTGGAGCTGGAGAAAAAAAGGGAAGTTGTTACCCTAAAGCTGAAGGAAGTTAGGGCCGAAAGTGTAGCTGAAGCGAAGCGATTGGTTGCCGCGTCTGCTACTTCTCGGAACAACCTTGCAGGGAAGCTCTACCAGCTGAGGTATACAAAGGCAGGGATTTTGGCATTTAGCGAAGGGAATTATGAGGAGAAGGAAATTATGGATGAAGAGGAGGTTGAGGAAATGGTGGATGGTCTGAATGTTGCTGATAAGACCGCTGCCGATAATCAGGAAACTATTGATCACGTAGGATGATCGTGTAATGTAACATTGGTTGTAAAACATGAACTCGAGCTTTGTAATATTTTACTGTGGTCTGATGCCAACAACGCTTTTCTTATAAAACTCCGTATTGTAGGAGATAGAAAGCTCACACCTCAGAGTTGTGGACTTAGAGGGCCTGCTTGAAGTGGAGAAAAAAATCCTCTACTGAATTGCAGGTTAGATTATTCAGATAAATTAATAACTAGATAAACATGAATTTAATAGAAGAAGGGATATGTACCTTGTAAGTTTATTCTAGTTCAGGATGTTTGTGTATGTACACTCTGTCTTGCGACCAAAACTTGTTTCTTGGTCGGTAAGCCAAGGAGGCATTGGCTGTCTTGAGCTTGCAGGTGTCTATTCTACAAGTTTGTCAGTATGCTTTTGTCGATCTGTTTCCCAATTAGGTACTGATGTTGTGAGTCCCTGCTAACTGTTATGCAGAAAGAGCTAGACGTTGCTAAAGAGAGAGAAGAGCAGATTCTTTTGTATAATGCTGAGTATGCAAAAGAATATGAGGCTTTGAACTCCCAGTATGAAGATCGGTTGGATGATAATGTGAAGCTTTCTCTGAAGCTCGAAGAAGCTAAAAGCCAAGTCGAGGATATGACTGCAACAATTTTGATCAGGGATTTGGCCTTGAACCAACTTACCAGCGAACTTGCTGAGTTGAAGGAAAAGGCTGCGTTAGGTTCTCGGTACGAGGCTGAGTTAGCCGAATACCGTATTAGAGCATTGAATAACGAGATATATGATATGAAGTGTAACATTCGTGCTCTGAACGTGCAGTTGGTAAAGAAAGAGATCGACCTGGATACTGCGCGAACTGACTTGGGTGTGTCCGAGGCCGATTTTGAAAAATTAAATAGTAGTATTGCGGGCAAAGATTTAGAATTGTGTAACTCCGCACAAATACGCGATAGTTTGATCTCTAGGTTAGATCGTTTGAAGGCTGATTTACGTCGTTTAAAAGGGAGAGAGGCTCAGAGCAGGACTGATTTGGCAGAGGTTCAAGCCAAGAACACAAGATTGGTAGACAATTTGGCCCACGCTCTCGGAAATGTTAGGAGGGCTGTGCAACGTGATAAGGAGATGAATGAAAGAATTAATCAACTCTGTGCTCGAATTTCCGAATTGGAGCGGGAATTACGTGTACGTGAATTAAAGTATGAGAAGGATCTTAAATTTGAATTGGATAAAAGGGATGGTGAAATTGCTTCTGGTGAGGGGAGTCGAGAGATGAAGGAATTTCTTCGTCGAAAAGAAGAGTTAGTGGAAAATATGCGTATTGATCTCATAAATTCTCGGCCAAAGTCGATAGATCTTATAAGGCAGATGAGTGAACATATTGATCAATGAACAGCTGAACTGGCTGAATCAAAAGCTCGTCGTTTGAGGGATAACAAGCACGCTGCTGTTACTCACCAATTCTTTAAAGAACTAGTAGTTCATGAGTAAGAAAAATGTGATGGTGAAGCTTTGCATCAACGGAAATTAAGCGCCTTGGTAGCATTTTTTGTCGAGGAAATAAAATTAATGCAAGATTGCTTATCTGGGAGGACTTGTGTATGTAAACTCGATATCTCGAGCATAGATCCAATTGGGGTTATGGATCGTGGTATTGGGACCACGACGGCTGAACAGATATCTCGAGGGAGAGAAATTGTTTCTAAACGAGCTCCAGAATATATGGCATCCTGGACTTAAATAGGGGGAAGCTCGAGTGCAGTCTCACCTACTCCTGCTGTGGGAGGAAGGTCGACTGCTCTCCCATCAAGAAAATTTAGCAGAATTAAAAAGAAATAGACTTGAATTCTGATAATGAGTACCTTTTGTAATTAGCAGCTGTTGATGCTTCAGTGCTCGATGTAGGCCTTTAGAGGAGCGTTGTAATTTGAAATGTTGATATGGGAAACTAATAGTTCCACACCTGCAGTAGATGTTATTCTTTGGTTTGACCTATTAAATTAGAAGAAGTCTGTGGGTGTAGAAGTAAGTATTATTTGTGCTTCAACCCTTGGTCTTTAGGGAGGCTTAGCGGTAGCGAGCTAGTATTATCTTTGCTCGTACTTTAGGTGGTCACTGTAGGCTAAAAGGTTTTTTATGGCCTCCGCCTCAGATCTGTATTTCCTCAGGGGTTCGGCTAGTATTATCTATGCCTTGTTACCATATTGGAAAGTTGGGCTTATCGGCAACGAGCAGCGTCTCACTCGTGCTTTAGGCCTGATCCTGTAGGTTGAGGCTCTTTATGGCCCCAGCCCCGGAGGTTTCTGAGTCCTCAGGGGTTCGGTTAGCATTATCTATGTCTTGATACCATATTAGATATTGGAGCTTAGCGGCAGCGAGCATGCTTTTTCCTCACTCGTGTTTTAGGATTGTTATTTTCAGGCTAAGAGATTCGTTATGGCCCCTGCCTTCGGATGTATGAGTATCCTCAGGAGTTAGGCTAGTATTATCTATGCCATTACCAATGTTGGATATTGGAGCTTCGCGGCAGTGAACAAGTTTTTTCCTCACTCGTGCTTTAGGCTTGTTATCTTCAGGCTAAGAGGTTCGATATGGCCCCTGCCTTCGGATGTATGAGTATCCTCAGGAGTTAGGCTAGTATTATCTATGCCATTACCAATGTTGGATGTTGGAGCTTAGCGGTAGCTAGCAAGTTTTTTCCTCACTTGTACTTTAGGCTTATTATCTTCAGGCTAGGAGGTTCGATATGACCCCTGCCTTTGGATGTATGAGTATCCTCAGGAGTTTGGCTAGTATTATCTATTCCATTACCAATGTTGGATGTGGTTTACCTTTAGGGGTCGAGCTAGGATAAACTGTGCTTTTACCATTGGAGATGATGGAGATGAAGGGGAACTGTATAGCAGGGATTCTTGTGATAAAAAAGAAATTTCATTGATTGAAAAGAGTTTGTACATATATTGGAGGGGAAATCTCGAGGTGGATTGAACCTTGCTGAGCGACGGAGGAGCTGTTCAACGTCGATATAACTTCAATCTTCTTGTATTCCATGGATTTGAAATTTTGCCACCGGCTTCCATCATGAGATAGTATGAACCTAGACCAGTTCGACCTATGACCATGAAAGGACCTTCCCAGTTTTCTGCTAGTTTCCCAGCATGTGAATCTTTTTTGTTATCTGGGATTTTTCGAAGGACCCAGTCGTTGATAGCGAACTCCCGAGTGTGAACTCGTTTGATGTAGGAATTTGCCAGTGTTTAATGATATCGACCAAGATTTGTGATAGCTCGATCTCGTGTCTCATCGATCCAATTGAGGTTGCAAGCCAATTCAAACTCATTTCTTCATCTGTGAGCTCGTGGTCTCTCACAGGATGGTGATACTTCGTTGGGATCACTGCTTCAGTTCCATAGGCAAGTAAAAAAGGAGAGCACTGTGTTGACTTCCGCGGCATAGTTCGATAAGCCATAAGATGAACTTTTTGAGACCATCCATGATGATCTTGTTTGTGATCTCTGCCTGTCCGTTTCCCTGGGGGTAGCACGGGTTTGATGGAGAATTGATTATGCTGTGTTTGTTGAGAAATGCTACGACCTTTGCCCTAACGAACTGAGGACCATTATCGATACGGATCAAATGTGGACAACCAAATCTTGTGATGATATGTTGCCAAATGAAAGAAATGACCTCTTCTTCTCGAGTTCTGCATAGAAGAATTGCTTCGACCCATTTAGTGAAGTAATCCGTGGTAATAAGGAGAAATTTCTATTACCCGGAGTATTGGGGAATTTACCAACTAGATCAAGTGCCCATCATTTGAACGGCCAGTACACCTGACTGGCATGAAGTTCGAGGGCAGGGCCCGAATTTGATTTCCATGACGTTGACATTCATCACAATTCTTGAGTATTCTTCAGCTTGCTTCTGCATCCCTGGCCCGAACACTCTTTGGGTAATAGCTCTGTTAGCAAGAGCTCATCCTGCGGTATGGGATCCGCAGATTCTTTCATGTAGATCTCGAAGCATCTTGTCGACAAGTTCCTTAGACCAGTACTTGAGGTATGGACCAGTGACTGAGTGTTGTAGAGATTGCCGTTTGGGTGGACTGTGCAGCGCTTTGAATTTTCGATAATGTGTCTGCGCTGCTGTGGGTCATTTGGTAGTGGCCTGCTGCATGAGTTATCCAGACCGAGATAAGTAATGAATGGTTTCCTCCAATCATCTTCTGCCATCTCATCGCCCCCAGTGTTAATCGCATATACTGTAGTACGATTAATACTGGGGCTAAAAATAATTTCGATTTGAAGGTGTCTTGATTCTGTACCCAATACTTCAGCTAAGTAAGCCAAGGAGTCAGCGTGGCGATTCTCTCCTCGAGGGAGGTATTCGAGTGTAGATTTGTGAAATTTGTTTAGCTTTTCTACAACCAGAGCTGCATAATCGGCCATGATGTCGTTCTTCTGTAATGTTCTGAGTAGTGATGAACGATTAGAAGAGAGTCTGTGTAGATGAGATTTAGTGATTCCGAGTTCGAGCCATGTCTAGACCATGAATGAGTGCCTCGTACTCTGTAACATTGAGAGGCTTTGAAGTCGAGACGGATGGATTTCTCGATTCTGTCGTTGGAAGGTTGTAATGAGAACGATCCCAATTCCTGCCCTGAGGGTCTTGCTGAACATCATGGTGAGGAGCCTCCACCCTTTTTGAGATATCCATGATGCTCGATCATCAAAAGATTTGGAGGTGGAACACTCATCTGCTGCACCTTGGCTAAATCTGGATCATGTCTTCCCAGTCAGGATTGAAACTGGAAAGTCTTTAAGAAAATTAGTGATTGCTTGACCCTTTTCAAAAATTTGTTGCTCAAATTTGATTTCGTGCTCCCCCAAACTAACGGACCACTGCTGTACTCTTCTGGATTTTCTTTCTTAGACAATACTTCCCGAAGGGGTAGTTTGGTCATGACTTTGACATGATGTGCTTGAAAATAGTATTTGAGCTTTTGTGCGGTGTAAACGAGAGTTAAAAATAATCTTTCAATTTTAGAGTACCTTGTTTCCGCTAGAGTAAGTGTCTTGCTGAGGAAGAAGATCGGTTTCTCAATTTTTCCTTCGGATCCGAATGAGAACCGAGCTGAGAGATGTATCTGTAACTGCGAGGGTAGATAATCAGTTTTTCATGCCTATCAGAGTGCTCATGATTGGAGCCCTCCCTAGTAAGTTTGAGTCTTAAAAAGTTGCTTCGCATTTCAGTTGATATCTCATTCTTTAAACGTTGCCCGTTTGAGTCGAACCTCTGAGTAGCCATAAATAAATCTGCAAAAATCGGTCCGAGGACTTGGATACGAATTTGTGATTGTTGCAATCTTCCTGCGAGTTTTTGTACATCCTTCTTTGTTGAGGGTGAAGGCATGTTCAGAACGGCTCGAATTTGATAGGGCTCTGCTTTTATATCCTTCTTGCTGATTTTTTTTTTAAAAGATTTTGGGGTAAAGACCCAAGAATTGCCCGAGTGAAACACCGAATGGCATTTTTAGGGATTAAGCTTCATTCGTGTAGGACGAATATACGAATACTTTATAGAGAGGTGGCGAGATGGATCCTCTTTCTTTAGCTTGCAAAGCATGTTGTCAATATAGACGTCGAATGTTTCTCCTCAGGGTGCTTTTTAAAAACATTACTTGTGACCGACTTGGTAATAGTGGCTCAAACGTCCTTTATGCCGTGACATGGACCTGGTAACAGTAGCGACCTCTTTCTGTAATAAACGGACTATGTTCTGATCTGCTTCCAAGGGTGGAATTGATTTGTACCCCGCAGCGGAGCCATAGGACAAGAGTTCGTGGACTGGCTGTAGAGGCGAGGATCTGATAAAATGTCGGAAGAGGGAAGCTGTCCTTTGGCGTGTGGTTTGTTAGGATATTAAAAATCTACGCAGACCCGAACTTCCATTCTTCTTGGGAACAACAAACGATATTAGCAAGCCAGTAGGGGTAATTGGATTCTCGAATGCAACTGACTTCGATAAGTTTGTCGATCTCCTTGTTACCTCAAAAAAACTCAAAGTCTTGGTGATAACATGCGTTGCTTCTGCTTAACTGCTGTGGGCCTTCGCAGATATTTACACTTGTGGGCCACAACGTTATTGAGGGGTATACGCTGGCATTTCTTGGAAGTTCCATGGAAAACCGGCTTTGTTGGATTGGAGGAAAGAAATAAGAGCTTTATTTTCTGTTTGAAGTAATTTAGTACCAATATAAGTACCTCGGTTAAACTACATCGATTCGGACGTATTCCACGGGGGTCAGCTGTGGAGAAGACTGGCATCAAGGGGTCAGCCTTCTGTGATTGCTATTGCAGCGATCTGTTCAGAATGGGAGGAGAAACTGGTGAGACTGATTCTCGCAAGCTCGAGAGAGAGTTTGACTTCTTGATATCATTAAATGATCGTTGGTTTGCTTGAAACGGAGCGTGTGTAGAAACGTAGACGGGGGTCCCCAGACCCTAAATATTGTTCAGACCAACCAGCGGCCCAAGAGGATCCCCAAATACTTTTGGCGTTGTGACAAAAAATAAAGCTCGAT
>JACGCM010002719.1:0-15726 GCA_014058105.1 Kingdonia uniflora | reverse complement strand
CCCTAATTGCTTCAAGTCAACAATAATTTTCAAATTTTATTACATACACACCTCGTGTGTCAGGCTCAGTTGTTCCAGAAGCTTATACCTCCCCAATTAGCTTCATGTATATATCTGTATCTAGTTTCCCATATAGATACGCAATATTTATATCCGACGTATGCCTAGCTTGTCCCCAACAACTTGACAGACTGATCAGTACCAAAATGTTATAGTATCCATAACCGGTAATAGGTCACACTGCAATCGATACCAGATCTCTTAAAGATTTACTGGGCAACTAGTTTTGCCTTGACCATATTATCTCTCCGAGATAATCGTGTTTTCGTACCTTTCCCATTTATAATCGATAGGATTAATGGAATCATTTTGCATTAGTATAAGCTGAGCTCTACTTGGATTTCCAGACGCCTACTTTTGCTAATGTACAACAACATACAGTCGTTTACAATAAGTGTTCAAAATACTCATCCTCGATGGTGAGCACAACAACAAATATGATACCTTGTCATCAATCTCTCTTCTGAACGATCATACGTTGTACAATTACAGACTTTTAATAGACCGATATCTCATTATTATCATACGCGTATGTGTCATGCCGGGCTAGTCTCGTAATGCATCAACTGGTCGGGTAACTACTATTGCCTCGTCGATGGGTGGTTCCATCCTCGATGAACCGACTATACCATTAGTCAAATTTATCCCTTATTCTGCAGCTCCTCGGCTCAAAATACTTTCATCTAACGGTGCTCTACACTGAGTGCGAGCCTCAGATTTATTTGCAATACCAATTCCCCTGGAATGTTCTGTTGTGGTACTAGTTCCCCGAGAATGTTCTACTGTGTAGGTGTATTACTTGTAGGTACATATACTTACGGTACTTCCAATAGTGTCTATGAATGTGTCTAGAAATTCATTTATGACCTATTGGAGGTTTGTAATCCATTGAACCTTATTGTCCCCTGACTTATGTATAGGGATCTAGATGAGACAACGATGTATTTTCCAAGACCTCTTGAAACATCCTTAGTAAAATCTGGTTGAATTTACTAGTTTATAAAGTGGACTAGATACCCTGTATCATACCGTTAGAGAGTAATAGCGTGACGCAGTCAATGCATTCTATCATATTGATCGTGCCAATGATATTCGTGTCATCGTCGATGCACAAGGTTAAATAAGAAATATATTCATATCTCAAAAGGATCGAGTGCGTGGTACTATTGTCTCTCAGACATGGTGTCGTCACTCATTCGATATCGGTCATACTCAATGAGTAAATAGATCCATATTTTGGTTGTATAGTAGATCAACTATCATACATGGAATTTAACTACTTCCCAAGCAATAATTCACAAAATATTACAATTTATTAGAATAAAATAAATCTCATGTATGTCACGAGCACTTTATTGAAATATAAATAATATTTTCCCAACAAAATCAAAGATACTGACAACAAAAAGTAAATCAAGTATGTTATAGAAAAGAAATTACTAGTGCTCTCTCTAATGTGATTTCACATGTCTACTGAGATATCATTATGGATTACTCCATATATGATCCATGACGGCATCAGTGTCGTCGAAGAAAGAGTAGAGTTAGTGTCAACAACTACATGGTGGGTCTAGACTCTGTCACCTGTAGCCACCCGTGGTACATGGCATTCCCGTACCCAATGTCTTGTATCACCGCAATTAAAGCAAGAAGATCCCTGATCAGCCTTCTTTTCCTTCTCCACATTGCCTAGTGTCTAAAATTTGTTAAATTCTTTACCTCTCCTAGGGCCAAAGGGTTTCTGGCCATGCGCTTCTTGTACCCATGGTATCCTCCCCTACCCCTTTCATATCTTCGTCCCTGACGTGCAGAGTTGTTTCCCCAAATTAAACATTATTTGACGCATGCAACGACGCACTCCCAGAAGGCCGCATAACATAATTCTTCATTATAAGTTCATCATTATGCTTAGAGAAGAGCAGTGCCTGAATCAAGACTTCGTGAGTCAAAATGTTATTTCACCGATATTACAGCTTGGAAGAACATATACATGACGATAATGTTTTACATGCATTATTCATAGATTAAATCGAGAAATTGAGTAGTAAATAATAAATTAAATAACAAATCTAGGTTCAAGTGTAAGCATTTCCAAATGCTCCACTATTAACTCCATTAAACATAAACATGTAAACTAAACAAGCATTCAAAAGACTTCAGCATCAGCCTTCGGTTTACAAGTCACCTTCTGAGTCAAGAGTATTACAAGCTTTTACTCGACATCAGAATCGTCACTCATACCCCACAATAATGAGAATTAGATGACAATCAAAATTTACTAAAATAAAAGAAAAATGACAATTAAATGCTTAACTTCTAACTCCTTTAAACGTACACAGTAAACAAAACAAGCACTCAAAGCTATAATCACTCAGTATGCCAATCAATTCAGCCTTAGCAATCAATTTACAAGTCACCTTCTGAGTCAAGAGTAGTCTGATTCGTCACAAGAGGAGTCTGAGTCGTTTGTCCTAATCAAAAGAAGAAATTCATTTTAAATTTTCCATAAACGAATTTAGGGTTTTCATTATTACGATGTTAGATAATACCAAGTCTAAATATTTTTTACCTTCACATCTAGCTCAGAAGCCATTAATCTTCTCCTACCCTTGCAAGTGTAGTTACCTGCACAATATATGAGAATTAGATGACAATCAAAATTTACTGAAATAATAAAAACAATAAACCAAGAATACATACACTTCGAATAGACTCGCTTTAGTTTTCTAATGTTTTGCACAAGTTTTTGGCGCATTGATAATCCTCCTCCTTTGTAACATCAATCTCGCGAAGAAATTCAAATAATAAATCTTTTGCGTCCTTGTTAAATCCCAACTCTTTCGATTGATTAATAAAACATATGAGATCCATTCCACCAACCATGTCTTTTTTATCCTGCATGGCATGAAATAGAAACTAGAGTACACGCGAGACTCATCGCAAACTACACCAGGTACAAAATTGATTAATCTAAGAAAAGCTCTTTGATTGAGTATAAAGAATGCATTAGAAGGGTGTTGTCCATAGGTCTCTATATTGCTCTTCACCACCTCCTCCTCGTCATCCTCATCATATTCGCTCATTGAACTGTCAGTTTCAACATCTCCATCTTCATTTGCATGCCTACGCATTCTGCAGACATATTCCCTCGCGTCGCCCAAACGAATAGAAAATCACTCTACCAAATCTAGGTTTTCCATGCAAATGCCAACAGATATATATAGACCTGTAAAGGATGATATCCGAGAGGCATAAGTCTACTAAAAACATCCTAGCCACGAAAGGTCCAACACAGAAAAAAGAATACGGATCGAAATAGTAATGAACGAGGCGATAAGAAATGAGCCAAGACAAATGAAGGTAAGATCCGAAATGGAAACTTAGTCCCAAAGCCCGTCCTTCCGAAGCTGAATGTTAAACTCTCTGAGATTTATCCTATGTTGATGAAAGACAAGTTCTTCAGCAACGTTTAACATCTTAAACCAATTGAAGGCAAACCTTACTATAAGTACCATAAGGTAAAACATCATGACACCGACAGAGGCTACACCGTACAAAGACTGATAAAATATATCTTGAAAGATGAAATAATGCACGAGTATATTGTTGACCTGTAAGGGTACAAAAATGAAAGCTACAAGAAGGAAGTCGATATCATTCAGTTGAAGGAAAAACATCTCTATCACCTCTACATCAATCACATGATCAAGATACATCATATCAACAATTCGACCATATCCAAGAGCAGAAGGTTGACGCAATGCCATGATCTCACAATAATGGAAAAGGAGGCCAAATTGCTACCCGAGTCAAGTCAGAGACGAACTGGTATCTCATTCGAAGATTACAACATAGAACACGTGAGGTTACCACATCACGATGTGTTGGTCATGATGCTAAAAAAAACTTGTCATGCACACAATGATGGTGGATACGGACAACGTTATTGAAGTTCTTTTTCAGAGTACGATTGAACATATAGGGCACCTAGATAAAGTAAAAATAAGCGACATGGATATCAATGGATTCAATGGATCCAAGGAAGAGAGGGCGGGAAAGATTGTTCTACCTATAACAGCTGGACCTGTAACTCTCGACGTCACTTTTTATGTGATTAACGTAAAATTTTGGTACTTAGGTATCATAGAGAGTTGTTGGTTGCATAATATGAAAGCAATACCCTTCACATACTACGAAGCGCTTCGTTTCAAATGGAATGAATGGATATATGAAATCAAAGAAAGTTAGAAGCTAGCGGCTGTGAGAATACAATATCGAACGTAGTCGACGCATTATAGGAATTTGTATTATAGCAATTACAGAAAGCTGATCACACCGAATATCAACTTCCTACAATCGAACCAATAGAATGCATTGAGATCGATGGGCAAGGCAGATGAACATATGTTGGCACCAGGCTCGATTGAGGAGAACGAGAAGTCTTAATACAGTTCCTTCGAGCTAACAATGATGTATTCGCATGGACATTCAGATTGAAGCTAGGAGTTAACCCAGAGTTGGATTGCCATAAACTCAACATAAGGGATAAAGTCACATCAGTCAAACAGAAATAAAGAAGGTTATCCCCTCGACTCAGAGACGAGGTAAATAAAGAGGTAGATAAATGATTCGAAGTAGATTTTATTGGGGAAGCCAAGTATCCAGATTGGATCTCGAATATCGCAGCAGTCCCAAAAAAGAATGGGAAAGTTCGTGTTTGTGTAGATTTCACCGATTTAAACAAGCATACGCCGAATGATAGTTTTCCACTTCCAATCATCCGCCAAATACTAGACTCAACCGCAGGGCACGAGTTATTATTGATGATGGACGCCGCGTTAAGATTGAATGAAATACCACTTTTATTGGAAGAGCATGAGAAAACTATATTCATCACTAAAATAGGTCTTTATTGTTACAAAATTATGCCCTTCGGACTGAAGAACGCTAGAGCAACTTTCTAATAGTTAGCAACAAATATGTACTTCAAAGATCATTTAGGGAAAGCTGTCGAAGTATACATTAACGATATGCTCTGCAAGAGTTAAAAGAAAAAAGATTACGTGTCAGATTTGAAACTATCTTTAACATCCTATGGTTATACAGAATGAAGCTCAATCAAGACAAATGTCCAATTAGGTAAATTCTTTGGACACCTAATCAGTAAGTTCGATAACATTTTCTAAAGCCGCTTGAGTAGATTTTAAATCATTTCTCAGTACATATCGATCTATCATACTTTTCTTCAACATATTATAAAATATATTCCTTATAGAGTGCAGTTCCTATGTAAAATTGTTCTACATAAATACAAACATACTTATTATATTCATTAAATCATAGACAAATCATTGAAACATCGGCTCGAGCAGAACACTCTTTAGCCTTGAAACTATGAAGATTCCTAGCTCTGGTCGTTAAACGTTTTATGATGGCAGGGTCGGGGTACAATCCGTTTTCTTTTAAGACTCTAAAGTAAGACTCCTTCAAACCCTCTCACTATCTATTTCTTCCTCAAGAAACATAGTTAACATTATGAAGTCCTTAGTATGGGATGAAGTACTCTCTCTAATACCACCAGGTAAAAAAGTCAAATTGTTAAGTACCTACCTCTACTTTTCCTAACAACTTCATCTCGTTCTATTTTAGCTTTAGCCCAACCGATCGAGCTGTGCATCGCACAAGTTTTTCTAATGAGCATCACTAAGAACTTTATATTCTCTCACTGACACTCAGTTTGCGCAATGACATAACTAGCTACAACCAATGAATTTTTTTGTCCTAGAAAGCTCTTTCCACAAAGTGTCAACAATCAACCTTAATTCGAGAACGTCTTTCACATAAAATTCTTATATCAATTAAGGAGCGAAACAAGCCATACCTTTCAAAAAATAATATCCCTAACAACCAGAAACTAATACCAATTTTTATCCCAAAATAGAATCATCAGAGCTAGATTAGGCTACCTGTTCCTAGACATCCATCTCTCGAGCTTGATTCTGCTATAGAGATACATTCCCATCAAGGCCAACGACTATCTCTAAACCTTCCTCAGGAACAAGGTCAACATTCTCTTTTGCCCCTTCAAATGTCGGACCAACGACATCATCAAATCGACGCTCGGACAGGGCAATGATATCAGTTGGGGAGTAACCATCTTCTGAAGTTGTTGAGTAAAAATATCTTAAACATTGCTAGCCTACTCTATGTTCCTAGCATAATCTTCCCCAAGCTTTGTAAAAATATCCTGGTACTACGCCCTTAGCTCGGCTTTCTCTAAAACAGACTTGACTCTCTCATCAACCAATTCCTTCTCCAAATCTGTGATATTCTACTGCAACTTAGCCTCTTTATCATAAGCAAGCGAGGCGTGAGCCCTCAGATCTTCTAGGGTAGACATATCATTTTGAAAGTCCTCCACGCCCAACATGATCCTGCGAAGTACATGGGCGATCTGTAACAGAAGACGCAGTATGAGAACGAATAAGAAAAAGAGAAAGGATGTAACTTCAACCATAAAGATAGAAGAACACGTACCTTTTGAACCTCAGCTTCAACTAAAATCTTCAGGTCCGATCCAGCAGAGATAACGGGCTTTCAAAAACTCGCCTCAATGCCCTTCTGATCAACATCTCCTTAGATCTTTAGGACTGCAATGATTTTTAAAGGGTTGATCTTGCTAAAGAAGGGTGGCAGATCACCTAACTTCCTCTTCTTCAACATACTCTCGGCCTCGTCGTTGTTGATAACAGGAGATTCCACATTCTGGGATTTAGAAGGATTCTTTTTAGCAGTTTTTCGATGACCGGACGCATTAGATCAAGAAGTCGTACTAGCAGGCTTAATAGAAATGGCCTTCACAGGAGCCACTACAGGAATACTCATTTTTGTATCCAGGGCAGCCATAGCAGAAGGAGAGGCGACGGAGCTAGATACAGTTTTGCCTTGAGTTAGGGTTAAATCTTCCTTTTGGCTTGAGCTTTCTGAACTTTGAGCGACTTGCTGTTTAGTCTCTTATTCCTGTTAATACAAAGTTCATCAAGAACTTCCTAAAGTTCAACCCTTATCGAGAAACTACATCAACAAGTGAATCGTCCCTAGTAACGTTGCACCTGGGATATGCAACAACAACAACAACAAAAAACGAAATCGCATCAGATACAAAATAAAAAAAATAAAAAAAGAATTAGACTTTGGACTCCATATAAGTGACCAACTTTAGGCTTGCCCCCCACATTTGGCATTTCTTAGACTTTGGACCCCAAATTCAAATTTCGGCCAAAGTCAGACCAGAGTCAACTTATTGACTCGGAAAGACAAAGTCATATTTTTTAAATGTCAGAAATGCCCCTCACGTGCATTGCACACTCCTCTTTAAGAAAATTAGGGTTTTGATAATGAATGAGAGAGAGAGAGAGATGGAGAGTTGTGAAGGAGAGAGAGACGTGATGGAAGAAACAAAGTCGGGCTCAGTTGTTGATAGGTAGAGATGCACTAAGACTAAGATACCATTTTTATGTGTTTTGTCTAATGTACCGTTGTAGTACCAAGATTTAAAAAAATCTCATATTTTCATCTCGCTCATTTACCCAATCTCAATCCCTCTTTGTATTTCTCTAGGCAAACTTGTCTATACCAAAAAACAGACTAAGGTCCACTGTTATCACATGCAAACCACCACAACATTCACAAGGTCTCATAATTCCTAGCCCAGGCATTTGTAAATGGTTTTTAGTAACTTGTTGCCTTAGGGGGAGGGTGACACCAGCTCAGACCCCATAAATTTAGTAAGTTTGCTATACTCCTTTTTACAAGGTATAGGCAGGTTGGGTCACAGAGAACCACATATTATATGTATTATGTTCAGGATAACTAGTATTTATATGATTTAGAAGCCATTACCCATTATGGTGATGACTGGAAAAAGGTAGCAGAGTATGAAGGCGGACACAGTGAGCAAGAGTGTGTTACCTTTTTTATCAAGCTTTCATTTGGAGAACAGTTTGTGGCTTCTCAATACCTTGAGGTGGATCCACACACTAATGTTGAAACTGTAGAAGACCATATGATCTCGTCATTATATTTTCTTATGTATATATTTTCTTATGAATACTTGTGAACTAATCTATCATTTCTCCTTGTCTAGGCAGTTTTCATATTGTTGTGAACAAAAGTGTTAACCAGTGTTTAAATTACTTATGACTTTGCATCTACTTACATCTCAAGAAACAATGTTTTTGTTTGTTGCTTTTGGCAAGAGAAAAATGTTCTCATGCGTTAGGCAACAGAGAAAACATCTGAACGTATCTAGCGGTCCAAGTTGATTGACTATTCAAAGCTTTAGCCAGATTTGGGAGAACATTTCTCCTATAGCTTCACTGTCTCTTTCTTATGGCGCCGCAGCGTTGTGTTTCAAAGGATGTGTCGTGTTCTGTTTCTTTGTTCATGGACGTAATAGCAACATGTTAAGATCATCGTTATAACAAAGATCAAATGCTAAGTTTGAATAAGATGTCTAATTTGATATGTTTATATTATCAGGCTGCTTTCTTATCAGCGATGGTGGGTGAAGAGGTTGCCAGAGCGTCAGCTCAAGCAGCCGTAGCAGTTCTATCTGAAGAATATCTTACCATTAATCAAAGAAAGGAAGAATCTGTTTCTGATGAAATAAAACAGAAAGGTATAGTATATGCAACTTTTTTATACTATCAATGAGTAATGTCCTCTTTCAGCTCATTTCTGAAAGAATATTGGTGTTGCTTCTTATGCAGAATCTGCTACTGCAATCAATGGAGATTACTCCCTGAGAATATTAAATCTGGAAGAGGCGGCTATAGACGCACAAGAGCTTATTAAAAAGGAAGAGCAAGATATGGAGAAATCCATCTCTGACATTGTGGAAGTTGAGGTATGCGTGTATCTTGTTTGTTAATTTGATTTTTCAAACCATAGTAACATTATGGATTAATTTGAGAATTGTTTCGAAACCCAACATTTGTTGCAGATGAAAGATATTCATGATGAAATAATTCATTTTGAGGAAGTTGAACTACAACTGGTGACATGGACCAACTTAAACTCAAGCTTGGCACGTGTGGCACTCGAGACACCTGTCCCAAGTAAACCTAATTACTCTTCTCTATCAATTGTTTAACAACACAACATCGCAAAGCATCACATAATCTCAACCCATCACAAACACTGTACAAAGGGTCTTTGAATGCATCATTTCATTCATATATCAACAACTATTACAAAGCACTATTACAAGCTTAAATTCCTTCTTGGGTGTATTGGATACTAGTCCTCTACATATATAGCAAAATGGAAAACAACTAAGTTCTAAAAGGAAACATCAAAAGTGGTGACAAAGCGTACTCCCCCTTTTTCCTAAGCTAACCTTTACAAAAATAAATGAAAATTTGTACATAGCTTTCTTACAACCTAAGGATACTATTTACAAAGCCTGGGGGTCACACTCTCTCTCACTCAGCTTGGAGACGCCCTCGTCGACTTTTTCTTCTGCTTCTACATCTGCCTGTTCTCTTTCCTCTCTCGCTTGGCCTCAATCTTCCTTAGTCGGACCAGAAGGGGATGAGAATCTTGGTGCTCCCAGCTGGCTTCTGTATCTGGCAGATTCTTTCACTTCACAAGGTACTCGTAGACTTCCTCTTTGGTGTCCGGGTCAACATGGGTCACTTTGTGATCAAGAACACTCTCTGGAACTTGGCTTGAGTTGACTGGCTTGAGCGGAACATGAGGCCTGACGGTACTTCTGCTTGGATCTTCCTTGTCTTGGTGGTAAGACTTCAGAGCACTGGCATGGAACACTGGATGGATGAAGCGAAGGTGGGATGGTAACTGAAGTTTGTAGGAAACCTTCCCAACTTTCCCAATGATCGGCATCGGACCGATGTACTTGGATATTAGCCCTTGGTGTATTCTGCCACCTCGGTGCTTGAGATGGGATCTCTTGATCAGAACAAGGTCCCCAACTTGAAAAGGATCTGGTCGTCTCTTTTGATCGGCCCACTTCTTTATTCTGGCTGACGCTTTCTCCAGATAGGCCCGAGCAATATCGGTATTTCTCTGCCATTCTTTTGCAAACTGGTAGGCTCTCAGAACACTTCCTTTGTAATCTGAGGCCGCTGTGTGCGGCGTGAGGGGCTGCTGTCCCAACAACATCTCAGAAGGACTCTTGTTGGTGGAGGAACTCTTCTGCACATTAAATCAAAACTGTGCAACATCCAAGAGTTCGGCCCAGTCCTTCTTGTTCACCCTGACAAAGTGTCGGAGGTACTCTTCCAACATTGCATTAAAGCGTTCTGTCTGACCATCTGATTGCGGATGGTTACTGGTTGAGAAGTTGAGAGTGGATCCCAGTAATCAAAATACTTCCCTCCAAAACTTCCCAGTAAATCTCGGATCTCTATCGCTGACAATGTCCTTTGGCACGCCCCAATACTTAATGATGTGCTTCACAAAGAGACGCGCTGTTTTCTCTGCCGTGCAAACAATTGGAGTTGGAATGAATGTTGCATACTTAGAGAATCGGTCGATGATCACGAGAATGGAACCATATCCTTTAGTCTTGGGTAACCCAGAGATAAAGTCCAGAGAGACGCTTTCCTAAGGTCGTGTCGGTACAGGAAGTGGTTCCAGCAGTCCAAGTGGCAAATCCCGATCAACTTTGTCTTGCTGGCAAATGTGACAAGTCCGCGTATAATCCATCACTTCGTTTTGATCATTTGGCCAATAGTAACCTCTGTGCAGCAAGGATAATGTTCTCCGCCAACCCAGATGGCATGCCCAAAGAGTATCATGACATTCCTTTATCAACTCCCTTCGTAGTCCTACGAACCGAGGAACATAAATCCGTTGTCCCTTCGTGTATAAAAGACCATCTTCTACCCAGAACCGTTTTGTCTTCCCCTGTTTCACCAAATTAATGATGGCCTGGGGTCTGAGGATCCACCGCTAACCCTTCGTGGATCCTATCTTGAAGAGTGTTGGTAACATAAGAGTGAGACTGTTTGGCAGCTGTAGAGATGGCCGCAAGTTCAGCCTTACGGCTTAATGCATCCGGCACATTGTTCATCCTCCCTGGCTTGTGCTCGAGATCCAAATCAAACTCGGCTAGAAACTCTTGCCAACGAGCCTGAAACTTGATGAGTATGCAGAATTGGAGGAATGGTTAAGCTAGAAACTTGATGAGTTGGGATGAAAATTATGATGCGCTTGACTTGGTATGTTCTTCACTTAATGCCTTTGTTGTCTAAAACTTCTTCTAGTATAACTTCTATTAATCTTGAAAATGGTTGGATCTGTTTTATAACACAAATGAGAGGTATTTGAAATCTGGAATGTTTGGTGGTCTACCCTTGAGGCTGTCAATTGATCAGATTTACACTGGGTTGGCATAGTCGAAATTTGAGTTTTATATTGTAAATCCGATCCTGATCCACTCAATTCAGATGATATATTAATATACAAAGTCATTTCATCTACAAAATGTTTAATCTGCACTACCCGATCATTCTGAAATACACAAAAAAAATTGTAAAATGCTTAATAAAACCCAACAATGTATAATCTGCCTAAACGCCCTCATATTCATATTATTAACAAATCATATTAGGCCACATTTCTTTCCAATGCAAAACATTGTTGTACTTTATTTTATGGAAGTGTTCGATGATAACATTCACATCCATATCCTTATTTGATCTTTAATAATGCAAGTAAGTTTATTCTTTTATGCTTATTTAGCTACTGCGATGCAGTTCGAAACTAATTTTTCTTACTTACATTCATGCTATAAATTACCTTTATTGTTGTTTATCTAGGAGCGGCAAGTGCACTTTACAAACCTGATCACGAGTGGGTGCAGTGTGACAAATGTCGAAAATGAAGGATTCTGAGCTCTGGCTTTGACAAAAAACATTAGCCCCAAGAATGGTATATGCATTTATGCCATTTTTTATTATCTAGATAAGACCATGTCTCTTGTATATTTTGATTAACCTAGATTCCCAGCACTTATTTCCAATCCCAACTAGTGGAATACTATACCAAAGTCTGTTTTACATCCTCCCGGAACCCATATGTATGTTCTTGAACCACATCTAGTTGAGCGCAAATTATTGCAACCATGTTTCTAATAGGAACACCATTGACAAAAATTTACTTCTTGCCAAAGAAGGCCACAAACATTCCATGTCTTCTTGATCAAATAGCTATACCAACATTCTTCAAATCAGAGGCCCAAATTGCCTTCTAGCTTTGGGCCAACAAATTTGGACCAAGAAACCTAGTTTCTTTTAGCTTTGACATTTGTTGACCCCAGAAAAACTTGATAACTTCCATTCCACCTTAGTAAGCACAGTAATAGGAACCACAAGAGCAGAATTAAATGGATTGACATAGAGTTAAGAACATGGTTGTCCAACGACAATCTACTATGTGAAGAGAAGTCTTTTTTGCCAACCATTTATTTAGTAGACTCCAATAAGAATAAACAAGAGCCCTTGAAAGAAGCTCTTCAAGGGATCTCACTTAGTGCACGGGGTCTCACTCAGCATGGGTCTTGAAAGAAGCTCTTCAAGGGGTCTCACTCAGAGCCCTTGAATGAAGCTCTTCAGCAAGAGCGGATATCCCGCCTGGACCCCTTTAAGATTTAAAGAGACCTTTGTAGACTCCATTAAGAATAATAGAATACCAAAGAAATTCAACGCATTGAGCAATCAATGGGATTCGTGTCTGAGAGAAGCCAAATTTTGCTAAGTGTAGCCTGAGAAAGCTCCAATTAACTCCGTCAAAAAGCTTTATCCATATTCACTTTAATCATCACATTATTACACTCAGCATCTTGCTATGATCTGCAATGAATTATTGTGCAATGTCATATTTTTAACTCTTTAGTTCCTTGAACGTAAGCCTCCTGATTTATAGAAATGAATTTTGGTAAATAGAGTTCAGCTTGGATGCAATGAGTTTAGTGAATATCTTGTACATTGCTGCACATAAACTTATAAGTCTAAATCTTTAAACCATATGAGTTATCCATGTTATTTATCAAAGTACTAAGAAGCAACATATGATCGAAGCAATGTAGCTCCATTAAAATTCCTGCACTGCAATGCATAAATCCTCATGAACAACCTTCCAACTCTTGATGAATAATGTAGAAGAGTGACCATCACATCCAGGGGAACTATCTATAGATATACTCCATAATGCCTCCTTGATCTCCTCCACAGTGGGGAAGTAGTGCAATAAGAAAGTTATCCGCTTTAGTATTTAATGTTGGAATCGGGGGGAGGATCTCAGAGCCTAGGGGGGGCTGAAATAAACTTTTTTGGTCGAGTTCCACGTATTGGCATAAAACTCAAGTTTAGTACTTAAAAATAAGAAATGGTATGAGTGGGAATTGAACTCTGGATCTCTTGAGTGGCAAAAATCCAACCACAACCACCTAGCAACATAAATTTTAGCTGAACTTTCTGAAAAAAAAAAAAAAAAAAAAAAGATACTAACTGATAGGATGAAATTTTCAGATTTAAACAAGGAGAAAAAGCATTAGGGCCAAAGTTGCCCCGGGCTACAGCCCGGGCCATCCCACCTTGAGATCCGCCCCTTGGAATATAATGTGGCAAAGATTAAGGATCCGAAGTACAGCCTCCACGGTAAGAATATCAGAAAAATAGTCCACTGCAGCAGTATGAATAGGGTCCATGTCATTTGTTTGGAAAAGAGGAACAATCGTTGTAAATCGATGCCATTTTGTGAAAGAACGCTAGGTATTAGCATCACCAGCTTCCAACCATTTATTCCTGGACTTCTCCCTCCAATAAATCTTTTTGTTGTTAATAGTTATGTATCTATTTTAAAACCTTGGGTTCTTCATGTACAAAAGCATCCCATCCATGTTCCGATTAAAGTTCAAGGTTCAAAATTCAAAATTTGAGGTTATCCAGACAAATATATTCCTACACTTTTCCTTGTTCCACTTCTTGAATGCAATCGTCGTGACTTTAAGCTTATACATAATGACTGTAACCCTGTCTCAAGGTTCAAGATTCTATATATTTGAGGTTATCCAAACAAATATATTCATCATGTCAAAGTAATCAGACGCATACACTATACTTACATGAAGCTAAAAGGCAATGATCCAAACAAAGATGCTTTACTTTGAGGGGAAAAAAGTAGCAAGCATCTGTGAGTTACATAGCTCCCAAAAAAAATCCAGTATTGCCCATACTCAGATCCCCAGTATGTTCATTGCACTATGTAAAAGATCCACTAAAGCTCGCTTCAACTAGGCCTCCATTGTTTACAGTTTACCATTGTCTCAAATACCACATAGAGCTGGCATTGGGAGCAACTCTTCTCATTCTCTTACTAGCATTCCTCATGGCATTAATACCTCCTACTACCATCCATGATTTTGTATTACACTAGGAAATGCCTTCTTTCAATATGTGAGCACTTTGCTTAAACTACAGACAAATGACAACTCCATTGAGTCCCAAACTTCACTTCACAATGTATAACCTGATTAATAATACTACAGTAACATTAAATTCCACAGCAGCCATACTTTATCTATCACTCACCAAAGCGTTAAGAGTCAAAGTAAGCAAAACCAAGCTTCATTGCAATGTTGGATAGGCAAAAGACCACATCATTCATTTTCAGCAAATGTTTTAGATAAGAACATTTTTTTTTACCTAAACCTCTGGCATTCCAACTAATAAAGAGTGAATCATGGCGGAATTTTTGAGGAGCAACTTTTTTCGTAGACCTACTAGGGTTTTGATCGAAGTAATCTTTCCCGGCATTTCTCATCACAACCTTAGTAAAGCCATCAGCTACAGCACCATCCCCAATTAATTCAGCTTGAACATCATCTCCTTCACCACTTAGTTCTCCTGCTCGAGCATACTTAGTAGGCTTGATGCCTTAGTTGGGGAGTTTCCACATTTTTCACGTAAACATTTATGTCACATTTACATTTTGACTCATTGTATGGAAGTGTCGTTGTATTTATGTCCTTTATTTGGCCAGTCTTTACTCTATGTATCTTTGTATAGCACTTTCGATTCTTTATTAACATTTCATAGTTAGTCATTTTTGCCATGATTGGTCTTTAATCTATGTATACTAGCCAAAATTGTAATCTAGTTTTCAAATCTCAAATGGGTTTATCGCAAACTTTTCAAACCTACTTATTGCAGTATGCCAAATAACTTTCTAATATGTTGATGTGTAGATTCTGTTGCATGCTGCCTATGAAGGAAAATGTGAGGACGCAGAAGAAAAAGTTGGGCATAACGTGATCACGATAAGTGCAAAACGATCCTTTCTGGTGTTAACATAAGAAGCTTGTAAAGTACAAAGAACATGTGGATATCACATAAATAGTGTATGTGCATACAAACGATATCGTCCTGTGTATGCTCTTACAAGCTGAATGTCGCAAACCTGTTTGCCATCAGCTTGAAACACAGGATTTACTGCATGAAAGACTCACTTGTAGTATGTAATAAGAATGCTGAAAGACCAACTTATTAGTTATTCCACTAATAATTCCATCATTTTAGTTTTCATAGATACTGTACCCGGTGCGGTAAAATGACTGAGAATCATGGCATCTTTTGAAGG
>JACGCM010001416.1:0-10372 GCA_014058105.1 Kingdonia uniflora | reverse complement strand
CAAGTTGTATGCTTGTATGAACGATGATGCGCAGTCGAGATCTTCCGCATGGCTTGTCTTATCGAATCTGGGAAGTAGGCTACTACACAGTGGCATTGACTGCATCCCTGTTTGTTGTTCAAATTGCTATGCCAGTGCATGAATAATTACGAAATGCACTAAAGTATTTTTGTCTTTGTTTGTACAAGAGTAGAGAGTTTTATAAATAAATGCATCAATAAAGTATATTTTGATCTCTGTCAAATATCTTTAGATAGTTAGATTTTCATTTAAAGAATATAATCTCCTTGATAAGTAGAAAGGTAAAACTATGCTCGGAACATCTCGAAACATCTCAAATATAGGCATATATAATGAAGGCCTATGTCTATATTTTGTTTAAGCACAAGGATGTATGTTATTGGTACGTAGTACTAGATAGCGCTGAAGCACGTCGACTTATGCATTATATTGGTAAATTCGACTTATGACCATATCTGTCTAATAGATAGCCTTGGCGTGTGGTCATAGGTAGTATTAGTTGCATACATCTGAATCTTCTAAGCAAAAATAAAATAAAAATTGAAGTCCTTCCCCAAATTAGATAAATCTTAGTCTATTCTCAATTCAACATTTTAGTCTTTCTTCAAATTAAGCCCTCTAGAACGCTATTTTATTTTGTCACCTAGCTGAACATATCTTGTAAGAATAGTGTAACCTAGGAGTCAGCAGAATATTAATCTATGATTGTTGAGTTGTCACTATAGACTACTAACTTTCTCTCATCTGTTGAGGTAAGACGGATTAATTAGTGTCGACCTCATATATATCAATTATGGAACAAACTATCGTGATCTAAAATACATCTGTTCAACGAACAAGCCCGTGTTATAACATAAAAGTCATTGAGATTTGGAAGGACATATCCCGATAAGGTAGTCGAGGCAATTATTCTTGATTTCATTATTTAAACCTTAGTTTAACTTTAATATATAATAGGGCAAATTAGCTTTTAGACCCTACAATTAGTATAAATCATGATCCCTAATGCATTACTAATTGCAAAACCAACTTCAGATTTTAGAGAGTGAAAATGGAAAAACTTCAACTCTCTCTCATCTCTAGAAAACTCCACTCTTTTAGGCACCATCCTTGTAACACTCTCAATGATCCTCATTGTCGTCTTCGTCATCAACCGTGGACGTCAAAACTGGAGAAATGCACCACCTGGGCCCAAAGGATGGCCAATATTTGGTTACCTTCCATACTTACTAATCGCCTTCACGAAGATCTTTTCCACCTCACAAAAACTCATGGCCCGCTTTTCAGTCTATGCATGGGCCAAAAACCCGTTATTGTTGTGTCATCCCCCGAGGTGGCACGCGAGTTCCTTAAGGACAATGATTCAATTTTTTCTAGCCGTATGATCTCTGACGTTGCGCGGTGCATCGCTTATGATGCACTACGGTTGTATTTGTACCCAACGGTGCAAGGTGGCGGTTGTTACGTAAGATTATGAAAACCGAGGTCTTTTCAGCTCGGGCTATCGAGCTCTTACAGCCTGCACGAGCCCAGAAGTTTGCCCTAATCATTAGACGTTGTACAATATAGCAAATATGGTAAATATATTGCCAACTTTTGAGGATATCTCGGAGTTTTTGCACAAAATAGAGGCAACTATTTTCTAGATATCGACAATGCATTTGATATTTGGTTTTGCAAAGTCCACTTTGATATTAAGATTTCCTTTTTCTTTTTCTTTTTGCAAATTTAATTGTTTGATTGAAATCAGGTACAAGTTTGCTTAATATCCACTCAGCTTCGCAGAGTAAACCCCAGTAAATATTGCCGAGACTATGTTTGTATTCTTTGCTAATATCATAAGCACCTTGTATGTTCCAAGAGCTTATTCGACACTGAGAAGAAGGAAGGAAGAGAACTAAAGGAAATGTTTTCCGAGATACTCCAATTATAGTTCTACCAAACGTATCCGACTTAATACCCTTTTTGAGACCATTCGACCCCAAGGACTGAGGGGAAAAATTATGAAGATTGTGCCTAGGTTTGATAAGTTTTTCGATAAGTTTGGTTGATGAAGAGGAGAGGAAGAACGGAGTAGAGATAAATAAGAACGGGAAGTCGGACGTTTTGGATGTGTTGTTGAACTATAGGACGATAAGGACGAGGACGGGTTGAAGAAATTTTCCAAGTTTGATATCAAGGGACTGATAGCTGTAAGTCTCGCTTTTACTGATGTTTTTGGTCCTCGGTGCGAAAATTCATTATAATTAATTGTGATTGTTTTTTTGTAGGATATGTTTGTCGCGGGAATTGATACTACTCCGAGCACTATTGAATGGGGAGTAACAGAAATCCTCAGAACACGGACGTTTACAAGAAAGTATTAGCAGAGTTTGATACCGTTGTTGAAAGAACAGATTCGCGAAGAAACAGACATCCCTAACTCGTATATTTTCAAGCTGTCATTAAAGAAGTGTTCCGACTACACCCCGGTCTCCCCCTCTTAATCCCTCGTCGTTCCGATGAACCATGTGAGATTTACGGATACCATATGCCTAAGAACACAATTGTTTTTGTGAATGTTTAGGGAATGAGTAGAGACCTAAAAATATGGACGGACCCACATGTTTTCAAGCCGGAAAGGTTCATTGGGAACAATATGGACGTGAAGGGTCATGATTTTGAGATCTTGCCTTTCTGTGCGGGACGACGCTCCTGCGTCGGGATGCCTCTGGGTCTCCGTATGGTGCAGTATACAGTCGCATCAATTCTTCATGCTTTCGAATGGGACTTTCCTGCAGACGTGCTAGAAGATACGACAGAACGGGTTGGGGTGACCGTCCAAAAGGCCAAAACCTTAATTGGAGTCCCGAAAGCTCGACTGCCAAATTTCGTCTATCAGTGAAGGAGGTCTTATGATGGCCGCCCTCTTGAGCTTTTAGTGTGTGATTTGCTTTGTCGAATAATGTAGTAAACCAATACTTGTAAGTTAGCAGTAATTAAGCAAATAAAGGAATATCTTATCTGAATAATTTTATTTATATTCAACTAATGTAATGAAAAAATTTAACCTAGCTAGTATTTAAACAATAACCACAATTATTTTCTTTATATTCAACTAATGTTAATGAACTTGTCGTGAAAAGCCGAGACTTCATTCAAGATCATGTCTTATGAATGCCATGTCTTAGAGCATCCACAACAAGGGTGGGTGGATTTGCCCAAAACTAGGGTGAATCCAATCCACCCCACAGCAGTTCGATCAACAAATCAAGGTGAATTCATTTCGTGCAGTTCAGAACCGCGCGAGAACATCAACGCTCACGATCCAGCCACGTGTCCCCCATCTCAACCCTCTATCTCTGCAGTGCAGTTCTAAACCGCGCCCAATAAGAAATTGCCACATTTTTTTATTTTTTATTTTTGAAATTAGCCGTACAGTTCAAGCAGTTCGATCAACAAATCAAGGTGAATTCACTTCGTGCAGTTCAGAACCGTGCGAGAACATCAACGCTCACGATCCAACCACGTGTCCCCCATCTCAACCCTCTATCTCTGCAGCGTAGTTCTAAACCGCGCCCAATAAGGAATTGCCACATTTTTTTATTTTTTTATTTTGAAATTAGCCGTACAGTTCAGAGCCGCGCGCATCTCCCTGCAACTTTAAGCATAACTTTGGTGTATTGTTTCAAGTGCTATTTTTTACTTAGTCTTATTATTTTAAAGAAAGCATACCCAACCCTTACTCCACAAGTTTCCCAACCCAACCCATTTTCT
Source organism: Kingdonia uniflora (assembly GCA_014058105.1). Classification (NCBI taxonomy): domain Eukaryota; kingdom Viridiplantae; phylum Streptophyta; class Magnoliopsida; order Ranunculales; family Circaeasteraceae; genus Kingdonia; species Kingdonia uniflora. Next base: position 6,595 of record JACGCM010001416.1, on the reverse strand, counting down.
CCGTCATCGACGCCGTTAATCGCTTAAAAATGTCGGGAGAGTCTAGTTCGCGACCGATGTATAATTTTACCAAAACTAAGCGCAACGTAAACGCCGAAGTAAAATGAAGGGGGAAGGTTGAAGTAACAAATATTTGGTCGTTACAATTGACGTCGGACAACGATCCCTCCCCAACGCTCGAAGAGTTGAACCGAGTAGATATCCCCCTGGACGGCTAGGTCCATATTTTTGTTGGATCGGAGAAAATGCCGGTAAGTTTTGTGTAAATCTTAAGTGTTATTAACGTATATTGCAATGCGTTCGATGAAATGCCCGAATAAAAGTCTAACGTGTTAATGTGTTTTATTTAGAACCGAGATGAATACAGTGTAGGAGATCTTTGGATAAGGTACTGAACTGGTACCAATAGATTTCCGTCTACCCAACGTTGAAGAAGTTGGTCAACAATTTGGGTTTTGAGGAGTTTTGCTCGATTAAGGCGGGAAACTCTGATAATCGTCTCATTCATGCTCTCGTGGAACGGTGGTGGCCTTCCACTAATACCTTTCGCTTCCCTTGCGGAGAACTGGGTTTCACACCGTTAAACTTCGTCATGCTAACCGGTATATCTTTTGGGATGGGTCGCGAACTCCCGTACGATAAGAGGTACTCCAAGCTAGAGGAAACAGAAAAGATGTTCCCGGGAATCACAGGCTCTGACATCAGGTACGGTAACATCACTCTCACCTATTTAAAAACATGGAAAGAGCCTTTGAATCAACATCTCAACAATTACGACCCACAAATAGATATCGTGTATGCGAGGGCATTTATTGCCTATATGATGGGTAATCTCTTCTTCTCAAATGGTAGACCATCTCTTTAGGCGGGTTATCTTGTAGCCTTGACAGACTACGATATTATTGGTGCATCAGTTTTTGACTGGGGTACGTCTATTATGGCAACTTTGTATCGGGGACTTGATGAAGTCTCAGTTTTGAAAGACGGGAAGGTAAAGAAATCGATCACCGGATTCTTTGTGATGTTGGAGTTCTGGTTCTTCGAGGACTGTTGGGTTGGAATGTATCTAGTGAAGGTACAAAACTTTAACCATATTTATCCCCGTATGAGTGCGTGGAGAGATGATATGGCTAGTATAGGGTCTGAAATCCATCATTCTTTTGTTGTGATCAGAGATATGATAGAATGGAAGGATATAACCAATATAGATTGGCAACCATGGCACAGGTCTAGGCAATTAATCTGTCTAGAGGGAAAAGTTACTTCAGCGCTGAGCTTCTAGAGGGTTTTATTAGTGTCAGTCCCATATGGCCACGGTGGGTTTTGGTATTTAGGAGACCGATGTATGCGTCAGATGACCGGGTATGATAATATGCCCTATGACCCCCGTCAAGAGATTATGGAATTCCCAAGGTACGATCGAGAGTTATATCAGGGCCTGAAAGATGTGGACTTCTATGATGGTCGCAATTATCTTGTTTCAGACGTAGATTACATGACACATTGGTGTGCCATTCATCAAAATCCTAAGATCGGTTACAATTTAGTAAAGAGGGCCAAAAATATTTGGATCATCGGGCGTGATCTAGTAAGGCCCGATGTATACTTGCCACCTACGTCGAGTTTAGCTACGTCTTCACAGGTACAAGACTATGGTGTTCAGGCGATCGGCGATCCACGCGATATAGGATGGTTCATGGATATGGAGGGAACGAGTGATCAACGTAGACGGATACCAATCCCAAGGAATACGGTATGCGACATATGAAGACTCGAAGCAAATAGTTGACCGTAGTTCAGAGTTAGAGGGGGAGCTGAGGCGAGCACATGAGGCCATTCGAGAGACGTTAAAGAGACTAGGTGAGATATTCATTTCCTACGAGACAGAGACGGTTGTGCAATGTACCTATGATGAGAGACTCCCATGTAGCAGACGCGCCCACCAAACGAAGAGAGGTCGTCCCAATTATGCTATATTTTATTTAGAACTTTGATTTATGTTTTTATAAAACTATATTGAGTATTAAAATTATTTAAACTATGTTTTGTTTAAACAATGTTTTATTTAAACTATGTTTTGTTTAAAATATGTTGAGTATTAATCTTGTTTAAACTATGTTTTATTCATCGGGTCACAAAAAATTTATTATTGTTTGGGCAAACTTGTTGTGCAAGTTATTCAACGACAATATTAACGGATAGTTTTTTTATGTAAACTTGTTGTGCAAGTTACGACCATATTAACGGCTAGTTTTTTTATGTGAACTTGTTGTGCAAGTTATTCAACGACCATATTAATATATAGTTTTTTTTGGAAACTTGTTGTCCAAGTTACTTAATGGCCATATTAACGGCTAGTTTTTTTTGGAAACTTTTTAACGGCCATATTAACGGCTAGTTTTTTTCAACTATAAATGTCATTCATCTCCTACACTCTCCCCCCTTCTAATTTTTTACACTTTCCTCCCTCCTTACCTTACAAAAAAAACCACTATGTCTTCCTCAAGCTCTCAATCTAATTCTCAAAACTACTCTCAATCCTTAAATACAAACCAACAAGGAAGCGTCTTTCCTCCTCAATTCGGTGCATTTGATATGTCACAAATGCCTAACACTTCCCAAGATCTAAGGTATGTTCACCAACTATTCCCGGCACCCGAAAATCAATTTTAATCTCAAACCCAAGGATATTACCCTTATTACCCAAACCAAGGATATTAACCTCAATTTGACGGGTATATGGGCTCGTACCCTCAACCGGGGAATTTATATTATTCATCTCAAACCGCTTTCGCCAGTGGAAGTTCGAGTACCACGCCGATGTAAGGTACATGGGGTTTAAATGATTTAAATCTTAATACATCGCTGGTTATATCTCAGGTTGTCTCTCCGGTCATCTTTAAGGAACTCAATCCGGTTCTCACGAGAAATAATACGCACGGAAAGGCAAAGTCTACAAGAAAGACGACATCGACACCTATTATATTTGAGGATGTAGTTGAGGCTGAGGAACTCAATACGATTCTCACGAGAAGTAATACGCGTGGGAAGGCAAAGTCTAAAATAAAGATGACATCGAAACCTATTGTAGTTGTAGTTAAGGATGAAGTTGATGACGACAAAGAAAGATATATAAGAACTCCAAAAATTGGTCATCCGATAACTTTGTGAATCTTGCACGCGCTTAGTCACAAGTATCCCAAAACCTCGCTACCACGAACAACCAAAAATCTGCTACATTTTGAGCAATTCAACTCCTTCTATGTTGACCAAGGTGCGCGATCAATTCAATTCCTTCTATGTTGACCAATCGATATGGTGATCGTACAACGGTGTCAATTGTGTGAAATTCAATTCCTTCAAGACCTTGAGAGCCGACATTTTACTGGTATTGGAATAGTTGACTTTGTAAGTATTTTATTTATTTTTCTTATTTCATTAATGATCAAAGGTGAATCATACTCTAAATAATTTTCTAACTTGATTTCAAGGAATGTATGGCATACGATACATTCGTGCAACTACAACACAACCCATTTACACTTGGGAAAGCGTACAAAGTTTTGGAAACTTGCCTAAAATGGTAACAAATTTATCACATCGGGCAACCCGGCCGCAACGTCACTAGGAAGTCAAATTTTAACGATAGCCCGGGTAACTCCACCAATACTGATCCTGAAACACCTACATCCGGTACTCTAAATATAGTAATTTCTAATGATTCTATCGACGTAGATACACCACTATATTCTTGTGGGGATGTACGACCGGACAGCCAAAAAAATTCAAGGCAAAAGAAGCGGCAAAGTCAAGTATAGGTTATTGGGGGAAGAAGATGCTTGAGACAACGGCCAACATGATGAAGGCATGAAATAAGAGAGACGAGAAGAAGAAAGAGGAAAAAGAAGCTAGAGCTAGAGCACGGGAGGAACAAAAGTTTGCTAGAGATGCTGAGATTCAAATGAGGCGTGAAGCGGAACTAACTCGAAAAAAAGTCATCGAAGATGCGCATATGGTTTAGGTGATGACAACGGACCCAAGTAACCTACTACCGGCACAAAGGCGTTGGGTGAAGAAGCAAATTAAAGAATATTCGAAGAAGTTGAATGAGCAGTGTCCAAGTGATGACAACATTTTTAGTGATAAAGATTGATATAATCCTTAGCGTTAATAGTAGTTCTTAAGTTCTATATAATTTTATTAATTCAATAAAATTGTTATTAATCGTACGTAATCCTTAAAATTATTATTACTCTAATTCATGAACCTTCTGGATGTACTCCGCCATAATGTACTCTGCTTCTTACTTCTTTCTTACAGGACCTGAAATTTTCTCCATCTCTTAATCTCTACCAAAACAATAAAACAGAAGAAATGGGTACAAAATCAAAAGGTAGAAGCAATAAACCAAGTTTTTTTTAAGTATTTTCTCCATCTCATTTCTAATTTCATTAACCTTCTGGATGTACTCTGCTATAGTGTTGATCGCATGTCTTGGATTTAAGTCCTCCTTCCAATTCTTCACGGATGTTCTAAACTCAGGATCAATGTCCATTTTCCGGATGTAAGTATGGTGCTCATCTTCAACAATCATATTGTACAGGATTATACATGCGTACATAATATTTCCTAGATCACTAGATTTCCAAAATCGCGCACCGTGTGCCAATATTTGAAACCTAGCTTGTAATACCCCAAAAACACGCTCCACGTCTTTTCGGCATGCTTCTTGCATCTTTGAAAAATATCTTCCGGCATCGTTGGACAGATTTCTTATAGTTTGAACAAGTATTTTCCATTTGGGATAGACTCCATCCGCAAAGTAATTCCCCATAGTGTGTGGTACCGTGCCTATATTATAATTGTATGGCGGCGCAACTCTATTAGACAAGTTGTTAAAAAGCCACCCTTGATGCAAGACGTTCACGTCATTGTTAGAACTGGGTATCCCAAAGAATGTGTGCCATATCCAAAAATCTTGCGATACAGCCACTTTTAAAATCACCGTTGGGATTTTCTTATACCCGGTATATTGTCCTACCCACCCGGTATGACAATTCTTTTATTTCCAATATATATAATCTAAACTACCTAACATCCCTGGGAATCCCCGCGGTCCATTCACTTCTAACAAGTGTAATATATTATTTTCATTGGGAGATCTAAGGTATTGAGGCTTGAATTGTACTATAATAGTTTTACAAAATTCTTTCAAGCACAAAATACCTGTAGACTCCCCAATCCGAAGGTATTCTTCTTGGGCGTCTGCGCTCGTACCGTAACATAACATGCGAAGTACGCACGTTATCTTTTGGTATGAGGATAAGCCCATCGTCTTAGCGATATTTTCTCATTGAATAAAATAGGGGTTCGAAGAAAGTATTTAATCATAAATACGTTGATACACACCTTCACTCATACGGAATTGGCGACTAAATGCAATACCTTTTAATCTTGGGTTGTCACCGAAGTAATCCTGATTAAGGCTAAACTCCCCCAATTTATGATCACGACCTTTTTACTTCTCAATCCTTCCCATTTTACTACCTTCCCGCCTCTATGATGATGTTGCCTCTTGCTCTTTTTCTTCTGCTTCTCCCATCTCAATCATAATCCTGTTATACTCATGCACCAACTCAATTTGACGTAGGAAGAGCTCTTCGCTTCTAGACGATGATGAAGACCATGACTCCAAAGATGAGAGTGATGAGTCAACTAGAATTTTGTCAGACATGATTCGGCAAAATTGATAACAAAGGAAGAAAATTGAGTTTTGAGATATAAGATAAATAGTTGTTTATAGAAGATAAAGAGTAGAAGGATGATGGGTTTTATAGATAGAAAAAAACTAGCCATTTATAGCCGTTGAGCATCTTGTTGAAGAAGTTTGATCAGGGAAAAACCTAGTATACAGAGGGAACCAACATATATTTTATGCAGGCTCTTATCGCGCAGTTCTGAACCGCATGACAAGAACTAACCGTTTGAACTTGATTAAATCTTTATCATCCACGTATCCCCATCTTAGCCATTATATATACGCGCACTTCAGAACTGTACGTCAAGAGGACGTATTAAAGCTTGACAAGTGTCATCATCTCATTGGCTTACTCCCTACGCGTAGTTCAGAACTGCACGATATCAATCCACCCAAAATCTACCCTCAAGGTGGAAAATGCAATGCCATGTGGATTTTCGACCTAGCTGCTGGGAGGTTAAAATGTTGAGAAGAGGGTGAAGGATGGGAATCCTTCCTCCACGTCATCCTTCACCTAGCTGTTGTAGATGCTCTTATGAATGATAACTACATCTTTACATGATTGATCAAGTGGTGTGGTGGTCACCAATACCCCTATCATATGAGATAAAGTAATTTAGTTTAATCAAAATAATTAAAGTGAAAATTTGGTAACTGCTAACAAAGTTAATAGGTTAAACAAAAATACCCTCTACTATATGGAAGGCATTCAAACAGAGCTGCATTTTTAAAACCTTACATTGGCTACTTATCGGAAATAGAACACAAATTGATACACTTGGGCGATATGCATTCCTATTATGGAATACATCGACTTGCTTAGGCACTTATAGAAAA
>JACGCM010000172.1:0-195574 GCA_014058105.1 Kingdonia uniflora | reverse complement strand
AATTGCCTGCACTCTTTCGAATTTTTCCTTTTAGATAGAACTTTCCAAAGTGGGTAGTTCATCATGAATTACTGAATGGCTTCAAAAATAGTTATTTGAGCTTTTGAGAAGTTTAGTATAACCAAGGGTCGGAGGAGAGTAGCTCGATTTGGACTAATTATTTCGGCGGGAGGAGTGAGGGTTTTACTGATAAAAATCACTGATTCTCAATCTTTCATTCAAGTCGAATGAGACTGGAGCGAACCCAATAGCGATTTCTCGTAATACCTTGCGATGTTACCGAATTTACAGTGAAGTACTTGGTAAACCCCTGGCTGAGTAGGTCTTGAAGAGGTGCCTAGCCCAATAGTGGGGATGTTACACCCATCGTTTTAGTTTTTACATATTTAAATCGAGCCAAATGTATGGTCCTTAAGTTAAGATTTCACTTACATGTCACAATGCCTTTCTTAGGAATAAAAATCTCACGTTGTGGAACGCCGAATAGTAAGTGGGAACAATATCGATGTGTGTATAGGTGCGTCATGACAATATGTAGCATTAATGGCTAGTTTGAAACCACCAAAACTCCATTAAACTGTACCAACCACGAGCTTTCCCCAGCAGTTCAAACCACCCAAGGTTCCCCAAGTTGCTAATAGTTAAAACTATGCTCCTTATAATCAAAGGGCTGTAGTGAACCAAGTGTTAAATTTTACCACTTGTTATGCCTCTGTTATGAACCTGGCAACATGAAATGCCATTTAAAAGTGAACATGTGGGGTTATGATTATTATTATGATGCGATGCGTGGTGGCTCTGGAACAATTAAATTGTAAATATGGCTTTCTCCTAATTAGCGTATCTGGCGAGTAGTTTCAAATCGCGCAACATGCTTTTTAAAAGAACCCACCATGCAAGTTGCTGAACTGGACTTACAAGGTGGTTTTGAAATTTAGTTCTGCCCTCCAATCACCAAATGCTGGGGAGTGCAAAAACCATGCAACCTGGGTGGAATGCACTCTTGGGGTGGTTTCAAACCACCACCTTTTTCTTTATTTTGGTAGCTAGAGTATCCAGCAATGGCTGTGGACCGTCAACTCCTAAGTAGATTATCCAGGGTTTGGTGAATAGCCTACAGGCCACACGAATCGGGCAACTTGAGACAAGGTCAACAGATCATACCAACCTTGAAGGCCCACACGGAGAGGAAATGGAAAACCTTGACCTCTTTGATAGGTAGTTTAAACATATCTCCATGAGCACAAGGACTTTGGTTCAAGTACCCAAAGCTGCGGCAATGTGTAACTACTAGAGTATATGCAATTATAAGTAGATTGAAAACCCCCAAAAACCTAATTTTTCATGCTCACCCAAAAAAAAAACCCACATCAGTGAAAGTCTACCCTAGGGGAATTGGACATACACCTTTCTGAAGGACATGCACTCATTGATGGCTAAGTGAGGCCACTCGGCTTATCAAAGTTTATGTGTGCATACTCTTCTAAAATGGTGGCAACATATAAGCCAATGAGAAATACCACGTGGCAGAATTGATTTTCTTTAGCTTGCCTATGCCATTTAGAAGGACACACCTTAAACTGCAAACAAGCAATGCTTCCTTTCCTCCCATCTTTGAATCTTCTTACCATCTTCCTTCGCGTTCACTTCGATAAAATGCAAGGAGAGCCATTGTTATAACCGGGTATAAGTTTCCCAAAGGCATCGTATTCTAATATGGCGTTAACGTGGGCAAAGAAAACGAATAAGCTATGGGAAACTCTTACTTCATGAAGGATGATCCCATCCCAACTATCACAGAATTTTCACCATGTGGATGTCCTTTTGTGAAACATGGGTACACATTATGTCAAATAAGAGGACATATCGGTAAGTTCATTATTATATATTTATAATTAAGCATTAACAGGTTGGTTGTAAACTGCTCGATTAAAAATGCCCAATGAAAAGAAGTTAGCATATTTTTGCAGTTTTTTATATAATCTGATGAAAAATAAAGGACAAGGGATTGCTAGATAAGGGCTATGAAGAGCTACGAGGGATTGGATTATCTAATATGCGACGCTAGAGATTGAATCGAAAACATGGGTTCAGGGAGATTGTATGGTAAAAAACGGGGGAAATTATGATAAACGCCTATGCGCTCTCGTGGAGCATGGTGGCCATCCACCAATACTTTTTACTCACTGCGGGTGAAAATTGGGTTTACACAATTTGATTTATAAATGATAATGGGTTCTTCTGTGGGACGGGGGCAACAACTCCACATAATTATGATGAAAATATTCAGGCTGAATAAAGCATCAAAAGATGTTGCCTGGGGAACAGTAAGTAAGGACATAGTACAGTAAGTCACATGATTGTATTGGGTTCTGACAAAAAGATTGGATCTAAAAAACCCAGTACAATCCTAACGGGATATTGGTACACGAAGGTGTGTGTGCTATATGATGGGCAACCCGTTCTTCACAACTGTAGTACTTCATTTGCTTTGGGAAATTGAGGTTGTAAACAGCGAACATATTATTGGTGGTTCGGCCTTTTGACTGGGGTACTCCAATTTATGGTTGTATTATACAAGGGTTTAGGACCAGGTATATGTTGTGAAAGGCTTTAGACAAATTAAAATCATTATGTTGATTCGTGGGATGTTAGGTTTTGGTTTTCTGCAAATCTTGTAGGGCTGGAATGTACCAAATGAAGGTTTCAACTTCAGATTATATTTTCCCTGTATAGGGTGTAGGCCAAAGATAGGAGGAAACAGGCGAGAGGTAAAATCCTTTGTTTATTAAGTTGATCGGGGAAACTGATGGGGTGGAAGACAGAGACATCATTTGACTGAGAAACCATAGGTAGGTCTTCACATTATAATTTTTCCGAGGTAAACATGCTAATATGTTAATTTGAAGAGGGGTTTATTAGAACCAATCCCGTACAAGGGCAGCTCTTGTATTGGGAGGGCCAAAGTATGTATTAGCACAAATATGGTCACTATACCAAAAGCAAAGAAGAAATGACAATATGTCCGAGTTTGTAGGATTTTTCAAGTAGTCCCCCAACTACAAATTGGATATTTCCTTTAGTCCTTCAAGTTTTTGAAATTGTAACGTTTGTCCCTAAAATAGCCTGTAACCCAGGGTTCAACCATAGTTAAAGCTACGCATTTGTGCCTGAAGTCGCGAGTTGCACGTGATATTTGCCTACAGGTAACAGTGTTTCAGGTAATTTTAAGTTTAATGGGAATCAAGAGTGTTATCAAGTAGGGAATTAAAAAGGGGGCATCTCCCTTTGCAACGATTTGTAAAGCTTTGAGGGGTTTGGGAGCTAATTTTAACTATTTATCATTGTTATTAAGTGGTGGCGGAACTAGTAGGTCTTTTTCAACAACAACAACCGCATAGGTTGAGGAGAGAGAGGAGAACAATAGAGAAGAGGAGACCCACAACAACAAAAACTTATCTTCTTTCTTTATGTGGCTGTATTTTCTGATATTGGCTACTTACTGTGTGTGGGTTGTGAAATTTTATAATCCATTTAACAGCTAAAATGGAATAAATATCAACGACTAATAGCCAGGGAAAAATTGGGTGATAAAGGCTAATTGTTTTGTGATTTTTGTTCGTATTGATAATGTGGCTATCGACAGGACCGATGATGTTGAAATACCCTTAAAAATACTGGCTTAACTTGTGGCTAAAAATCACATTGAAAGGTCAAGTGAGGTGCTGATGGGACGTTCAGGTCCAAAAATTGACTTCAAATGCGGGGTTGACCTATGAGACAAAGGACAAATGGGGTCCAGAAGTAAATATTGAAAAAACTTGGAGACTAAAGGAAATATACAGTTGTAGGACAAGACTAAATTAAAATAATCCTATAAACAAATGACTGAATTAGTGCGTTAGAACACGACTACATTTTTAGACGTTTAATATGGGATTACCATTTTACCTTATCCAAGCTTGGGATGAGGATTTTCCTTCTCCATCAGCTCATGTGCTCCCTCCATTTAATTTGGACTTCCCTACTCCACGATTCTGTCCATTCTTCCCATGATCCTCTTCATATATATAGGATTCAAATCAACTATTTAAAAGGCTCCTCTTTTCGAACTGACGGACTAAATCGATATATATTTAAAAGCTAACATTATTTAATCTTAGTACATCATAGGTAGAAAATTTGAGTTCTACCTTCATGACCAAGTCGTTCTATTCCCAATTATGTGTGAAGAGTTATCGTATTTTGCTTGAAGTTAAAGGAGGTTAGGTATAGTGAATTTTACCAGGATGGTGATAAGAAGTCGAAGGAGTACTGGCCCCCCTTGCTCTTTTAGTATGCATCCCTAAATATATCGCTTGATTAAAGGTTCTGAAGGTGAATAAATTGATAGAGTTGGTGTTGGGGTATAGAACACAAAAGATTGGTAGAGCACTAAAGATTTGAGAAGTCTGCAAAAAGAAGTATGGTTGAGAGATCTTATTCTCATGTATTTACCTTCACATTTTACCGTAAAAAACATGTTTCATTCAAAGATGATAATTTTTTGGGAAATATCTATTCTGTTATTAAATATCTAGGATATATTATTTATATATATTAATTGTTTCCAACCATGAATCTATCGTCATGTTAATATCAAGTGAAAGCATCCCAATAGCCTCCTGAAAGTTAAGAGGGGTGGTGACAGGGACTCAATCAATTCTGTTCTACCATTAACAACTCCCTGAAAAGGGAAGTGAAGTAAACTTTTGATTTAGAAAGTAGAACTCTTTCTCGTAATTAAAGTTCTTATGTGGCTACCAAATTTTACTTCCCACTCATTATTGTGAGGAAAGAAGTATGGTAACAGTAGGAGTCTCAAATTTTAAGGAGTTTGTAAAGCATATTTTTAATGTTTTTTGCCTCCCTAATCCAATTAACCTATTGGGAGGCTTCTAGGCGCTCTAAGCAAAAAATAATAATAATTTAGAGCTAGGGCCAACAATGAAAGAATAACTGATTGCTTTAATTGTATTAAACAATTAATGCTAATACTTAATGAGATGAATGAATTGTTTGTACATGGTTTTAAATTAATGTTTACTTGAGTATTGTCTTTCGAATTAGTGGAAACATATTGATGCAAAATTGTCATGGTTCGCCATGGGTCCATCTTCGCTTGCTGTGTGAATTATGGATATGGTCTCCAAGAGCTTGGATTTGTTAGGGTCTGACCACCAATGCAATGACAAAAAACTGACTTTGTTGGTTAGGAGGATAACATATAATCTATTCAGAGAATAGCTTCTACAAACGAGAGCGTTCAAGAATAGGATATCACCCATATTCGTTGAGATTTAATGTTAAGGTGATAGCTGAGGGAATTCGAATAATCACTTTTTTATAGAATATGATATTATATTACGGGAGATGGGTCGGTTTGGGTCGATTTGTGTAAAACCAAAAATCGAAAAACTGAACTTGTTCGGTTTGCAAATTTAAAACTGAAACCAAACCGATAGTTTACGGTATAAACCGATCGAAATCGACCCGAAGAAAATATATGAAAAACCAAACTAGACCGACTAGAAGAATTAAGGCAGGCAATTTGAAATTCCATACACCATTTTTTGATGTAAAGATTCTAATGCTAAGAGCATTCCATCTGAATCCAATTACCATTGAAACATTACCACCAAAAAGAGCAGTGAAGAAACTAAAAACTTTCAAAAGTGGTGGTAAACGAAGATCAAATAAAGGACTAATACAAAGGAGAAATTTTAATCAAATAATCTCAAGATCTACTATATAATCTTAAACATGTGAGCTTCAAGTCCCAATTTCAAATCTAGTTACATGACATTCTTTCCAGAATTGTAAAATCTCGTTTCTTGTAGTCTCATTGGAGGGATTAAGCGAATAGAAAACATTAGAAGATGACAAATAGGCGATGGGTTGGAAGGTAATGATTTGAATTTTTTTTGCGAATTAAAGAACTGTAGGATGGGATTTGAAACCATGAGAGAGTGGGATGAGAGAAAGAAAGTGTGTGGGGCTGTGGATGAAGAAGGTTGTATTTAAAAAGATGTCTCAGGGGGCCCATGACGCTGTAGGGTCGGTTTTTTTATGGTTTTTTTTTAATGTATGAAACCGAATCGGATTATCTCGGTTCCTGGGTTTTGGCACCGAAACAAAAACCAGATCTAAAACACAAACCATTTTGTTAAAAATGGTTCGGTTCGGATCAGTTTCTCGATTCTTCGATGTCTTGCTCAACCCTAATTTATCTTATGTGGCGTTGTGGCTAAGCGAAAAATCCTTGAGATTTGATGGCCTAGGATTTGAAATCAAATGTTTAATATGTCAGTCTTGTTTTTATTTGGTAACGGCATATTACGCACGCGCTATATGTCGCAAAGAGTTACTATAGGATTAAATTGGGGTTTAGGTATATGGTTTTTCCCCCACGTACATTAATGAATATTTGTGGAATTAAAATTAGGGTTTAGGTTATGTGATGTACGTATTATCACTATAGTATCTAAGATTAGGGTTCACATTAATATAATCGTGAAAAAATACCTTTCATGTGTTTAGAGGGTTGAAGAGGGAGGAACATTGATGTTTTTAGAGTTTGTTGTAGGGGAAGAAAGCTGGTATGTGTCAAGGACCCCAAGATCCTGTCAATTTGACAACAACCCACCCTAAACTTCATCTGAGCCATCCAAACTAGCATCATTCTTCGAGTCTGTTAAATCACACGGCTTACTACCCAACCAATATGTGTGTCTTCTTTTCTAATTATAGTGACCAAAAGAAACCATTCAAACCCACTACTATTTGCCGTGAACTTTAATTATTTAATGGTTTTTTGTTCTCATTTTGTAAATGCATACGACGTCGAAGGTATGTGACGGCTAATATGCCATGACTTTGTCAGGGTATACTAGTATTTGTAAAAATTACTTATAGTTAGTTTAGCCAAAATAGTTTTGATTCTAAAATGGCACAATAAGAAAATAATTTCTGATGCTGTAGAAAGCTAAGAGAAACTCCTCGAGAGGCTGTGCAAAACAAAATTACCTTAAAGGAATATTCTTTAAAGAGGCGCTTTCAAATGTTTTTTTCTATGATCACATGGGGATGTTTCTTGGTCTCTAAAGGAGTCAAGGGTCCAAAATATTGGACAACCACACAGGTAGATCCATATAAACAAGCTCTAGTAGGGGGCATAAACTCCGGAACTCAGAAATTCTCTACTCGAATTTCCTCTTTCTCCAAAATAACCTCAAACCATCCTGAATAAACAAACCAAATCCTCGTTCACAAAATGAGAAACGATACCGATCTTCAGCGTGGTTCAACCCCGCTTACGAATCACTTTAATGATAACGAAAAAAAAATGAAGCAGAGAAATTCCATGCATTTGTATTCAAATAAAAAATTAGTAAAATTTGGTGATCACTAGTGTATAACTTTCTCCAGTAGGCGAGCAAATTAAATCATTTATTAATTCTTATTGATATGTAGTGTTTGTATGACAATAGATGGATCCCCTAAAGCTGTTAATCTTAAGGACACATTAAAAGCTATAACTAAATCAGAAAGTGAGAATTTTTGAGGATGACAATGTAGAATACCTTGTCATGTCTGACATCACACATTTTGCGGTCTTGGGTATATGCCCAAGACGGTGATGCCTTTAGCCCTAAATTATGCAAAATAAGGTCCCAAATGGAAGGAAGTATAGAAAAAAGGCACAAATAATAAAAATTTAAGATGGACTGCTGGTTGAAAGATTTCCAATATCCGAGGTCATGGGTTCAAATCCTCTAATTTCCTGATAAATAAGGTTTAAATTTTTTATTGAAAAACTGGACTCCTAATTATTTTCTTCGGATAGAGCCCACTGTCAATCTCGCCTTGGCCCCCTTAAAACTCATGCCAACCCAGATTACAGCCACTCATGTAGCTATTTAATCCAAAAAAATAATTGAGTTTGTCGCAATCTGGCATCTGGACCAAGTTCGCAAATTCAAAATTTGCGGCAAGAGAAGACAATCGAAAACAAAAAGAGTAGCAAAAAAAACATCAAAACCTACGCCAAATGGAGATTCTCATAACATCAAAATTAAGCGAACTCATCATTGAAACTTCGGTTTGGTTTTAATAGAAGGCCATCATCTTATTCGTGGATGCCAAGAGTTAATAAAAACTGCCAAATTTCTTTTATATAATCTACATGTAACGCTCTCCGTAGATAACTCCTTTAACCTTCCCTAATTTGTAATTATAAATAGACAAGTGTTGCATGAATATGAAGAAGAATGTTATCTTAACCTGAGTTCAATTCCCTCAAGGAATCAGCAAGATAGAACATTATCTATCATCTTGAATTCATGCAAACAAGAGATCCAATGGTGAAAAAATAAACAAATATTTATATGACGTTTCCCAAGAAGCAATTTTCAGATATTTGATATTTATGTTGCCACTTCGAATTAGGTTTGTACGCGAATAAGATTTGTTGTTGCATATGAAGTAGTATGTGTGACGACTCGGTTACTCCAAAAGGTTAGATTGGATGAGTTTGAGACACAGACATGGGAAAATTTGTGGGAATCTGGTAGGCTTTTAAGAGGATTAAAGAAGGTATCCAATTGTTCTTCCATATAGAGAAGTTTTGTAAATGTACCCCAAACCCTAAAAGTCACCACATCCCACAATTTTTAAAGTAATTACACCTTTTAATATTTAAAGACAAGGTATGCCCCCAAAATAAAAACATAATTTTTCAATCTAAACGCTCACCCTACCTATTTCCTACTCTCTAGCATAATGATGAGAGATGAACAAAAAAAATACATTTTCAAACTTATATAATTTGACGTCATCTCTATATCTAATTAAACAATGCAAGCAAAAAATTTGAGGAATTAAATGAAGAAAAAATCAATCTCTAAGCCATGTTGATTCAACGATTTTAATTTTTCAAAGGGGTGGTCAACTTGTACATTCCTCACCAATAATTTTCACAAATTTTAATCTATAGGGATTTGCAGTATGATGACGATTTTGATGTCATTAATACTTAATTTGTATTAAAAAAAAAAATGGGGTGAGCTAATTATCCTAGAAAATTAGAAGTGGGGTGAGGTTAAACTAGGGTAGTTAATTAAAGAATGGGTATTATTTTTAATTCTCTCTTCCATATATAATATTATTCCATCCTCAACAGTCATCCTAAAAAATGTTAATATAGTACCGAGCTTAAGCACATCTTTCCATGTCTATAGTCAATGGATTTTACAGGACAATGTAGAAATAAATTAGGATAGTATTTAGACTGAAAAAATCTAGAAAACATGTATTTAGTGCATTTAAAATTTTATAACTATACTTCCGGGCAAAGCCATATTCGGTAACAAAGCATGTCGTATATTAAGCCCTCATGCTTTTCTAGGATTGGAAATTTCATCCATTTGAGAAGGTGTAGCTTAGGTGTACTTCTTTTGTAAACCCTGTAAAAAAATCCAGTTTAAAGTATCCAGTGTGTTAAGAATAGTACTAGGTAACAAGTATTCATATAATTATTTCAGTGGTCTATTTGGAGTTATCAATGTGACACATAGTTTTCGGTTTACAAATTCATTTTACTAGATCCAGTCTCTAAGTTACGTAACAAATAATTTCCTACACTCTCACATAGTCGTTGCTAGTAATCTGTAGTCGCCGTTGTAATTCAATGAAAGGATGACGTTGTCAGTGAAAGTTTGTTGAGGAGGGTGATGGGCGGTTAGGGAATCGATGGTGTTTGAATGGTAATACCCTTAATGTTATTCCTAATGTGTAGCAACACCAACTCCTTCAATGGAATTAGGTGACATGATGGCATTAGGGACACTACCGTTGATCATGAAGTATTGGGGAAGTTGTGATTGTCTTAGGATTGATTTGGAAATAGGATTAGATTGGACTCAAAAGGCAAACCGTTAGCTTATATTGTAAAACCTATGAAGTCACCAATTACATGAGAAATGGCAGCAGATTAACTAGTGCTTATTGGCCCATTGATAGTAATTTTCTAGGGTCTACTTATTCCACTTAAAAAGCGATTATAATTAGTATATGCAAGTGGGTACGAACATAGGGAGGTGCAAGAAGTTCTAGATAGCTTTGGACTCTAAGGAGATCTGGGTTTGGTTACAATTATAACTTAAGTTGATGAATTAAACTAAAGGGATAGCCTGGGTATCCACTATGGACACATCGTATCTAGAGTTCAATATATTTGGCCTCTCACACAAAGTCTATGATCAGTACTTTGAATGGTGGTGGTCTAAATCATATATCTTCTTGATCAGACAACTAGAGTGATGTGGTTTCATTTTATACCCTAAAGCATAATCATTTTTCAGTCCTAAACTGTCTTAACTAATCACTGTATCCAAGATACTATTTTACAGATCTCAGTCCTTAAGTAGAACATGTTGTAAAAATGGCATAAAAAGGTCTACGGGAAAACCCAAAAACGCGATTTAGAAAACCAAGTTTAAGCCTCCCCATGGTAGAAATGATTCTAGATCAGAAGTCTACATCAAGCTACATTCAAGCCTCATCAGGGTTCGAAGAAGAATAGAGTACAAAAGCCATAAATTAGTATCCACGGCTTGGAGATCCGCTGTGAAGAAAATCTACAGAAGATCCAGTCTAGAAATATGCCAAAACAATGCCTAGGAGAAGACTCATAGAGTAGACAACAATGTGCCACCAGGGGCGGAACCAAAGGTAGACTCACTCGGGCTATAGCCGGGGTAAAATTTTGTCAAAAAAAATAAATTAGTTTCATTTAAACTCTGCCTTTCCTCCTCTGTCTCTTCCACACAAAGCCCATCTCTCCTCCACAACCTCAAACAAACCCTAACTCTTATAATGACAAAAACTCGTTGAATCGCTGAATCCCTGAATCCAAGTGTGCAATGACAAATAACACGTTGAATCGCTGATGCCCTGGCTTCTTCTGATTTTACCAAACTAGGTATTACCTTTGAAGTTTGAACCTTTCTATCTCTCTAATTCTATGTGATTATGTTTGGTTTAATTTGTACTTGATTTCTAGGTTCCTAATTAGGTTTTTTCGCACCCCCAATATTGAAATTTTTCCCAATTTACTGATTTAAATTGGGGTTTATCTCTTGTAATTGAAATTGTGGGTATAATATCCCTAGGAGGTCATAAAAAAAATGTAAGCAACTCTACTAATGGAGTTCATAGATTTTTAATTACTCATTGTGTGTTATAATCGATCATTTGTTGTGATTATTGCTTGCCATTGGTTTAAGTGCTTCGGTTTGAGATTCATTTTGAAGTTTTCTAACCACAATAATGGATTCTCTTGTTGATAATTTGTAAGGTTGGGTAATGCGGAGTATGACACGTATATGAGCCGTCGAAAACCATGTGATTCACGATCGGAGTTGCGGGCGATGTTGAATAGCGGTTTGCTTATGTTTAATAGGGGAAGTGAGACTTTCCTTTGAGCCAATTGTAAGTCCTTGATTGATGTGTTTGCTCCTATGAATTAGAAGAATTGTTTCTCCTATTGAGCCGGTTGTGGTGCTCCTCTCGAAGTAGAAGTATAAGTTATAATTATCTATTAATGTAATCGAATAGTAGTAAATCTCCTCTAAAATTACTATGGGTTGTCTCGCGGAGTCTGGCCTCCTTTCCTTCATTGGTGTTAGTTGTCCCTGTAGATCTCTCGTGTCGAGTCAATTTTTGTGGGTGGGCCCAGTATCTTGATGGGCCTATGCATACTTAATAGCCCTATTACAATTTTTAGTCCTATGTACGATGCCGGGAAGTAGCTTCGGTGATATCGTACATGGTAGCCGTAGTTGGGGTGGGTGTTCTATTAGTAATATGGTCTATTAGGACTTATTAAATAAAAACTAGATTATTAAAAGTTGGTTTTGTTAATTGCTAAATGGGATTTAAAAATCATTTGGTCATGAATGCCGGTAAGTTTTATTTAGACAATGGGGTGAGGTAATGGGGTGTATGTAGAGTGTTGGCTACGTGTGAGCGAAGTTGTGATATCCGAATAGCGTATAATCATTTTGATGGGTAAGTATGCTAGGGTCGTGTTATCTCTTAGGGTGGTAAGTCACTCTTACATGTCCTCTTTGAAAATACACTTACACTACACCAATTTAAGTAAATTACCACTTTTTTTATTAGTGGTAATAACAGTTTTACCACAGATATGTCGTAGTGGGGCTATAGTAAAATGGGTTGTGGCAAATTTTTTGCATGAATCAAATCTATGTTTGTATATTGTACTGCAGAGTTTATTCTGTAGCAATATTTTACCACGGACATATTCGGTAGTATTGTATGGTAGTGTCACTAATTTAGTCCATGGTAATTAATATTGATACAGATTTAGCCCGAGTTCAATGTTTTGAAATATGCCACAGTTTTTTAATTTTCCACGGCCCTAAGATTATGGCAATTTAATTTTATTTCTTTTTTTTTAAAAAAAGATCAACAAAAAACTTATAAAATTTGTATATTCTCGATACAACTGCCAATTTATCATGAAAAAATGTATATTTAGTCCAGGTTAATAATATTGCTCACGGATTTTACGCCGAGTCAGTCATGTTTTGAAAATATACCACAGTTTTTTATTGCCACGGCCTAAGATATGGCAATTTACTTTTTTATTTGTTGTTTTTTAAAAAGATCAACAAAAACCTATAAAAATTTGTAATTTCTGATTCAACTGCCAATTTCTCTCATGAAAAAATGTATATAAACAAAAAAAGACAAATTAATATAACTAGTTGTTTTTTATAAATATTAGTAAACAAAAATCCATGTACATTGTCCATATATATCTAATCAAAAGGAAACTCTACACATCTTCCCTATAATAAATCAAAGGAAACCATGAACATACCAAAAGAACAAAAAAATGGAGTGATAGTGGCTTTTAAAGCAAAAGGATTAAGAGAACGGTGTTCAAAACTATAAGCACGGAAGTAGTACCGGATCCAAGAATAGGAGGTTATTCAATCCATTATAAACTTCATAAAAGAAGGATAATAGATTCTAAGAATTGGGAGAAGCATCAATCCATATAGCATCCACAAAAGTAAGGAATAATAGTTCCAAGAATAAGAAGCAATCTTCAATCCCTTATGAGCATCCAAAAAGTAAGGAATCCAACGATGGAAGTACCTACAATAAAATTAAATAGCAAATAAATATAAGGTTAATCCATTGTAATTATACTTGATAAATGGATAACTAAAAGAATTTTAAAATATATAAAAGGGGTTAGGAAGGATAATCACCTAATAGGCAATGTAATAAAAGAATTCTCGGGTACTTGATTTCGTGCCAATTAAAGCTTGTATTCCACCTCCTCACTCAAAAAATTATATCAACAATAACCTATATTCTGCTTCCTGGCTTTCTGGTAACAGGAATTAATACGCTCTTAGAGGCCACAATATGCTGTGCAAGTTCTAGAAATGAGCAACTACCTCTTCTTGAAAAAAAGGTGTAAACATCTAACAATAAAAAGCATGTGGTACTGATATAGTAAAGCAAATAACAATTTAAGAGAAACACTACATAATTAATCCATACACGCGATCTATCAACATTAACAGTAGGTGTCGCAACACGTTCAAAAAATCTAAGAGATGTACCAGTCCCTCAAACTACAAGCTTAGCATCATTTTCAGCCTTGTCTTGTCAAAACGGTTCTCAAAAGTCGGTTCTCAAAATCAATATATTATTCATTAACCCTCCATAATTTGTGTTCATAAAAAGCTCGGTACTTGTATAGAATTTTTGGTCATATCCGGACCATAAAATTCACAGACCCTTTTTTCACCTTACCAAATACTGAGCTAAAGGATCATGGCAACATCAATATATTTAGATTACAGTCTTCGTGATAATCTCTTTTACTGTAATCTGCAAATAACAAATAATACTAAAACAATCAATTAAAGCTCTATGAATGGTTTAGAAATAACAACAAAGATTATAATACAGGGAGGTATTATTAAGTATTAAATCCACTTTAAAACTCTAAAGTATTATGGTTCTTTATTTTGCTAAGTTCAATTGTTACTGGATCTCTTATTTTATTTTTATTAAAACCTAATCTCCTGCTACAATTTTTTTTAAACTTATAAAAGCTAAGAATGGAATAGAAATTAATTGAAAGTAAAGTATGTCTAGTTTAGAACAATAAGAATACTACTGCTGGCAGAAAAAAGGGTGCTGCAAGGTCCGTAAAATTATTTTATTCTTATTTTATCTGCATTCATATATCTCTTTGCATTTTAGCACTATAAAATTCTGTGTATCAGTGATGTTGTAGTTTACAGTGTGCTGGGTTGCTATTGGGTTGTGGTTTTCCCTCTGGGATGAGAGGAGGAAGAGGTGTTAGCTTCAGGAGGATCGGTGTTGGTTTTTTCCTCTTTAATGTAGCATAATTTCATTTTCACCTCTCTCCCAACCGACCTTCAACTGACTGAACCCTAACCTAATTTTCTTCAAATTGATCACCTTCCTGCTCTATCAGGTGTTTTGAGGATTGATCACTCTGGTTACTCCTGGTTTCTATATTAGAAGAATTTCGGCTTCGTTCGTGATTGGTCTCCGCTCTTCGCCGAGTATTGGCCGTTCTTCCTTCTGGTGAGTAGTTCTCTATTCTCTCCCTTGTGGATGCTTAAATTTCAGTGTTGGCTTTATTGGTGATTTTAGGGTTTGGTGAATTTGGGTGTTTTTGTTAAATTCTGATCGTAATTGCCCGCAGCAGGGAGTTGATTGTTCTGGCTTGCTTGTTGGACCTTTGGGATGGGTTGATCATTAAACTTGTGGGTTGATGGATGCCCTGACTTTACTGGCCGGATTCGTCGTACACCATATCAGGCGGTTCCCTTCTTACTAAATTTATCTACTAGTTCACTTGATATCGTTTTAGAAAAACAATTGTTAGAGAGGTGCATGTTTTTAACTATATTACCTTAGTGATGTTCAGGGTATTTATTTCTATCTGTTAATCTTATTAGTTGTACTGGCTTGGACGGGTGCAGTCCTAACTTCTGATATTTTTAGGATTCTTGTTGATTCGGTAGTTGGTCTGATTCAGTAGTCTATTAGAGACTGATATTTCTGCTTAGTGACCGGGTTTTGGTCACGGCTTATGTGTTTTTGATGTGTGATGGATTTGGTCACGGTTCATCAGGATTTGTGTGACTGGTTTGTCGCGGTTCTTCTACGTATAGATGTGCGACGGAGTCACTGTTCATTTTATTTAGGATTGTTAACCACGCCCTTCGGCAAGTGGTCATCCTAGGTGTGTTTGCCGGGTTTACGGCTGTTGGTTGTTAATCTTGTAGATCAGTTGCATCTGTAGATCATGTGAATCTTATCATAACTCCTTTGCTTAACGAGATTGGATACGTAGCTCCAGATCGGCAAACTACCGAGGGTTATTAGGATTCCCAAATCATGTTGAAATAGAGTGGGCGAGTTTGGGACGGATACTATCATACCTGAGCACCCTATGGAGTATGGGATGGTATGAGATAGTTTTTCGGAAACCCATCTTGTCCGGGGAGGTTGAAACACCTCTAGATTACAAATAGAGTTTGGACGTTGGCTCCGTGGGTTGAAAAGCCTGGAACACTTTGATCAAGTGGAATATCCTTGGCCTGGTCGAGCCGGACCAAATCGAACCAATTGTATCCAAGCGATGTCTTTGTTAATATATCACGCTAGCGGTCGGGCAACGATATTTCTAACGTCAATCATTCTTGTGGTGGGATAGGTATGGGGACTATCCTACTTTATCATCAGCATAAAATTTCATCATTACATTCTGCATATTCTCACTTCCTCATAACTCTATTCCAAATCCTTCATTCTATTCTTCTTCTCTTATTCCCTATCTCTGCATTTCTTCTTATCTTGACAACTTTGGGTATTTAGATGATATTAGCTGGAGGTAGTGTGGTTCTTTGAATTTGTATTAGAAATAGTCACTTTATAGTTATATTATACTTTAGATTATTCATATCATTCATCTCTCACTCTTTTCGGCAGTAGCTCTATTAGTAGATTGTTTAGTCTTGTTGGGATTCAGTGAGACGTGGTTTTGCTCACTCTCGCTATTGTAAACATTTCAGAGGTTGATTAGCTGGTTTGCTGAGGACTCCAGTTGAGCTTAGTGCCTGCTGAGTAGTTGCAGATCAGTGCTAGTCTTAGTACTCATGTATGATATTTTAGACTTTGTACAGTGTCGTTGTATATATTCAGGACATTGTATCGGTTTTCTGGTTTGAGATGTATAATGTCTATTGCTTTCGCTTATTATTTCTTTTAACTCTGATGATTATTGCTATTGAATGACCTAGCCTGTATTTTTTATGGGTTGGTCGTTCCTGAGATTACTAGCATGCCAGAATCACGATATTTGGCTTACCTTACCAAACAGTGATTTTGGGGCGTTACAGTTGCATATAGTAAACCAAACAGAAAGTGTATGATTACAATATTCTGTGTTCACACCATTAAATTCATTTAATATGGGTTCACACCAGAAATACTTATACCATATCATTTATAGTCACACCCACACCCACAGTTCTCTGCATACACATCTAACTGGACACAGATAAAAATAATTGGCATCTAACTTAAATCACCTTTTACATGTTACTACAATAGGAGAGCTTTTGGACCAATTTTCTTGAGATTCTAAACTAAGATAAATAAACATTCTTCAGATGTTCTTTATGATAGACGTCAGTTAGCGAATCTAATATAGCTATCAGTCAATTCATAGCTTGAGCAAGAGTTAGGAAAGCAGATATTTCTACCCCATGAGCTAAGGCGCCAGGGTTTTCTTTTACATACCTGAAATCAGTCGTTGCTTTCATGGCTTTTCGATAAGTCTATTTCATAACATCCTGTAATTTAGTTTCCAAGTCCTTCGAAGACCAATGCATTAAATTACATTCACGGTTTAATTCAAGTTCTTCTGCAGTAACCCCTCCGACACCAAGATCTTTAGATGGAACAATAAAAGCATTAG
Source organism: Kingdonia uniflora (assembly GCA_014058105.1). Taxonomy (NCBI): domain Eukaryota; kingdom Viridiplantae; phylum Streptophyta; class Magnoliopsida; order Ranunculales; family Circaeasteraceae; genus Kingdonia; species Kingdonia uniflora. Next base: position 178,467 of record JACGCM010000172.1, on the reverse strand, counting down.
CTTTCCTCAGTACATCAATTGCTTGCAGGGTACAAGGGATATTTGAACCTTCTATTAATATATGACAACCTAAACTAACCAAATTAATAGCATCGAATTACTCTATTTTGTACTGTGCTACTCAAGGAAATTCTGAATCACAACTTTTACTCCAAGGTTTGGCATCCTTGTAATACTTGGCTCAATTATACGTTTTGCAGTACCCTCTTAAATTTTGTTATCGATCTTTGATCTCTATTAAAAGCCTCACTTTCACAAAGTCGAATCACTCCTTATCCACTAGATAGCCCCCAAAATATGATATTGTAATAAGCAGAGCACTAAAAGCAAAAAGTTTTTCCGCGACGCGCATCACTATCTTTCTAGAGCAACTTATAACACATCTTCATCCCTTGAGCTCTTTATTCATCTCAGCAAGGATAAGTTGGGCAAAGAAGAACAATTCGTAGCCAGTTGCTTTAGTTCGAAGACTAGTATAGTAGTAAAGGATATATGGGGCAAAATTCTTACAAAGTACAGAGTTAATAGGCAGATTGGGGATGTGGGTTCAGAACTTGGATAGGTGCTTAGCATATCAAGGAAGGACAGTGATAATATTGTGCTTAAGGCTTGCTTATGCAGTATGATTAAACAAAAATGGAGGGAAAGGAACTTGAAAATCTTTGAGAAAGTCTCAAGTCTATTCTCATCAGAAGTTTGTCTGAGAGAAATGTAAGACTAGCCAGTAACGCTAGTATACTGTTAATTAGAGCACGAGAAGGATGTGTGTTATTTGGAATGTGAGAGTCATTGCCAACCTGAGAGCAGTGATTTATTATAAGTGTAACTTCCCACTTGAAGAGTATTTCATTCTGAACATTGTTAATATGATACCTGGGGGCAATGGGGGTCGTTTTAGGTAATACATGCGTCAATTTTTTATTTGTTTTTATGGGAAGATTATGGCAAGATGCATTTAAAGTAAATGTAAGATTTGGGGAGGGGTCTGTGTCATATAATGCATATGGGCTTTGATAAGATATGGATTGCCAATAACACTAAGAGGCTATTAAGTATCTCCAGAATCTTTGTAATAAGAAGACCTTGGGACTGCATTGTTATCCACACTAACATTTTGGACAAGCTAAAGCAATTTGAAGACTACTAGTTTTTCCATAACTTCAAGGAAGGCCGCAAAAGTACACCAATGCACCAATGAACGATTAAGAACTTCCCATGCTTCAGCAACCATGGGGTGTGGTTGTAACTTAAAAGCATTGTTCATTGAAGGAGTATTCATTCCAGATTTTACAGCAGGAGAAACTGCATACTCCTCTGATATTCGGGGGTTACTAGGATAACGAAGTGAGTAAGCCGCATACATTTTGTTGAATGAATCATCGTCCATGGCTGTGTACTTTTTTCAAAAATCTCGGCTTGACCGTTAGCTTCAAAAACATTCCTCCATACCAAGTGGGGGATCTTGAGTTCCATTTTGAGATATGTTGTTAGCATTTGGAGACAAGACCAACGAAGAGTAATTTGCTAATATTTAATGATTAAAACCTGAATTCCACGAGCATTTCAACCAAATACATCACATTTTGATTCAAACATACCAAACTAACCTTACAATCACCATTAAACCTCTCCTCCTGCTACTTCTTTGATTTAACTTTTTAATCCCGGAGGATCTGGGGTGTTTTTATGAAGTTTTTGACCAAGTCGTTCTAGCGAGATTTGGAGTTGTTCGAACGACTTCAGGTCTATTTGAACAAACTTGATTTCTATTTGAATAAATAAAGTTCAGAGTGTTATGTTCGAGTCTGTTCGAATATACTTTTTTTTGCTCGAATAGTGACTTGTTCTGTTCGAACAGACGTACGATTCAGCCTATTCTTTAGGCATTTAAGGGCATAATTATCCTATTTTATAACTAAGAGTTTGTAACCCTTATAAAGGGGCAAGGCTAGGTAAGATTTGATCATGTTAGATCAATCAAAGTTCTGAGAGGGAGACTTAGGGCTTGAGATAAATTCAATTATAATTTATTATTGATTAAACAATTGTAGCTTTAAAAGGTATTTTTCCCAACCGATTTGTGTGTTCTTCGTACTATTCTTCGTTTTTGGGCTTTTCAATTCGTATTATGGATTATGTGGTATTAATTTTTTAGTTACGATTCTCAGGGGTGATTGTGGTTTAAGGTCTCTATTCATGACCGTCTTAAGCAAACAAAGGAGACTCAAGCAAAGTATAAGGCTCGACACGATAAGCATCGGGTTGAGTGTACTTTTTAGGAGGGCAACCTAGTTTGGTTGCATTTGGGGTAAGGAACGGCTAAAGAGGGAAGGTAAAAAGCTTAAACCTATCAGTTATGGTCCGTTTACGATACTAAAAGAGATTGGCGATAATACATTCTAATTGGATTTGCCACTTTTATGAAGATGTATTCGGTGATTAATGTCGAACATTTAAAGCTGTATGAGCTGTCTCTTTTAGATAAAGACTCTATAATCGATACTCGCCTACCGTCAGCTGATGACTTATGGATGAAAAGAGAAAATCTATTGCAGGAGGATGGTATTCTAGAGAGAAAAGTTCATGCTATAAGATGGGGTGGTATTAATTTATTCTGAGTTGGGATGAAGGGCCAACTACCTAGTTAGTCAAAGTGTTTCAACAAGGAAATGGGCATGGACGCATTCCCATATCTTCAGTTCTAGCTTAAGCAGGAGCTCAAGGTTCTTAAAGGGGGGGGGGCATGATCCAGGAGGATATGGGGTGTTTTAATGAAGTTTTTAACGAAGTTGTTCGAACGAGATTTGGAGTCGTTCGAACGACTTCAAGTCTAATTGAACAAACTTGATTTCTATTTGAATAAATAAAGTTAAAAGTGCTTTGTTCGAAAAGACTTTTAATCTATTTGATTACACTTTTTTTTGTTTGAATAGAGACTTGTTCTGTTTGAACAGAGGTACGATTCAGCCTATTATTTTGGCATTTAAGGGCATAATTGTCTTATGTTTTAACTAAGAACTTGTAACCCTTATAAAGGGGCAATGCTTGGCAAGTAGATTATGTTAGATCAATCAAAGTTCTGAGAAAATGATTTAGGGCTTAAGAGAAATTCGATTGTAATTGATTATTGATTAAACAATTAAAGCTATAAAAATGATTTTTCCCAACCATGTGTTCTTTGTAGTATTCTTCATTTTAGGGTTTCTCAATTCATATTGTGGATTACTTTCTAATGTGTAAAGAACTCTCAAATACTCATTCGGCTTCTATACAAATAAACTATTGGGTTAAAACCAAAGATGCCCACAAGCATTAATAGCAATCAGTTTGGCTAGTCTGATTAGTTTTTCTAGCCATATATATATTACCCTTGTCACCGTTAAATGACCCGCTCCCTGCAAACTCTTGAGATACATCTTGTACCAATTCCATTAAATGAAGACTAGTTGGACTATCTGAACCTCTCTCAGTAAAGTCATCGTTCACGTCAATTGTTGAATTTAGTTTGGTGATAGGTTTAAAAATAGTGATTTTGTTAATGTCGGCCTTAACTGGAAGACTATCACCTGTGACCCCAGTTCCTTATCTTCATTTTAGATAACCCTTGAATTACAGTCAATCTTGAAGTACGACCCTGTTTATCATCCCTTTGCAAAAACTTATGAAAAATTCTAAACATAGTTTAGCTTCATCATTCTTCAACTCCCTAATCCAACCCATATACCAAACAAACAAAACAACAAAACCCAACTTAGAAATACATAATCAAAGTTTATTCTTCAGCTTTCATTAATCAAATCTCACCAAACCTATGAGGTGAATTGGGTTTTTTTCTAACTAAATGATATTTAATTTAATGAATATTCTTTGCTTTTCTATGATAAAAGATAAGAATAATTATGTGATTTAAATGAAAATCCAAATATAGCTCTAGTGTGTGAATATAAATCTTACCACTTTTTCTACTAAAAGAGCTACGGGGAAGGTTTTGTTACTACGAGTATTGCCAAATAAGAAGGAATTTGATCTTATAGTAGTTGGATCCATTTTCATATATCAATCACATATAAAAGACCACTCAAAGTCCTTTTTGATCATAAATAAATAAAGAAATAGATAAAGTCAAAACCGCAATCAGAGCTAACCATTTCATCAGCTACTCTGAATACCCCCTTTCTTCCAGTAGTATGAGAGGTTACCATCTTTGACCCATTTATATTGTTCCTTTCCCGACCAGCTTTAACTTCTTCTATAGAAGTAAGGTCAATAAATCAAACCCAATTTTCAGGTCTAGTCTTTTTTGGGCAGTTCTTCTTCCTTGCTTCAGCTGTATCCCTCCCATCGTACTTTTTCCTAAGTATTTTCTTTCCATTTTCCACAAGTTATTAACTGATCTCATAAGTTTTCTTTTTGCCGCTTCAGGAAGTATATATTCTTCCTATAATTAGTACAGGGTATAATCATTAACAAAATATTGACATTGATTCAATACATGAAGAATAGCATCACAAGTTTTCTCTTACACATATTATCTGCCAAACGGTACCTTTGAATCTATTAGGAACAGCGGGCCATTCTGGATAATATGGGGGGATATGTTCTCTCATTTAATGACCTAAATAAGACATAAATTTGGCTGAATTCTTTCCAACATCATGCCCTAGCAATGATAACTTCTGAGATATCTTTGTTTTTGATGAATCTATGGAGAAAATCAATATAAGGTAGAAATAAAGAAAAGTATCATCGTACTAAGCATCATTAGGTTATATCTACATACCAAGGTCTTTATAGCCCTAAATAGTAAATAAAGTGCTATAAAACTACCTCTACCTGATGTAGTAGAGTACTCATGCGATCCCCCAACCGGTATAAGCAAAGGCTTTGAATGGTTTGGCGAGGATGGCGTCGATTGTGATGGTGATATCATCATAAAGCCAAACAAAAGTTGATAAGAAATTAATATCATAAATAAATCATATGTACAATACCAAAAAGCAAGCTAGAATTATTAAACAGTTATATGAAAGAATAAATATTGGGGGGAAAATTAAATGCATTAGAATACTATTTGGGGAAAGTCATAATAATCTAGTTCAATAATTTCCTTTACAACCCCATAGTATTTGCTATTTGCTTCACGTGGATTTTGATCTCTTACACTAGCAACAAAATTGGTTATCGCTTTCATCTTAACCTCACTATTTTGTGTTGTATTGCAATATTCAGAGTTTGCTGTGCAAAGCACAAATCCATTTACGCGATAGGCTTTAAATGATGTCGCTTTAAAGCTCGCCCCTTCGACTAATCTTTTCAGTGTAGACATTTCTATGTTCTCAAACTATGAAAGAATAGATAAATCCAAGATTAGTTTCTAAGTTCTAAAACTAATCTTTTCAGTATAACCATAATATTTAATCCAGTGGTTTTCCTATTTTTGTGCTTCCACTATGTCTTGAAACTCTCATGTATTCTCTGAGGTATATATCATACTTCCTACATATTAATCAAGTATTAGGTATGACCTACATAGATACGTTAGACAGAAGAATATTTATATATATACTTACTTTTCCCATTCTTCAATTCTATCATAAGAGCTCAAAACCCAATGATGCACCTATTCGTACTTAAGTGCTTCAAGATGAATGACATTGCCTTTATAAAGAGGTTGTTCCTTATCTGAATCATCATCTATGAATGTTGGTCGTTTACGTTTATGGGTCCCTTTTCTACCATTAGGTATATACCCCATGCAGTACAATATCGCTTCATTTAAAACATAACGGTTTACGATACACCTTTCTACACGCTTTGGATTCTTGACATATTCTTTCTATGTTTTTATTTTTTTGATTCATATAGTAAATCATATATCAATTTAAGAAATTTGTACGCTAAAGATGAAATAAGCTTTAAACTACTAACAAACCTATCGAATCCATACATCCATCTAAATCTGACGGGTCCACATCTTAATGCCTCCTCCCCTAAGAGCACAACAAGGTAAACCATAGAAGCAAAAAAAGATGGAGGGAAGTACTTCTCAAACACACATAAAGATTCAACTACCCATTTGACCATGACTTGTAGTTCTTCTCAATGTATAACCTTAGAGCATAACAAATTGAAGAATGAGGATATCATTCAAAAAGTGGCAAGTAATGGCTTCTGCTTCTTGAAAGAATGTATTAGGACTACTGGTAAGAGATGTTATAATAGGACATGATAATCGTGTGACTTAAGACCTTTTAGTTGATGTTGCTTTATGTCTACATTATGTTTCCAATTAGAACTATACCCAATAGGGACCTTTAGCGAATGTAAGGCACGACAAAACCATTCCTTTTCTGCTTGATCTAATTTGAAGGGGGCCTTCGGTATGAAAGTCTTATTGCCTCTACATTGAAGCCATAATTGTTTCCTTATTTTAAAATCCTCTGGGCCCTTATGACCTTTAATGCCATCCTTGGTTTTTCTTTTAGTTCCTATTATCATCGTTATGACGATTGAAGAAAAGTTACTTTCAACATGCATTTCATCAAGATTATGCGGCACAAGTAAATACTGTAAATATTAAATAAAATTAGAATGCATACTTTAACATCTAATATCTCTTGATTCCACATAAGTATTATCATACCTTCCAATAAGGCAAGCGGAATAGAATTATTTTCTAGACTAGGGAGTCGGGTCATTATCTTTATTTGCAACTCTTTTTCTCTTTTCTCCTATGTTTCCCCATTCTGTTACCAACTTATCTAGTCAGCTTAATACCTTTGAACCAGTCAAACGTATTGGTGCCCTTCAATGTTCCTTAATCTCATTAAACTGCAATTTTGTTTCTTAAAAGGATGATCTACTGGTAGAAATCTTCCAGAGTCCATATAAATATGCTTACATCCATATTTTAACCTCTTTGAGGATATGCCTTCACTACAAACTGGACACCCATATTTTCCTCCAGTTCTGCAATCAGAGATATCTCCATATTTAGGAAAATCATTGATCATCCATAATAAGATTTCTTTCATTGTAAACATGGTCTTCTCATGAGCATCATAAGATAAAATACCATTAGCCCATAAATCTTTCAACGTTGAGACCAAAGGTTGGAGGTAAATATCGATGTCTTTTCCTGGACCACTCTTACTTGGAATAAGTAGAGTATGTAAGGAAAAATCTTTTTGTATGGAAAAAGATGGTGGAAGATTGTACGGGATAATCATCGCTGGCCAACAACTATACGAACTGCTCTTATTGCCAAATGGGTTAAATGCGTCAGTAGCGAGTCCAAGACGAAAATTCCATTATTATTTTGAAAATTCAGGGCACCTAATATCTACTCCTTTCCAACATGAAGAATCAGCGGGATGACGCATGAGACCATCATTGGATGCACTTTTATGATGCGATTTTAAACTCTCAGCAATCCATGAAATGCTGTGAAAAAAATTGAAAAGACATAACGCCTCTTTAGTCGGTCCTGTTCATAAAATAACTATAAAAGTAATAAGGATTAATATTAACCTGTAAAGCCTCTTCAATCTGGGTGACTTTAACACCTTTATCGGTATCTTTCTTGATTTTTTTCCTCATAAGGTACTCGGATTTCCATCTACTTAAAACACATATAGGACATTATTCCTCAGTCTTATGCTCCCTTCAATGCAATATGCAATTATTTGGGCACGCATCAATATTTACATAATTCTTACCCAAACACTTTATCATCTTCGTAGCAGCATACATACTTTTGGGCAAAGTATTATCTTTTGGAAGAAGTTGTTTCAACAAAGCCAACAACATTGCGAAGCTAGAATCAGACAGTTGACAAGTTGATTTCAAACTCATTAACTCAATTGTCGCCGACAACATTGTATTTGCTAGTGAGCATGAAGGGTATAATTGTAGGAAGCATCATCCTTTTACTTTTGATACCCGATTTCCTCCTCCAGGAATTTATCAGCACCATCATAAGAACCATCTTGTGTACTTTCATTAAGGTCTTTAAGTTGTATATAACCAAAGGCATCGTCAACTAAATCAAACATTCTTGGTCGCTCAACATCATTATGTTGAGTAATTAAAGATTCATTGGAATTCTGAATATCTGTATCAATAGTAGGATCTCTGGACTCCCCGTGAAAATATCAAGTCGTATATTACTGGTCTGTACCATAAGTTATTAAATGGGTTCTTGTCACGCCTCAAAATCAAATAATCGGTAGCTAGACCAATTATCGCAATTCGAGGATATGCAGGTTGGGGAATCCAACTGATTCGCCCCCACAAACAACCGAGCCATAGAAAAGTTCAGGCCCAGTCATTCACTAGAGCAATATCATCAGAGTGAAAGAATAATGCGGAAGCAAAGATATATAAATATCAAACTGAAGAATATACAATATCTGATAACATATAGCATCAAAAGCTGAGAACGAACAAAAATAACTAAAACCAGAAATAGAAACTGCAGCGGCAAACTGGAACCAACAGCTGAAGCTCTGAGCCAAAAACCAACAACTACTCTGCCTCTGAAAGGGGGGAAAATACGAGAGTGAGCAAAACCACGGCTCACTAATGCCCTATAGAGCTAAATTACATACTAATATAACAGGTGCAGAGAAAGAGGAGAGGTGAATATGACAAGAATATTAAAATAATAGTAATATATAAGAGGGAAATATAATAAATAAGTAACCCAAGTTAGGATAAAGAATTACTAAGAAAAGATGAATTATAATGTGAGGCGATAATATTCTAATGCTGTGATATGATATGATGAACTAGGATAATCCCATAATTATCCCAAATGCTGGATGATATGATGTGATCTGCTATAATCCTATTGTTGAATGATATGATGTCTTAAAAACGTGTACACAATCCTATTATATATTGGTTGATCAACCGCTAAGCATGTTTACCTTAATGAGATCTTTAGTGGATACAAGGGTACAATTTTCTATTCAGGCTCGACCATTCTAAAGGATATTACCACTTGATCAGAGTATTCTGGGCTTCTCAACCCATGGAGCCAACGTCCAAACTTTATTTACATTCCAAGGGATTTCGACCTCACAGGGTATAAGACCGGTACCTGAGGAACTGTCTCATACCATCCCACACTCCCGAATGGGTGAATAGGTATGATAGTGCCTGTCGCCAACGATTCACCTACTATTTTAACCCGATGTAGGAATCCTAGTAACCTCTCGAGGGTCAGCCGAAGTAGAGTTGGCTTATTTATCCTATACCAATAAGTTTAAAAGAGTTTTATATGATCTATAGAGGCAACAGATCCACCAGAGATCATAACACAACAGTCCTTCATACGGCAAACACACATATGATAACCACCTGCATAAGAGCGTGGCAAACCATCCTAGCCCAGATGAACAACGACTCATTCCCACCACCTAAACATAGATTAAACAAAGACTTAACCATCACAATGTCATACCACAGGTGAACAGAAACCAATTAACCAGTCACAACATCAAAACACATCAGTCTCTAAAAGGCTGAACAGTAACCAATGACAAGACCATGAGAATACCATGCTAATGCATAACTTCCTAAAAGACAAGGAGAACACATTCTATATGCCTAACAATAGGAAACAACAACACTGAATCAACAACTCTGAAGTAACCATTAAAACAGAAGAAACAATTATAGGTTACAACTAAATCACAAATACCCCAATGCCAAATGCATAACTCTAAGTAACACAGGTTAAACTAGTAGAGAAATTTAGCAATGGAGGGGCACTCGCCTGATAAAGGATAATCCGCGAATCCAAAATTGATAGGGTAATCCCCCTCAATATTACAGGCAATAACAATTACACCAACCCCACAACCCAACACTAGCAACAAGCATAACAAGCACACCCACAACTTAACAAAACCCCCAAACACCAAACCCTAGAATCAACTCAACAAGGGTTACCACCAAATCTTAAATCAAATCAATAACAAGGAAGAGGGAAGGGAATTACTCACCAGAGAAATAGCGGGATCAATCCCCCAACGAATCACAGACGAGGAGCGAGAGAGTGAAGATGATTCAATTTGGGGGAGGGAAGAGAGAGTGATGATTGAGGGAGAGAATGAAAAGGAAATGGGTAATTAAAACCCTAGAAACACAATACTCATCTCAAGGCAAAGCAACGGCCAAGAAACGCGAGGAAACACCCAATCTAGTCATCAAAACACGCCTCTGTTCGAATATAATATATTTCTATTCGAACAAAACAAGACAGATAGGAATGTATTCGAACAGGAAAAGGCTTGTTCGAAAAAAATGAAATAGTCTGAAGCTTATTCAAACAGGAACAGGTCTGTTTGAATACAAAGAAACAGGTAGGAACTTGTTAGAACAGAAAGCAGTTTATTCAAACAAAACAGATCAGTCATAAGCATATTCGAACAGAGAAAGGTCTGTTCAAATAGAATGTGACAAATTAAAATGTATTCGAACAGAGTCAAGTTTGTTCGAACAAAACCAATCAGTCAGCAACATATTCGAACAGAGAAAGGTCTGTTTAAATAGAATGGGCCAATTAGGTCCCAGAACACAAAAAGATTCCTTTCAAAGGAAAACTGGAAAACCCAAGAATCCTAACACAGATCCCTCCCGGATCACCCACAACATTCCACACAGCCACCAACAACAGCAAACACCTCTAATAAGCCAACCACAGGCTCCCCAAAAACAAAACACAACCTCCACCGAGCAAACAACCACCGAAACCACAAAACCACCAAAACCACAGAAAAAGAATACGTTGACCTGATAATAAAAATGAGATGAGGATGCAAAATTATATGGATGCATAATATATAGTTATAATAAATAATAATAAGCAATAAATAAATAATAAAATAAAATTAATTAATTAAAAGAATCTGGGACATTACAGTTCTTATTTCATCAACTGCTTTTACCACATTGACATTACAACATTTGTTGCAAGGACAATATGCCATATCTCTTAAAGTTTGTTTTACATAATCAATGAATGGCAGAACACCATTGAGGAAATCATAAGTCAATCTGCCTGCTTTCATCCAATTCTTGTTTAAATTCGCAGAAGACATGTTCATAAAACTTTAATATCTCTGGCTAAAGCAAAATCTTCCTAAAGTGTGAAAATAAAGATGGACCAAGTAAAAAATGTTGAATCATATCTCAAAGATCAATTCATGATCATTTAAAGATCATCCCAAGTTTTTTACCTTGTAAAATTATGAGAGTTTCTTCTGCCTTTTTTATGTTCAAAATATATGCATCTCCTAACTACATCCCAGTTAATATGTAAATAATGTATAAAACAACTTGGAATAATATATACTACGAAAACAATGTCGATGCTAAAGTTTGACATACATATAGTGAAAAACTTTTTATAATTCGATAATATTAACAAATGAGCAGTAAAAGGAAGTAAGCTCACTTGTACTATTTTTTACGTCTTCTTTCCACTTAATAATCTTGCACTGCAGCAATAACCAAATGAGCTTCAATTGCAACATCACATCATAATGATTTGTCAATATATCCTTTTATATTACAATGAAAAATTAAAGAATAATTTTAAGTGACCTAAACAAAAGGTTGTTAAATAAATTAAATATATCAATTAATGAGGTGATTGACATACAAAAAAAAAACCAAAAGCGCATTGTAGATAAAGACGGATTACTATTGAATGTGGTTTATTGCATTCAATGCCTCTTGTACCACAATAGATTATTCAAATAAAGGCAATTGGAAACAATGATTACTCTTCCAATGAGTGTACCGCAATAGATTATACAAATAAAGGCAATTGGCAATAATGAGTGTACTCTTCCAAGAGTGAATGAAAATTAGATTTATTAGTTGACAGTAGCGAAGAAGAAGAGAAGAAGAAGCACCATAGCTTAGAAGTAGGAAGCCAATAGCAATACACAATATCACCATCTTCATCTATCCCTCTCTCCCCTTGGAAAGGGACACAAGAAAAAATTTTGGGAGGAGCTAAAAGAATGTAAAACTTGCTTATTTTACATAGTTACTACTGATTGAACTTGAAATTAGCTAATCTAATTAGCAAATCTAAATATATTATAAAAATAGTTCAATCACATCATAATTAGCAAATCTACAAAGGAATTAGAGTTTAAACTTGGAAAACTTACCCATCATTGAAAAGAACTGAGAATAATTAATTAGTAAATCGGAAAATCTAAGGGTATCAACTGTGATAGACAAATTGAATAACCCATTATTGAGATCAACAAATTTGAAAAATACTTGAGTTTAATTTTTGGTTTTTGGGTTTCTAATCGTGTAATTTTGATTGTTGAGAAGTTTTAGAGTTTGGTCCTCTGTTACCAACTCCAACATATCTAACAAAGAAAAGCAAGAGGAAACCAAAATTAGAACTTGGAAAACCACGCGGGAGAACAAAAAAAAAAGAAATCTAAAATAAAGAAATACTAGGGACACCAACTCTATTTTCCACGGATAAACTCTGTCTCATATAAACTACAACAATTATCTGTGGCATAAGGAAAAACAGACCGTGACAATTTTCCTATTTTGGTGTAGTGTCAAAAACTTTCTTCTTCAATAAGAAAGAAAATTCTATCAAGTAAGGAGCACTAGTAAATGTGTAAAAACCCTAATCTCTACAATCAAAGCTAAGGAGAGGAAAGAAGTAATCATCTAAAGATATTTATACTTCTCTTTCTCTCTCTACATATTTCTAGGTCATGAATTTAAATTATTTTAATCTTGAGGATTTACAAGTTTAACTTATATTTTTTCCACAATTATTTATCTTACGATCCTAATAATGGTTTCGGAGCTTGATAATCCTCTAATTTTGATGTTGAAATCATGAGCTGATTTGGTTATTACTAAAATTAGGCTTTGTTCTTGATGTGGGGATCGCAAATTCTCGCTTTAATGTTGTTATATGAGTTCTAATCAAAGGGGTTTTACTAAATGTGCTTTGATTAACTCTTTTGTACTCATGGGTTTTTTATATGAGCTTGAATTTGTGATGTTTTGTGGATATGTTACATAATACACAAAGTGTTTTACAAAATGCTTATATTACATATCAAGATGCATAAACCCAAATTGTCGCAAGAGGTTAATGCATATGTTTTGATGATGCTTATGGTTCATACTCCTTGTTTTGGTCATGATGTTATTGTAATATTTAACACTGCCAAAGTGGGTTAATAATTACACAAACATCGAGCCCAAAATTTACTTTTATGGATTATGGTTCATACACCTTTATTTTACCATTTCAAAACTCATCAAATTGATAATCGTTTTGGGTAAAGTTTCGGTGGGATAAATGAATTGTATGGCCATAGATATAGTTTAACTTTTTCATTACCTAAAGGTAAGCGAAAATTATAAAGATGCCTTTAAGATTATATATGTTCATTATTTTTTTCATGACATATATGTTATGGGATTTTGTGAACTTTTATTTTTTGGCCTAAAGGCATAATAAGGGCTACAGATATTCCTTGTTGTGACTTTTGGTAATATTTAGATTTTGTGGCCTTGGTAAGTTTTGCTCAAAGGTGAAAATTATTAGGAGCTGCAGATAATCCATAGAGTACAATTTATATTTTAAGTGAAGTACTCTAGTTTATTATTGCTCATTCCATATGAATTAGATATATGAGTCGATATGCATATTTTGTTTCGATGAATTATATTGTCTATATATATGTTCATCTTGAATATGCGATCATATATATTGTGGACATGTTATTTCTAGTAAATGGATTTGACAACCACTTTTGGTGATATCTCTAAGGTTGAATCACTGACGAGGTCAAACTTTAAGAAATGGAAAGAGCAATTAGAGGCCTTGTTGGCGCTTTATGATTTTGATCTAATCACGAATGAGAGTGAACCTCCTAAGCCTAAGCTAAAGGATGACAATCTTATGGTTGATCGGTTTTTAAAATGGAAAAATGAGAAAAAGATGTCTAAGTGGCCAATTAGACAAACTTTATTAGATTCAATCAAGTCTATAGTTCCTGAATTGCCTACTACAAAAGAGATGATGGATAAACTTAAGGCTATGTTTGTTAAAAGTTATGAGGCTAAGAGGGTAGCATTATTAGGAGAGCTCTTTAACCTTAAGTTTGAGGATTATGGTAATGTTAGAGTCATTACGATTAATAGTCTCGTTAATAAGTTGAGGGATATTGGTCTCAAGTTTATGAATGAAATGGTTATTTATTTGGTTTTGTCCAAATTATCCAAATCCTTTGAGATATTTTTGGTGTACTTTAATACTAATAATGATGAATGAAGCTAGGAGGACTTGATGAATCATTGTATCATTGATGAGGAATGCAGGAAAAGAAGACAAATGGAGATAACAAATACTATTACTATAGGGAAAAAAGGTAATAAGAGATTCAAGAGGTTAGGTATTACTAAAAGGAAAAAAAATAAGTCTAGACAATGTCTTAAGGATCAAAATAAGCCTAAAAACAAGCAACCTAAGACCCTAAAAATAGTTTGTACATGTTATTAATGTCGTAAACCTTGACATCTGAATGTAGACTGCTTCAAGTTGGAAAGAGACGATGATAAAAAGAAGCAAGGTAACTTAGAATCCTTAGTCTGTTTAGAATCTAATTTCATTTATTCATATCTTGACACTTGGTGAGTGCACTCGGGTAGTTCAGTCCACGTGTGCAAAACATTGTAGGGCTTGCGAAACCAAAAGAAGATAAACAATGAAGATATCCTTTTGTATGTGGGAAATTCTGGAAAGAGAAAAGTGATGCCTGTTGGCACGTTAAGATTTGCATTTCCTAGTGGTCAAGTTTTAGACTTGGAAAATGCATTTTTGTTCCAGATGTAGGACAAATTTTTTGGAAGGACCAAAGTGTTCATAGCTACAAGGATAAATTTTAAATTTTCTGATGCAGGGTAAAATGGATGAATGTTGTCGATGGCCCATCTTTTAAATGGCTAGAGGATGTTGTGAACATGTAGGTTGAAAGTTGGACTTTTGATGTCTTGTGCGTGGATTTGGCATTTGTAGCATTTGCAAACAAAGTCTTCGTAGTCATGTCTCATCTTCGGCTAGTATAAATCTTTCGTGAATACTCTTTGCGCCAGTAATCATCCTGAGATATGTGTAGCACAAATTCCTTCGTGAAGATCCTTGATCTTGATTTGGGCTCGTTTCTAAGAGATACATTCGATCAGTGGGCCTCCTCCATTAATCTCGTATAATACTCCACCTTGGAATTTGAATATTGGATATTTGGCTAACAAAGATCGAGGTTCTTCCTTATTCTCGAGGTGGGTATTAGAATTGAGAGATATAAGTAATGGCTTTCTCCAATATTCGGGATCGTCACGGTAGGCAACTTGGATTTGCATGGAATAGCTTGCTTCGAGGCTAGAATGATTGTATGGTATAACAAGAACGATGCCAATCCCTGATCCTCTTAGTCCTATATATCCATCTGTAAAGAGGCCCCATTCTATACTTTTGGACCTTATGTCTGGTTTTGTAATTGAGTCATTAGCAAGAGCTTCTTCGAGTTCTTCCCACTCAGGGTCTTCAACAAGAAAATTAGCCAAGATGTCAGCAACTGCCTGTCCTTAAATCAAAATTTATACTTCGAATGTGATGTCTTATTCACCTAGGAATATAGACCATTGTTGAACCTTTATGGACTTCTCTTTTTTGGATAGCACGAGTTTGATGGTGAATTTGGTAATTATTTTTATAGGGTGTGCTTGGAAATAAGGTCGATATTTTTGAAAACTGCACACCAGGGCCAGCGGATGCTTCTAAGTTATTGTGTATCTTTATTTAGTAGTCATGAGAGTTTTATTGATAAAGTATATTGGTTTTTCTACGCCGTTATCTTTTCTAATAAGGACAGAACTAATTGAGTCTTCAGTTTTCAAGAAATACATTATTAGTACTTCGCCATCAATCAGAGTACTCATTATTGGAGGATGCCCCAAATATCTTTTGAGATCTTGAATTGCCATTTAACATTTTAGAGCCTAGATGATTTCCTTGGGTTGTTTATTTGTCATTGGTAATGGGTTTCCCGGAAGAAGAAGGTTAAGAAGTTTGCATCGATCAGATGACTTAGAGATAAAACTGTGGAGAGCTGCAACTTTCCCTACAAGTTTTTAGACATCTATCTTGGTTTGGGGGTGATGGCATGGCCATCAGTGCTTTAATATATTATAGATCGATTTTTATCCCTCTTTTACTGACCAAATGTCCCAGGAATTTTCTAGATGAAGCTCCAAATTGATATTTTTCAGGGTTCAATTTTAAGCTATATGTTCAAAGGATTTTAAAAAATATTTCTAGGTGGATACAATGATCTTCTCATTTAAAGCCCATGCAGATCATTTCGTCGATGTAGACCTCCATGATTTTTCCCAAGTGATCTTTAAACATATTTATGACAAGTCTTTGATACATTGCACCAGCATTTTTCAGTCTAAAAGGCATAATGGTGTAACAGTAAAGGCCTTTTTCGGTTATGAATGTGGACTTCAATTGATCTTCTTTAGTAAGTGGTACCTGATTATACCCCGAAGCTGCATCCATCATAAAAAGATGTTTATGTCCTGCTACGGAGTTGAAGAGCCGAGGAATCAAAGGAATTGGGAAGTTATACTTAGGTGTGAATTAATTTGGTTTGGTGAATGACGAGCACGTAATTATGACATTTTTAATATACCCGAACATGTATTTTAGGCATCCATTATATTTAATTTAAGGTACTTATATGCGTTTACTTGATTACAGCTATTGGAAATGGATATTTGAAACCAAGCTCTTAATGTCAAGTAAATGTGTCTCCAGGAGTTTATAACACAAAAGGTCAAAGATACAATATATTTGGTCTCAAGATTGAAGAAATATATACACAAATAATCATGGAAAATAAGATCAAAGTATATATTTCATCCAAGATCCTTGAAGATAATTTATATTGATGATATATGTAAGAGTTTCCATGAAGAAAGATCTTTACATTACTTAAAGGAATTATATGCAAGAATTTTAGGAGATTGGTTGTCAAATTAGAAGATATTATTGTGAAAATATTCTTTACAATTTAATGTATAGTTGCTAAATTTGGGTTCCTTCACCTATAAATGGAACTCTTCCCCCATTGTAATTGGGCATCTCATATTGGAACAAGTTTAGAAGAAATAAAGTCCTAGTTTTTATTTAATTGTCTTCTTCTTCTCTTTTAGTTTAATTTTTGTAAATGTCCTTTTTAGTTGTAATGTGATGAAGTTCTAGATATGCGGTTAATCTCCCAGCTAAGGCTAGGATGCGGCCTCTTCTTGGATGAGCAATAGTTAATAATAGTTAGGTTCTAATTAGTTTTCTCTTAGTATTTTATAATTGTTAAGTTAGTGCATCATATCGAAGGCATGACCATTGCTTTGATTTGGTGTAAGATAACTTTGGATATTAACAAGTGTTACTAACCGTAGACTTGATTTGGAGATTTAAACAATCCCTTAAAAGCATAACCACTAAATACTTGACCATAAATTTAGTGGTTTATTTTACAACATCGTATGTGTCTTAACATGAACATATGATGGGTGGAGATATTAGGATTTTGCTATATTTTGATTAATGCTTTGAAAGGTAGGGGCCAAGTCCGAACCTTAGCTCTCTCATTCATTAAGTTTTGTAATTAGTTTTTATTTAGTCTTCTTAGATTTATCTCTCATAAAATCGTTATTCGGCCTAAAATGTATTTGTTTTCCCAAACCTCTTTGTGGATTAGATTCCACTCATCCATGCGACAAATCGACAACTGTACTTTAAGCAGGTATTTTGCTAGAAGCCACAATAAACCTCTTATCAAATGGCACCATTGTCGGGGAGGCATCGTTGAAAATTATTCTCACTAATACCGAATTTTCTTTGTTGATTTTCTTTGTTAAGTCTTTATAATACCGTGCCAATGATTTCTAAAATCTTTGTTTCTAATATTCGTTAAAAAGTATAGTGAGCTAGTAATAGCATATAGTATTTCTATTATTATCGTTTCTCTTTTTGTTTCTCTAGTTTTATTTTTTTTAAAAGAAAAAAAAAGGATTCTTTCAAGTTTTTGGCGCTACAATAGTTGTGAAGTCTATCCCTGAATGTTTCACCATTTTTGATCATCTATACTTCACAGTTGGAAAATACGTTTCCTACAAAATTTTAGATAATTTAAGACCCTTTCCGAATTGCTATAGATCATATTTTTCTATTTAGTCGTTTGTGAGTTACAGTCTTTTGAAGAAAAAAAACAGTAAAAAAATAGTCTACATAAAGGAAGCAACTGTTCATTCATCACTTGTTTTGAGCATTAGGGAAGCTAAATTCTAGAAAACTTTTTTATTTAATGTTTTTCCTTTTTGAAATATCTTTCCAAATCATATTATTTATTGCTCTCTCTCAACAGAGCTGAAAGATATGCGCATTTGAAAATCTAGACATCATAGACTGGAATAAACTTGGAAATTGAATTAATATTGTTGTCGCAAGTTCACTAATTCTTTTTCTCTTGTTTTCCTTTACGGAGACTATTTTTTTACAATTTTTTTTCTAAAGGCTGTGTAACTCACAAACGACTAAATAGAAAAATATGATCTACAACAATTCGAAAAGGGTTATGAATTATCTATAACTTTCGTAGTAAACGTATTTCCCAGGTGTGAAGTATAGATGATCAAAAATGGTAAAACATTTAGGGAGAGACTTCACCGCTACTGTAGCGCCAAAAACTCAAAGGAATACCTTTTTTTTCTTCTTTTTAAAAAAAATAAAACTAGACAAACAGAAAGAAAAACGATAATAATAAAAATACTATATGCTATTACCGGCCCACTATACTTTTCAACGAATATTAGAAATAAAGAATTTAGAAATCATTGGCACTGTATTAAAAAGAATTAACAACGAAAATCAACAACAAAAATTTAGTATTAGAGAGAATAATTTTTAATGATGCCTCCCCGACAACGGTACCATTTGATAAGAGGTTTATTGTGGCCTCTAGCAAAATACCCGCTCAAAGTATGGTTATTAATTTATTGCACGGATGAGTGGGATCGAATCCACAAGGAGGTTTGGGAAAATAAATACTTTCTAGGCCGAATAACAATTTTATACGAGATAAATCTTAGAAGAATAAATAAAAACAAATTATAAAACTTAATGAATGAGAGGGCTAAGGTTCAGACTTAGCCTCTACCTTTCAAGGCACTAATCGATATATAACTAGATCCAAATATCTCCACCATTCATATGTTCGTGTTAAGACACATACGATGTTGTAAAATAAACCACTAAATTTATGGTCAAGCATTTAGTGGTTATGCTTTTAAGAGATGGTGAAGAGTGTCTTAGAGAATTATCAACTCAACCATGGCTAGGCTTGAGTAAGTTCTCTAGTATTTTCTCATGTTTAGATCTCCAAATCAAGTCTACGGTTAGTAACACTTATTTGTATCCAAAGTTATTGTACACCAAATGAAAGCTTTGGTCAAGCCTTCGATATGATGCACTAACTTATCAATTATAAAATACTAAGAGAAAACTAATTAGAACCTAATTATTATCAACTATTTCTCATTAAAGAAGATGCCTCATCCTAGCCTTCGCTAGGAGATTAACCGCTCATCTCGGACTTCATCGCATTAACAACTAAAAAGGACATTAACAAAAGTTAAACTAAAAGAGAAGAAGAAGACAATTAAATTGAAACTTAGACTTTATTTCATCTAAACTTACATTAATATGAGATGCCCAATTACAATGGGGGGAGAGTTCCTTTTATATGAGATGGAACCCAAATTTAGCAACTATACATTAAATTGTAAAAATTATTTTCACAATAATATCTTCTAATTTTACAGCCAATATCCTAAGATTCTTGTATATAATTCCCTTAAGTGAGGTAAAGATCTTTCTTCATGAAAACTCTTGCATATATCTTTAATATAAAATATCTTCAAGGATCTTGAATGCAATATATTCTTTCATCTTATTCTCCAAGAATATTTGTGTATATATTTCTTCAATCTTGAGACCAAATATATTGTGTCTTTGACCTTTTGTGCTATGAACTGCTGGAGGCTCTTTTACTTGACTTTAAGAGCTTGGTTTCAAATATCCATCTCCAATAGTTACAATCAAACAAATGCACATAAGTAACTTAAATTAAATATAATAGACGACTAAAATACATGTCCGGGTATATTAAAAATGTCATAATTACGTTCTCATCAGGTTAGTCCATGCCGACCCTAATTTTCCTATTCTTCTTCAGGTCTGCGATAATGTTTGAGACCTACTTAGGATATTTAGCTTCATGAATGAATCCAACTTGAAGAAGCTTATTAATTTCTTTATTAACTATTTCTCAGAGCTGGGGGGCTAAGTTACAACGCTTCTATACTACGAACTTGCTGTCAGGGAAGTGATTAATCCAATGTCATGTAATAGAAGGGTCAATTTTGGGCATTTCTTGAAAAGGCAATGCAAAGGCATTGACATTTTTCTTTAATAGTTGTATGAGAGCTTCTTTCTCTTCTGATGAGGGCCTTGAACCAATAAAAGTAATTCACCCTGGTCTATCTAGCTCTATGGATTCGACTGTTTTAGTATCTTGTTGCTCGAAAACTGGAGGTAGTTTTTATTGTAATTGCTATGCCTTTAGAAACTTTGATATACTCGTAGAGCCTCAGTGCCAGGGCAATATGGTGAAAAATGTATATAAGAGAGTAACAGTTGTCACTCTCATGGTTATGGACATTATGATACTGGCATAAAGTCTTATTCGGGACGTCTAAATTTTTTTGTACTTCTCAAAGTAACTCATCTCCCTTTAGTATTGGTAAGATGGCAGATAGTGTGGTTAACATTGGAGGAAGGATAGGGATATGTCTATATTTTTTCCCATCTTTTCTTATGATGTTGTCATTAAAACGCCTACGTTGTTTGACAGGAACATTTCTTGTTGGTTTTGAGTGTGGTGATGAAAATACATCATTTGAATGAATAGCATATAAGTTTTTCATCTTATCCTTCTTGGATTATTCAAGGTCGATGTAGTTATTAACTATATCGATAATTTTGGTGATTGTTTTGGGTTTGTGAAGTGTAAGTTTTTCTCAAACTTTAGAATCGATATGGAATGCTAAAGTGAATGCTGGTATGACAATCTTTGGATCTGAATTTCCAATCTTCCTTATTTCATTCAAGAAACATTTGTAAAAGATTGCTAGAGTTTCTTTTCCACCTTGCTCGATAAAGAACAAAGAATTAATTGCTATCTTATACTCTTTAGTATGTGATGGTTAGATTTGAATAATTACTGTAACTGGGAGAAACTTCTTATTGATCCTTCAGGAATGGTGTGAAAATACTTGAGAGGCTAATTTTTGAGGCTCATGCTAAATAATCGACATAACATGTGATCAAGTTTGGAGTACAGGCCGACCACTGCTTTGCAGTGACAAACTTGGGAGAGAGGGTTGGTGAGACCTGCATATTAATAAAATTTTAGCAGATAAAAGTTATCTGGAATTAGCATGACTTCGAGGTATGGGGAAATAAGATTTGTCTAGATCCTATCCAGAACGGATCTTCGACTAGGGTTGGCAAGATGTATGGTCTGAATTCGATTGTTCAAGTCATCCAAGGTAATGAATTGTGGGAGAGTGTTTAGTGCAACTGCAACCTGTGGATCAAAATTTCCTTGTCCTCCTAGGCCCAACCATTCTCTAACTGGTTGTCTCAAAGGAGGCGGTGTGACGTATTTGTCGACTTCCCTGGGTTGTCGATGCTGACGATGTGAGGCCAAAATGTTGTGACACTATATCTGGATTCCTTGATCAAGATCTTGAAGTTTTATTTCGTTCTTCTCATGGTATGTTCTCTCTCTAGGAAACTTTGGATCGATGATCACTTAGGGCTTGAGGAGGTGATCCTTGTCGAACAGTAAATAGATCTTATCACCTTCGTAGACTTTTAATTTCTTTCTGATGGGTTCGACTTTGTTGTTTCAGGGCTTTCCTCCAATAGTATTTTTCGACTTAGAGGGCTTGAGCAAGAATTCTTAGATCTTTGAGCCGCTAAACCCTATAAGACTCCATCTGCTTCTAAATCTTGATAATAATATTGCATAAATTAAATATTTATGGTGAAATGCCAACTAAAGGTACTTCTAAGGTTTATGCTGGTCATGGTAGCGGCTGTTCGGAGTGGGATTTGGTAAAGAAAAATGTAGATAGTTTTCCACAGATGACGCCAATTATAATGGCTAGTTTTCTGATTGGGAAACTTTGCCAATACTTCTAGTAATGAGGTTATGGTGATTTGGTAAACAAAGCTTGAGCACAGTAGATTTTATGCGAAAACATAATAAAACCTGAAAAAAAATCCTGACCTCGAGGAGAATTTTTGGTATAAATCTAATATGTGCTTGATTATTACAATTGCATAAGAGATTTAATACGTTTAATCTAGAATGATATCTAAAAAAAAAAAACCTTTGTTGACACATGTTCTGCCTGTATTTATAATGGCTGTAGACAGTTACAAAATAATTGATCTCCAAGTTTAATGAGTGGCGGGCGAACTTCACAGATCATGTGTAATAGCTCTATTTGACCAAGTATAATGGTTACTATAGAGGTTCAAGATCTATAGACATGAGCCTAACACCTTCTCGAATGGTCATACACCTTCGAGTTGGTTCTGGTAGCTTCTCTTGATCGAGTCTGGGGAATATGCTACCACAATCCCTTCTTAGATAACAAAATACCTTTGACTTGACTCTATTTAGCTTTCCCTTATCGAGACTGGAGAATATGCTACTACTTGGGATTTTCTTTTACTTTCTATAAGGACATGTGTATAATATCTTTTGGTAACAATATGGATGGTACTGCTTCTCTTGTAGATGGCTTGCATAAATTGTCTTTGTAATGGCCTAATTCCATAAGCTCGAGATGGCTTGGAATTTTCTCTTACACAAAAGTTCCTTTGACAAAAACTAACATGAAATAAGAAATGGCACATGTAATTGAGCGTCAAAAACCTCTGAATAGGTAAAAAATCATAACCTCAAGTTGAGGGTTTTTGTAATAGTAACTTTTAATCCTTGAGGTTGATATCTTATTATAAGTGATCTCTCGACTTAGAAATACTAGATCTTGTAAATAAGAAGTTTTGATATTTTGAGAATCTAGAAAATGTAGTTTCTTTTATGATTTCTCATGCATTTTTCTGGTCCTTGTCACTTATTAAACATTTTCTTTATATAGGTCTTCTCCGCAGTTCTCCATCGTGTTAAAGTACGTTCTCTAAACAATGTGATTAATGGCGGCTGACTGAGTAACTGTTGAGTTAGTGAGAGACATGTAATTTTAACTTGTTCATGTATTTTTGTTTCAGCTCAACCCATGTTCTTCATCAATTTATGGAGTAGGTGCCGATGTTGACTGCTGATGTCACGTGCAGAATGTCTGAGTCTGACATAGAGGTAGTTCGAACTGGAATAACTCGATTTGTGGTTAAATTGAGGGATAGGCCCCTACAATCGCCTCCTCGCAACTGAAGTCATGAGTGGCTTTAGTTGAGAAAGGAATTTGTAGGTATATGGTCATTTGGGTTTGAAGTTTGGCAATAAAGGAAGTAATAATGTTGATTTTACTGCATTGAAAATGTGCATGTTATGGGGATGTTTGTACATTTAATGTTGATGGGAATATTGATGTACGCATCGGTCAGGGTTTGAAAGATTTGTCTATATTGAATGATAACACTTGGGGAAACGAATCTGCATATTAAATATTGGGGTTATGTAAATAGTAGCAGTATGGTAGATTTTGACAAAGTATGCTTATCTGTTGCCTGTTGCAAGATTTTATAAAAGTTTTGATGATGGTGAAAACCCGTAAAATGGTTTACGAAGAAAGGATTTTTGTTGAGATGCTGAAGTTGAAGTTGAGATACTTTAGAGATCAATCTCTAGAGACACCTACTCCCATTATCGTTCCCGTTCCACCGTCGGATCAAGGTTGTCGGAAGAAGAAGCGGCTAAAGCTGAGGAAGATTTTTACAGTATGTGGAGATTTCATCACGTTGTCTTAACAAGCGAACAACATTTGATTTGTCTCTGCATCCTTGCAGAAGACAAGGTTGGGGTTATAGACACGGGGTTTGGTGAAATTGTAGAGCAGTTGTGCTGATGTCCTACGTAGGACTGGATTATAAGGTCGGGCCCTCTTCATCTTTACCAACTCTGCAGAGGTGGTGGTTCTATAGGAGGCGACGATAGTAGTGGAGAAGGGATACAAAGAATAGAAGTCTGCTTCTGTACCTTCAATGCTGCTTGGCACTAAGAAGACCTTCTATTTGAAGAGTTGGTTCGAGCACTGAGTCCTCTGCTTTCAGGCCCAGACTTCCTCCAAACTCAGTTTCCAGTCACAGTATGATGGGGTGAAGGTAAAAAGACCTATGATAACTTCTAATACGTGCTTTGCATCAGAGGATTCTTGAAGTGAAACATCACAAAAGTCATATGAATGAAAGGATTTAATGTTTTGGAGTGCCTGAAAGACTTGTCATCTGTAAAGCACTTAAAAAACTTATTATCTGTAAAGTACCAGATTTTAGAGTATTTTAAAGACTTGATATCTGTAAAGCACCTAAAAGATTTGTTAGCTTTAAGGTACCTATAATTGATATTTGAGCTGAATAAAATTTGTTATCCAAACTCTGCATTGGTATATGTATAGAATAACTCTAAAAATTAAGCTATGAATGATTCAACTATTTACAAATATAAGACAAAATGTTATGTATGAGATTCAAACTTACAACCTGATCATAATAATGGAACTGTAAAAATTTGTTTGTAACATAAAATATGTCTAATGAATGATCGAACTGGGTGATTGCAATTTATTGGGGAAGAAAAAACAAATTATAGAATGTTTAGGATGGGAAATTCGAGCTGAGTAAGGTTGTTCTGATAATTAGATTTAGAAATAATAAGCTCGATATGGAATATGCTGAGCTGTTTGAGGTTGATAGGGAAAGATATGTTCAAAGAACTTTCTCAGGATACTAGGGTTTTCTTTTATGAAAGAATAGGATAATATCACAAACTGTGGGGGATTCGCAATGAAAATGTATAAATAGGGAAAAGGAGATTTAAACAGGTGGAAGAGAGTAAAAATGGCGTGGACTAGATCTGAGAGAATTCATTATGCTGCAGAGGGGTGGTTGGCGATAAAGATAGCTTAAGTATTGGAGTATATTTTTGGCTTGTTGGACTATGATGCTGAACTGCCAGTGAGAGAGTGTCAATTTGAAGGTTTAGATTAGATGAGTAGGGAACGTGAGTATGAACATCATTTCTATGAGGAGCTATTTTGGGAAGTGATGGTGGAACTTGCAGCTCAAAAAGATACCGTGGGATTGATTGCTGAAGATGAAATTAAACTGGAAGATGTGAGGATTGCTGGAGGCGAAATGGTTAGATGCAATTTGGCAGGATATTAGGGATGTTTTAGGTATAATTATATGTAAGTGAGTGAATTGTGATGTGAGTATGATGATAATGAAGTGAATGTAAGTAGGGGTGGTATGCATGTAAATATATGAGTTCGAATAATTTCTAAAGAAATGAAATGGGAATGTAGTTTGAATCTGTCATCTATTGTTGCGAAAACTATTTAAAATTGTTGTGAAAAATGAATTTGAATATTTTTGAAATTTTTAGAGCTTCAAAAATGACTTCAGCACTTCTATAAGTAAAAGAAGCAAAAATGGAAAAAATACAAGTAGCTTTTGATTTTGTCTCTTTTGCAAAAGCATGGAAAGCCCAATTGCGTGTAAGTGTAAGTCATCATGAGTGTCGGGAGATAATGGGGAGATTTGGGAAAAAGAGATAAAAAGAGATTAAAATATTAGGCAAAGAGTAATGATGGGAAAGCGTTTTTATCGAAAAGTTATAAGATGTCTGACATTGATTGTGGAGGGGATGCTTCGGTTCCAAAACTGAGGATGGCTCGTGTGAGGCCCAATAAATGCTAGCATTTAGAGATAGAAAATATAAGGAATGTTTCATCTTCATCATTAAAAGGTTTCTCAAATTCTGAAAACTTGAAGAGCA
Source organism: Kingdonia uniflora (assembly GCA_014058105.1). NCBI lineage: Eukaryota > Viridiplantae > Streptophyta > Magnoliopsida > Ranunculales > Circaeasteraceae > Kingdonia > Kingdonia uniflora. The sequence continues at coordinate 152,236 of JACGCM010000172.1, read as the reverse complement.
CACTACACCAAAATAGGAAAATTACCACAGTCTTTTTTTTTTTTTGCCACGGATAATTACTGTAGTTTATATGAGACAGAGTTTATCCGTGGCAAATAGAGCTGGGTCCATGGTAATTTTATTTTCTAGCTTTTCCTCATATTTTTTTCTTCTCCCGCGTGGTTTTAAGTTATAATTTTGGTTTCTTTGTCAGAGTTGGTAAACAGTGGACCAAACTCTCATATTTCTCAAAAATCAAAATTCCTTGATCAGAAACCCTAAAACCAAAAATTAAACTTAAGTATTCTTTAAATTTGTTGATCTCAACAATGGGTTAGTTAATTTTTTTATATCTCAATTGATGCCGTTGGATTTGTTGATTTACCGATTAGGTATGATGATGAAACTAAGGTTCATGGGAGGACCAACGCCATGATCAAAAAACATTCCTACCAAGCTTAGGTATCTCTCCCACTCTCTTTTGTGATTGTTTTGGTTGTTTTTGAGTTAATTGTGTGTGTTTTTGTTGGTTACAGCAGGACTAAACTGATATAGTTGCTAGAAATCCATTGTGGCAATTAAAACAAGAGGGTTGATGAGCAATATTTATGATTAGAATCATGTTAATAAGATATGTATAAGTTTTATTTTGTGTTCTTGCCTATAAACTTTAGGTAATGTTAATCTATATATCTCTCTCTTTGTGGGATTTGTAGGTAAAATGATGGTTTGATAACATGGGGTTATACTTTTGGCCTTTGGGTTTGCAGGACTGGGTTGAATCTGGGGTATGCCTTTGTGAACATCACAAGGTCTATTGGGGCAGTGAGGCTCTTCAGATGCTTTGAAAACTTTGGTTGGAAGAGCTTTGATTCGAGAAAAGTGTGTGAAATGAAGCTTGCTAGAGTTCAGGTCAGATTTCATCATCATCATCATCATCATCATCATGTGTTCTTATTAATATTTGAGTTATCTTTCTTTGTTTATAAGTACAAATTTTTTGAGTTAATAGGTCTTATCTTGAATTGAGATCAAAGTATCAAACTCTTGACTTTTGTTTTACATGTATTTTTGTACTTTTTGTAGGGTAAACATGGACTAGTAAGTTACTATGAGAACTCTTATTTCAGGTGTGACACTGATGAGTTTTTGGCTGTGATGTTTTATCCGGCGGCACTGGATTGCTCGCTTTCGTGTGCGTTTCCAGCAGGTGTCACAAAGAGCCAAAAAATGAAGGCCAAGGCTAGGTCATTCTCCTTTTCTCTTAAATACAACACCGGTCTCTTCTTCTCTTCTCCTTCATACTTTCCTCTACCCTTAACACCACCTTCACCTTCACCTTTACCTTCACCAGTGGTTCATGAACCATTTGAGCATCATTTTGTACCATTACATTACCCCATCATGAAGTCATTCTTATTTTTCTTACAACCGCCGCCGCCACCACAACCAGACCTATAATCTCGCACTATATCCAGTATCACCACAACTACTACTACGAATAATGTGGTGACATACAAGGGGTCTAAGCCCTTTGGGGTATCTAGTGGGAGAGATAAGAATAAAAGGTGAAGTTTGGGAGTTGTAGGGGGAGAAGAAGAGGGCTTTTTTATGGACAAAATCAGAAAAATAAATACTAATGGTCATGGTTAGGGGATTATTAGGAGGGCTAAAATAGTGGTGAAAGAGGGTTTGATGGAGGGGGAGGAAACTAAATACTCACAGACAGATACAGGCACAGTCTTTTCCCTTTGAATTCATTGAGAATGATGAGAGTAAGCTTCATGGGAGGACTAGTGTCATGATAAAAAGTATCCCTAGCAAGCTTAGGTATCTGTGTATGTGTGTGTGTTTGAATCTCTCTTTTGTGATTTTTTTTAATTTTATGTTTTGGTTGCAGCAGGACTAAGTTGATAGAGTTGCTAGACTTGCATTGTGACAAAGAAAACAAGAAGGTTGATGAGAAATATTCAGAGTCATGTCAAGATATGTCAGACTTCAGGTATTGTTTATCTCTGTGTATGTGTGTGTGTGTGTGTGTGTGTGTGTGTGTGTGTGTGTGTGATTTGTAGGTAAACTGATGTTTTTATAACATGGGGTTATGCTTTGTAGGACAAGGTTGAATCTGAAAAAATTTACAAGGTCTGCTGGGGCAGTGCTGTTCTTCAAATGCTACCATAACTTTGATTGGAAGAACTTTGATTAAACCAAGTGTGTGAAATCAAGCTTGCAAGTGTTCAGGTCAGATTTCATCATCATCATAATATGCTTGAGCTATCTTTATTTGTTTATAAGTGAGATCAAAGTATCGATGAACCATGTGAACTTTAGGGTAAACTTCAAGTTTAATTATTTGTGTGCAGGCTGCAATGGGTAGAAGGCTTGGTATCGATGAACCACTACTAATGAAGCTAATGAGAGCAACACTTCACACTCATAATGAGTGGTTTGGACTTTAAATGTGAAAAGACCGCTTTGAAGGACTTTTGAAGATCGACTCTTTGAAAGAAATTAAGACTCCCTTAATTATTGATGATGTCTCTAAGAAAAACACAGACAACTCTACTCCTGGATCTTCTTAAATGACAACATCGTCAAGCAATAGGATGGTAGAAGATGGTAGCAGTCCAACTCAGGTGTCATCTGGAGATGTTATCTGTGATGAAACTGTAATACTTAAAGTAATGGTGAGTCATATTTACTTATTCTCTGACAGACTTGGTGATTTGGTTTCTTCTATGACATCGAAATACGTGATCTTGTGCTTAGGTTACATTTATCTTAATGATTTTACCATATGCCTTTTGTTATTGAAGTTGAAATCTTTGATTTTTTTCTTTCTCCAAGTTATGATCAGAAATCATAGCAGTTGTTATTTTCATGCAGAATGGCGTCCAAGAGAAATCAATGGCAGCAGTTGATAAGATATCTAACATCGTAGAGAATTCAGCTCATAAGGTATGCATATAGGCTAGGCTATGCTAAGAATTTGCTTCATAAATGTCGGACTGATTTGCTAAGAAGGCGAGTCTGTGTGTGTGTATGAAATTATTACACTACCCATTGTGTCCGTTAATATTTTTTATATACCTACAACACCAACTAAAATTCAAGACTAGTTGATCAGGTATAGGCTGATATTTTGATATTCCCACAATTTCAGTCCATTGAACCAGCGATATATCAGGCAATGTTTCCAAACATCGAGCAGTGAAATTTGGTGCTAACTTGTTGAGTGCCAAAACATTAACTTTTTAGTGTCTAAATTCCATTTACTAATTGTTTCTCAAATCTTGATGTTGATCGCCCATTCCGATGCTGTTGGAAGAAAGGGACATTCACTACCTCAACGTAGATTCTAAAATCATGATTGTATCACAATGGGTATTGAGTACATAGCCTCTAGGAGGAGAGAGCCGATTCTGGGAGGTGGGTTCAAGGTTGATATTGAGCAAACATACTATTACGTTAGATTGGTAGTTTTTAGATTACATGTTAGATAAAATGGGCTTTCTAGATAAAAAATTGATGGATTCATGAATGTATATGTTCATTGTAATTTTTTCATTTTGCTAAACATGTTTTCTTTTTGAAGAAATTTAGAGCTTAAGACATGTACTTCCAATGTCCATGGGTCTGTTTATCACATATGATTTTTTACGACTAAAAAAGTATTGGTTGTGATCAGATTGTCTCTAAGAAATTTCATGACTATTTTTTTTCTCAAACCTTGTCCTAGATCTTCATTGGAGGGATTTCAGAAGCTTTGTCATCGAACATGGTAAGTTCCTCTTTGATACTGAAATATTGATATTTGTGCCTTAACTTTCAGCTTCACTTTCTTTTCCCCTATACTTCAAGGATGTTTTCTTTAGTATCTGCTCATATTTGCAGCTTATGGAGATTGCTAGTGCCTTTAGAATTTTGAGGGCATACCGGTTTCAGTTTTATAAGGAGATCAATGGATCATGTGTAAGTAAATAGTATCCATTGTCTACAACTGATTGTTTTTCTTCAAACAGGCACATTTAATCCATTTAGTAGGCATAATATTTATTTATGGGATCATTACAATGACCAGGAAAAGGCAGTGAGATCCTTAAAGTGCCATCAATGTCAAAGGAATGACAAAGGAGATGTCATTCACTACCAGAAATGTAATACCAGACAATTTTGTCTGCGGTGCATTCGATGGTAATTTTTTTTTTCTTCTCCATATTTTGGGTTTGCTATGTGCGTGTGCTGGGTTGGATTGAACTACATTTATGTTTGTTGCTATTCTTCAAAGTAAAAATATATTTATCTATGGCATACTTGTGTGAATGTGCTACAAAGATGCATCTATGAAATTCTAAATTTGTAATCTCAACACGCATTTGCTTCGAGGTAGAATACTATTTATAAGAGAGATTTTCAACTACTTTTTCATACCCAATTTAATAGATGCAGATGTTTGATGGTGTAAATAGCATACAAATTCTGTTACATATGTTATATGTAGAAAAATTAAGCGGTTTTCATCGGATTTTGACAAAATGGATATAGATGAAATGAAAGGTTTGTAAATTTACCAAATGTTATGAAATTTTATGCGCAATTAATTTCCAAACTATTTCTTATGGGGAGATAATATGGTGAATAGCCGGCTGAAACTGCTATAAGCGTTGCATATTAGCCTTCCATATTAAAAGAAATAATAATAATAATTGGACTATTATCTGTTACCTTGGCAGTCTGGTGCTTGATTTCTTATTCTTGCACCATTATATACAGGTATCCTCAATTTTCACCAGATGATATTGCTGAATCCTGTCCAGTGTGCCGTGGAATTTGCAATTGTAAACCCTGCTTGCGCGCAAATATGGAACATCAGCGGTTGGTTTTTTAGTACATGCCATTTCATTTTGTGACATCAATATTTGGCCTATTTACCTTATTAGTGGGCATGTGATATCAACATTTGGCCTACTTACCTTATTAGTGGCATCTGACAAGTAATACATTTTTCATGTAGGAAAAACCAAGCTCGAAGGAGAGAATAACAAGTAGGGAAAAAGTGAATTACTGTCAATATAGGGTACATGTGCTTCTTCCAATTTTGAAGCAGTTTGATCAACAAAAAAAGCTTGAAATAGCGTTGGAGGCTAGAATTCAAGGTTAATCCAACAACCCATATCTCATTTGATCTCTTGAGATGAAGGTGTATGAGCAACCCGTAATATATATTTTGCTTTCGCCTATAATCAAAGGATTTTGCATACTTTTATTTTATAAAAAGTCTTTCAATGATGAGAGATTTAGAGACGAGGTACTTTTCATTGCCAAGTAAATAGAACACCCTTGATTTGCAGGAAATAGTAAAATTACTTCTGAAATACATTTGGTAATTTTAAAATGGCCATATGTTCTGCACATAAGGTGCAAGTATACCTATAGTTCTTATTGAATGAGCACTTGCTAACTTAATCCTCATTTGGACAAGTGTATCACCATCAAAATTATGCTTACAAAAGTCAGATTGTTATAGTGATGAGTGTGTATACTGGTAGAATCTTCCCCCAGTAATTCATTATTTGCGTAATTTGGAGATAAACTATATGCGTAGGCATTATGTTCTTAAGAAAAAATGTTCAGTAAGAGATGCTTACTTCTACCGTCAACAATTTACAAAATTCTTGGATACCCCTATGCATAAAGCTAGCACATAAGTGTAGTAAGACGTTCATTCCTTAATTGCCAACAAGAGAAGTGAGATATCTGTTAAAATCGAACATGCAAGAGGGTATCGTAAAGGACCCTTAATAAATAGAGGGTTATCTCAAATTAGCTATTACTTCATTTCTTTTTCCTAAGCCATATGACTTTCGATGAGCTGATTTTACTACATTGATCTTAGGCAGCAACTTCTGCAAAACTTCTATAGCCAATTATCACCGAAGCTGTCCGAGTTGTTCATATGATTATTGCCTTGGTTGTTGCCAAGATATCCGCAGTGGTTTCCTACAGAGAGGGGATGGGTGGAAAGTGAAAGAAAATGGTACGATCTCTTGTCCTCCAAAGGAGTTGAGTGGCTGCGGTTATAGGCTATTGGAGCTTAAGTGTATTTTCCTAAAAGTCAGGTTTCGGAGCTGAGCATGAAAGTAGAGGTGATAGCTGAAAGATATAAATCTCACAATTTTGCTCGTGTTTCAACTCAGTCGGTGATAATGATTTTAGTAACAAGAACTTAAGAAAAACTGCTAGTCGGGAATGTTCTGGTGACAACTATTTATATTTTGCAAGAGTTTAAGACATTCAAGATAGTGATCAAGAGCACTTCCAGAAGCATTGGTTCAATGGAGAGCCTATGATTGTTGGTGATGCACTTGATATGGCATCTGGCTTGAGCTGGGATCTAATGATTTTAAGTTGTGCATTGCGCGAGAAGAAAACATCCAAGGTCTTCAAGAATCAACCACACTTAGAAGAAACAACTATTGATTGTCTTCTTTGGTCTGAGGTTAGTTATATTACCAAATTCTATAGGATCTATGTAGAATACAAGTTTCAACATTAAATCGTTCACAATATTTGTCCTAGAGGAAATCATTAACTTAGCTTAAAGGAGTGGAGTCTATTTTAGGCACATCCACTGCACTTTAAGGAGTTCAGATACATCCACTGCGCTCCTCTGGGTCAGGTAATGGTAAACGATATTGATATATGTATGTGTATCCACAAAGGTATTGTTTAAATTGTAGTTATCAAGTAAGTCAATCCGAGTATTGAAATGGTAGACTTTTAGTTAAAGGATAGATTAAGTTAGAGATAGCTTCTTGTTTATAAATTATTTTTTGAGTAGGCAATTTGGAATCTCTAGTATTTGATGCATCTATCCATCTAGAGTAGGTGTTTAGGTGAACATTCTTAAAAAATTGTCACTATTGTGATCGTCCAATCAAGTTAATTTAGATATAAATGATCTTTGATGGCAGAAATATGTTCCAAGCACTTCTTCGGAGAATGTATTTGCAACAAGTAGGGACATCAAAAGAAGAGAACCTAAACATCGATACTGTAGGCAATCCGTAATAAATGAAGAATTTTATTAATATTTTCAAATATACTGCTACTTTACTTGATCCTTCTACTGGATATAAATTATCAAAGTCTTATCTAGACTTGAAATATGGTCAAGTCAAAGAGCAAAAACTGACCTAAAATTTTGATTAGCTAACATTATTATACCTTAACTCTAGCATGTGCAGTATAGGAATACAAAAGACATTTATGAGCCTTTTACATCTTAACGTGGTGCCTAGTATGCCTCGTTCTTTGACATTAGATTTTAGATAAATAAACCAATGATAACCACCTATCAAATGAGTCATTTTCTCACTGACAGTTGAAAGTTGAAACATCAAAGCATGAGAGGTGTCTATTAGCTCTCAGATGTTAATGGCAACTGTCTTGCATGTTCATAAAACTCAACAAAGAAGAATAGGAAGCCAAATTTTGGATGTGATGTCGTATAACCACGCAGAGAATGTAGAAAACATTAACTGCTTCTCTTATTTCAGATTATTTGTTTTACTTTTTTATTGAAAGCTATGCATGCTGACTGTACTGCAATTTCATGGTCACTAATCATACAGGTTGATCACCATATTCATGACCAGACTTTCTACTTAACTTCAGAGCACAAAAAGAAGCTTCACGACAAATTTGGTTAGTTTTCTATTTCACTGTAGCTTGCTTATGCTTGATATAAATGTCTGTAGTTTTCTATTATTTTTCTATTTCACCCAATTGTAGTAGTTACTAAAAAAATAATTTCTAAGATCCATAGAGCCATAAAATCAGGCTTAAAACTCAAGTTATTACTAAATGTTTTGAAGAATAGTACTTTGTTCTCTGTAATTGAAATTACTTTAGAGCTCCCATTGTTTTTAATTCAAATTGTTTTATCTTGTTCAGTCGTGTATAAAGGTGGCCGTTGAATTTGTTTTACCAAAAAGTGTTAATGAATGCATTCGCCTAACTGAGGAGTATTGCGCTCTTCCCCAAAATCACCTTGCAAAAAAGGACAAATTGGGGGTAGCATTTTTTTGTTTATTTTCTTTCTTTGATACCTTGGAAGAATTACTAGTAAAATAGACATATTCATATTAAATTAATACCCAAGTCGATACTATATCTCCAAATCAAAACTGAACAGATAATCTGCACTACTGAGGAAGCTTAAAACAAAATTACTGGTAAAATAGATATTCATATTATATTAATACCCAAGTTGATACTATATCCCCAAATCAAAGCTGAACGGATAATCTGAACTGTTGAGGAAGCTTAAAGCAAAGTTAGAGCAGTATCTTACAGTTTTACTCGTGGGCAAAACCTCAGGTCTAATTACTTGTATATGTAAATGTTATGATTCTATACATTTATGATAGCAAAGATGTTGTTGTTTGCTCTTTACTGTTATTTGCAGCCACACCATGCATCTTGTTAATAATCATGGAGTAGCGCCTTTATTGTTGTTTGCCCTCTAACAAGTGTTCATATAAACAAAATCTGTGAGCACTACCCTTAGTAAACTTAAACTTAACAAATAATGGTGGGCTTACTCTTAAAATAAATATTCCTCCTTTAACGCGGGTGTGTTTTATTTTCTACGTGAAATCTAAGGTTCTTCCACTGGTTTTTGGAACTCCCAATGCAAATCAGCAGTTTTCCCTTGGGTTCCGCGTGAAATCTAAGGCTTCAAAATGACCCCAAGTATAACACAATTGCCCCTCCCGAGCGGTCTAATTCTCTCTATTATGTTGATGTAAGACTCCATATCTCATTAGCTTATGTTTCCTACACAAAGCAGATGTATCTTTAGCTTGTTACCATGGTTTTACTAACATTTAAAATAAATAATATCTATATATATCCCAGGCTAGTGATTTTAATGTGCAGCTGTTTTTGTGTTGGAAAATTATTTACTTACGCATAAGTCTCTTTAATATTTCTTGTAATTTTAAAACTTCAAAGTCATCTTATTTGGCAGGTTGTGCTAGGTTATTCAATGAAGCTGCTCAAATTTCACCAGATGATGCTGATGTTCACATAGTACTTGGTGTTCTTTACAACTTATCCAAAGAGTATGATAAAGCAATAGGGTCCTTTCAAACTGCGTAGAAACTCAAGCCACGGGATTACTCTCTCTGGAATAAACTTGGTACAACACAAGGCTAATAACGTTTAAAGTGCAGAGGCAATTTCGGCTTACCAACAGGTAGTAATTTGGAACAATTTCGGCTTACCACGGGATTACTCTATATTCTTTCTTGATGTTCACATAGTACCACGAGATTACTCTATATATGTTCTTTTAGCATATGGAACAATTCTATTTGGATCTTTGAATGTTTAATGAAATGAGGGATTAATTTTGGATATCTATTTTTTGTCCATGTATCATTAGTATGTATGAAATGTATTGTTGGAGGATTGGGAATGCTTTGCAGGTTCAGGAGTGTATTATGGCAGTATTTTTAGTTTTTTTTTAAATAAAATAAAATTACTACAGACTTTATCCGTGGCAAAATAGGTATTATCTGCGGTATTTATAATAATTAACTACAAAAAAACTCCGTGGCAAAAAAATTACCACAAATTTACTCCATATCAATATAAATTTGATTACTACAGACTAAATCCGTGGCAAGAAATTGCCACGGATTTACTCTGTAGTAAAATAAATTAGATAACCACAGACAAACTTCGTGGCAAAAAAATTGCCACGAATTTACTCCGTAATAATATAAATTAGATAAACACAGACAAAGTCTGTGGCAAAAAAATTGCCATGCACCATTTGCTACAGACCTCCACAATAGACTTTATCCATGAAAAAATGACTATTACCACAGATTAGGTTCGTGGTAATTTAGTAAAATTGTTGTAGTGGCAGTGAGAGAGGAAATAGAAAAAATAACAGAAAATCCCATAAGAGTTTAATCGAGAGTGATCAACAGTCAAAGTGAGAGAGAGTTGTAGAGACTGAGTCACGAAGGTGGTTATTCAGTAATGTTGTGAGGGAATGATTTGGCTTTGCGTCGGATTCACATTTTTACATAGAAGGTTAGTAGTGTATTAGAGATATTTTGAATGTGCTATTTTTGAAAATCATTTTTTGCGTTAGGGAAATCCAAAAATTACCATTTACAGTAATCTATAAAATCTGTTTGATATATGATATATGAAAGATATATATATGTGGGTGATGTATATGTAAAAGATAATAATGGGTACCTGGACTTGTATGTAGGTTGACCATGAGAAGTGTTTGTGTAGGATCAAACCCTCATCTGTTGATTTATAGTCGATATAGAAACTTCACCTGTTAATGTGGCATTGAGCTCTGGACGATTGGCAGAGTCTGAGATTATAATATCTAATAGGGATGAAGAAGTTGGTGTTACTCAATTTCCAGATTTTCCTAGAAGATTGGTAGCCTACCCTCTGATTTCTAATGTACTCAAAGAGTTTTGTAAAGCCAAGGCTTCTGTAGGGGGAAGATGGGTTACTTGTTTAGAACATGTCGGTAGGCATTTTAGGAGTTACATCGCAACTACTGGAGAGGAATACTTTTTTTTGTTGGCTGATTTGGAGAAGGAGAATCAAGATAGGGGTTGAGACGAATCGATCTCTTTGGAGTACTTTAAAGAAAACGTCCAGGGCGACCAGGCAGAGGGTTTTTTGTATTACCTGTCTTAGTTGGAGTACGGGTTGAGTCTTCCTCTTTACAATTTGGCAAAAGGGATTATAAACATCATCGGGGAATATCATGTTCAGTTGAACGGGAACATGTGGGAGGTGATAAATGTTTGTAAATTTCTAAATAAGTTGTAGGAGGAGGATGAGATTGAGAGGAGGATATCTCCTAAGGATGTCTTGTAGTTTTATGAGGTAAAAAACTTTTCTGCATGTGGAGGGGAATATTTTTTTCCAAGTTTGGCTCGGCCTCATTTTTTTGATCTAAATTTGGTAGGTCGAGTATGGAATGATAATGTGATATAGGTGAAGGGTGATTACCTTTAGAGAGAAGATGAAGAACCCATGTAATTTCTATGTAGAACTGTAAACGAAGTAAGTATAACAATGTATAATGTATAAGATTGATATGTTGAAATTGTATGTTGCTCCGCTGATGATAATACGGTGTTGACCGACAGGTTCTCAATCACAGGTAACAAGGAAGGAGTTTCTATTGGACACTATTGATTAGAAAGGGACAGAGCTCGTGGATGTGCTAAAAGAACTTGGTATTGCAGAAAGAAATGTGCTAACAGCTAGTCCGAGAAAGTTTGAAAGTCTCAAGCAGCGAGGCTAATGGCGGGCACTGAGGGTAATAAGAAGAGGGGAACTAATGTGGAAAAGCGAGTGAACTTGCCCAAGGCTTCTAGAGTGGACTTCGCGGGTGTGTCGGAATCTACTACGTTGAGAGATTGCTCAGGCATTTCCAAAAAAGAAGATACTGAAGCGTGGCTCAATCTCTAGAACTACAGGAAGTGGTGAGGTCGAAGGGGCGAAAAAGAGAAGGGTTGAGCCTTCTGAACTGATAGGGGCGATGGTCATAGATGATCGACCTATTATAGTCGATGAGCTGAAAGAGGTGGAGGAAAGGGCGAGGCTTGCAACTCTCAATAGGGAGGAAGAGATGAGCAAAATGGTAAATTCATTTGTTTAAATATGTGATGAATTTGTATAGTGACTCGTGCTAACAGTGAGGTCGATGTTCTTTATTTTTGTAGGCTGCTCGTTTGATAAAGGGGATATGCCTCGAGGTCAAGGAGGAGAAAGCTAAGCTGAAGAAGAGGAAGGTCGAGCTTGAGAAGAAGGTAGCTCGACTGAATGCTGACTTGATTTAGGAGGGGAAGCGGTTGGAGACCCTGAAGGATTTTTAAGAGGTAGAGATTAATGATCTTTTAACAGAAGCGAAAAGGAATATTGAGGAGGTGGTAACTGAGCGCGACAGACTCGGGCGCCCCCTTATAACCAAGGGGTATTCCGAAGATGAGGTAAATGCCATTATGGCAGCTACCTATGTTGAGGAGGAAGAAGACGATGAGGTTGGAAGATATTTCTGTTGGAGTTGTAGATGGATTATACGGTGTCTCTCCCTAAATGGCATGAGACAATCTGGGGGATTACAATGAGTGTTTAGAGGGAGGAAATGAGAAGGTAGAGTAGAATGTTGATTCTGTGATTGAATGAATGGTTTAGAATGTTTGAATTTGATAGAGTATTGTTTGTCAGATAGAATTTTGTAGGCTAAGACATTTTTGTAAACCTTATTGCAGGAACGTAAGGAAATGCGCGTCATAATAAAAGATTTAGAGACTGAGCTCACTAAGGAGAAAAACGTCTCAACATCCCTGTTATCTTCACAAGTGAAGCTTCAGGTTAGAAAAGAGTAAGAAATATTTGACTTGCATGCTTCATTAGTCTAGATCTTCAAAGTAAAAAGTAGAGTGTAGGGACAGACAAAAAACCTGCTATTAGTTTATGGGCAATAGCACTTAATGGTGTATAGAAAATAGCAAAATATTAACAAATTAAAACATAGAGAATGAGTACCTTAGAATTAGAAGTTTGTGTTATTGTTCATCCAACTGAGATTGTACTTCAACCTTAAGTTTAGAAGTAGTTTCACAAAGTAGATGTCAAAAAATAGAAATTAAGTTAGAAATGAGATGCATGTATTGAGTGAATGTTCAGAATCAAACTTGATATGTTATATCTGTAATGTACAGGTCGAATTAAAGTCAGCTAGCTTGCAAAGATGAGACACGCCAATGTAACCAAGAATTTATGGAGGAGTTTGATAGGATGAATGAAGATTAAGAAGATCAACATGTAAAGGTATACTTCAAGTTTGTTGAGGTAACCCAAACTGCTGACAATCTTACTCGAAAGATTGAGGAGAAGGATGCGGAAATTAGTAAAGGGCAAAATGAGCTCATAGAGATGAAGGAACATGCAGCGGCTCAAAAGCCTGATGGCAAAGTATAGGGATACTAACTGGGCTCGATACTGTATACAGACATTAGAAAAATTAGAGGTTGGGTTAAGTTATTTTGCGGCCAGTCTGAAGGACTAAATGATCAACAAATCAAACGATCAGGAGCAAACTCGTGCTGATCTAGTAAGTACCAAAAACAAGCTGGAGCGATTGAAGAAGAAAATAGTTGAGAAAAATAACGAGCTGAAGAAAGCATAAAATGATTTATCTACCGCTGAAGTTGCGGTGAGCAGTTGACTATAACTTTACCTGGTAAAGATATGGATTTTCGGATGCTACAACGGAATTGTGATAAGTTGAATGAATGGGTGACACAATTAAAGACCAAATTGGCATAGGCCATTTCGCGTACCAAAAATGCAGAGGTTGAAGAACACTCGAGGACAAATAAAAGTGATGTCAAGGTTTCCCTTGTGAAAGGGGATGTTGTTAGCCTATCCATTCGAATAAGTGAGTTGGAGGGAATTGTTGCTTAAACTTAAGATTATGTGCGAAAGGGAAACGAGCGGTTAAAGGAGCGCTAAAGTAAGTTAGACACTGTTCTTACCAGGGAACATGTGTTAGAGCGAACTATCAGGGGTAAGGAGATTTTGATTAAGAAGTAAAATGAGTTGTTAAAGAAGTCTCCAGCTGGGGAAGATATAAACAAGGAGCTTGAGGAACTTTGTGCTCAGGTGGCAGATTTGAGGGTGATTAATCAGGCTGAATCAGCTAAAGCTGACAAGGTGGAAGAAAACATCGTGTTCACGGCTCAAATAAATATTGAAATGAAATGGCAAGAAAAACGGTATAATAGGTTACATAATCGCCTTCAGATGGCGAGAACAAATTTTTCTAAGGCAGTCATGCCCGAGGCATCGCGATCAGAATTAGTGATGGCGGTGATTGCCTATTTTTAGAGGAGGTAAAAAGTCTTTAGTTAGAGACATATATCTTGTACAACTGTTTGACAGAAAGGGGATGTATTATCATAGTTGATATAGATCAAGAAAATTGTATGAACTCCATGGAAACGGAGTTTGGATCTCAAACTGTTAAATTGGTAGAATCGGGCAGGATTGCTGTGGCTGCTCAAGCTTGAGAATTTATGACTGGTCGTCCTCCTAATATAAGGAAAATCATTGCTGAACTCCCAACAGTAGAAAAGAATCCATTGTAGTGGTTGTATATGTTACTTGAAAAAAGTATCTGTCGCAGACATATTGAGAGATGAAAGCTAGTTTTACCTTTTCTTTATCTTATGTCTGGCAGAGTTCCTCGATTGAAAACTAGTATTACATTTACTATAATATCGGAGTATAGTATAGTCGGTCAAATCAAGTGTTAGCCTTGTTTTAACCGGTATAATGTCGCAGCAATATTGAATGAGATGAAAGCTAGTTTGACATTTGCTTTATCTTATGTCTGGTAGAGTTCCTCGATTGAAAACTAGTATTACCTTTATTTTAATCTCAGAGAATAGTAGAGTCGGTCAAATCAAGTGTTATCCTTATTTTACCCAGAATAGTGGTCGATTGAAAGCAAGTATTACCTATGCTTTAATCTATGTATTGTCTACGTAAGTAAAGGGTTGTGTGGGAAAAAACTTGGAAGTTTTCATTGAATAGAAAATGATGTACATTGGATGAACATAAAAATCTCACTTTTAGAATGGAAAAAATAAGAATTCGAAATAGAGTAGTAAGGTACTTAACGATAGTACAATTTCAGTCGTATAGTATTCTAAGGATTTGAGATGTAAACTCCCTCTTCTATCATGAGGTAATATGATCCCAGGCTTGTGAGATTTATGATAAGGAATGGACCTTCCCAATTTTTAGCTAGTTTTCAGGTATGAGGCTCTTTTTTATGTTGAGGCATTTCTCTGAGGACCATATCGTTGATTTGAAAAGTATGGCTTCTAAGTTGTCTTTTATGTGAACTAACCAACATATGGTGATATCGACCTAGGTTAGTAATGGCGTGTTCCCTGGTCTTATCAATCTAATTGAGGTTGCAGGCCAATTCGAACTCGTTTTCCTCATCAGTTAGCTCGTGATCTTTGACTGGAACATAACATTCAGAGGGAATAACGGCTTCGGTCCCATAGGCAGGGAGGAATGGGGTATAGTCAGTTGATTGATGTGGAGTGGTTTGATATGCCCATAAGATATGAGGAAGTTATCGAACCTAGTCCCTTTTTTATTTTTGTTTGAGTGAAGCCTTTTCTTGAGTCCATCCATGATGGTTTTGTTGGTGATTTTGGCTTGGCCATTTCCTTGAGGGTAGTAGGGATTGGATGGTGAGTTGATGATATTGTGTTTGTTGAGGAAAGCTATGAATTTTTCTCTAACGAATTGTGGCCCATTATTGATACGAATTAGGTTGGAGCATCCAAACTGAGTAATGATATGCTCCTAGATAAAAGAGATGACTTCTACTTCTCTGGTTCGATAGAGTGGAACTGCCTCTACCAATTTTGTAAAATAATCTGTAGCTATGAGTAGGTATCGGGAGTTACCTAGAGAATTTTGAAATTTACCGACAAGATCGAGTACCTATCTTTTGAATGGCCAAAACACACTGCTTGCATGTAGTTTGAGCGCAGGGGCGCATATCATTTGTCCATGTCATTGACGCGTATCACATTTGTGTGAGTATTATTTTTCTTGCTTGTGCATGCCCGACCAGAATGCTCCTTGTGTAATGTCTCTATTTGTGAGTGATGGACTTACGGCATAGGAGCCACAAGTCCCTTCATGTAAATCGCAAAGAATCTCGTCCACTTTTTTTCTGGACAGGCACTTTATGTAAGGCCCCATGATGAAATGGCAGTATAAAGAACCGTTTTGATTTGTGTAGTGTTTGGATCTACTAGAAGTGGCCCATTGTATTTGTTGTCGATACCGAGGTAAGCTAGCAAGGGCTTTTGCCAATTGTCATCTTCCCCTTTATTGCCCCAAGTGTTGATGATGCATACATAAATGCAATCAATGATGGGGGTTAAAATTACTTCTATATGGTGATGTCGAAATTCTATTCCCAAGACCCCAGCTAGATAGGCCTAGGAATCAACGTGTCTATTTTTACCTCGAGGATGAAAATCAAGAGTTGTTTGCGTAAATTTGGTCATCCTATATGTAAGGAGGGTTGTGTATTTGATCATCTTGACATTCTTCTTGTATTGCATAGAGTAATCACTATACCAATTTTACTAAATTACCACGGATAACGTCTGTGGTAATAGTCGTTTTGCCACGGATAAAATCTGTAGTAGAGGTCTGTAGTAAAAGGTGTGTGGCAATTTTTTTGCCACGAAGTTTATCTGTGATTATCAAATTTATATTGCTACGGAGTAAATCCGTGGAAATTTTTTTGCCACGGAGTTTGTCTGTAGTTATCAAATTTATATTGCTACGGAGTAAATCCTTGGCAATTTTTTTGCCACAGAGTTTGTCTTTGGTTATCTAATTTATATTGATACAGAGTAAATGCGTGGCAAATATTTTACCACGGATAATATCTGTAGTATAATTTGGATATATACCACTGCTTTAGTCCGCGGTAATTTAATTTTTATTTGTTTTTTAAAAAATCAGAAAAATCGCCATAAAACCTACACAATTCAGAAAAACAAATTGCACCTGTTGTATAACATATATAAACAAAGACACTCAATTTAATAACTTGTTTTATTTATAAATATTGCCCCAAAGAATCTAGGTACACTAGTTACAAGCTATATACATGTTCCCTATAATAAATCTAAAAAAACCATAGATTTGAGAAACAAAAAAAGGAAGCGCAGTTGCTTCAAAAGCAATTAATTAATATAGCGGTGCTCAAACCATAACATCAAAAGTAGTAACGGATCCATCATGGCGATTAATCTAACGCAGGACTTGTGGCCACCTCTGGCATGGCACAACTAGT
The DNA here is from genome assembly GCA_014058105.1 of Kingdonia uniflora. Taxonomy (NCBI): domain Eukaryota; kingdom Viridiplantae; phylum Streptophyta; class Magnoliopsida; order Ranunculales; family Circaeasteraceae; genus Kingdonia; species Kingdonia uniflora. The sequence goes on along the minus strand of JACGCM010000172.1, from coordinate 135,291 downwards.
GTGGATGATTGGTGTTACATCAGTAGCAGTGCTCCCTATTCTCCTACACTTTACAGGAAGAAAGTAAGACTTTCATTAGCAAAGTAAACTGATAATCATTAGTAATTATAGCGATTAATCTAAATCATTCTTCATGAACTTCTACATAATTAAATACTTATAAATTGTATAGAAAGAATCTTACCTGACATTGGATGGATCCCATTATGCATTACGGCCAAAAGAACCTCAGGTTGTACAAGGAATTTTATGAGATGGTACTGGTGCTCAAGCATATGGTTGAACATGATGATTTGTTTCTTCAGCTTTAACCTTTTACTGCAAAATCTTACCTGCTAGTTTTCACAGCATCTAGCGCATAAATTTCATTTTGGTGTAGTGGATATAAACTTAATCATAGAATAGAAATAATAAAAACTTGGAAATTAGAGCATATATATTGAGATTAAGTTTAAACTTGTGATGTAGTGGATGGTAGCCTAGGCCCTATATTCCCTCAATCAACTCTTATTGACGGAGCTTCATCGTTTAGTGTTTGCGTCTTGCTCCAGATTGGGTAAGAGAGACCACATGATGTAACTGACATGGATAAAAAGTTACACTGTCACGATTTAATAGAAGAGGCATATATTAGTCTCTGAAAGTTGGTTATCTTCAAATAACAATCTCTTATAAAATTCAATGGACATCTTGACATAAACATTAATTATAGAGATAGAAATTGAAGTACTCAATACATTTCGCAGTATTGAGTATAAATCAACTGAAGAGATTAGGATAACATACCACATCATTGACAATAGACTGGGAGAATGCCTTTAGGTTCTAGCATTCTAAGGCATATGTCGGGACCTATAGCAAAGATAAAAATCCAAGCATGAATAAATAAGATGCACTTGCAACAACAAATTACCTCCTAAAAAAATATAGTGTATTACAATCATTCCTACAAAAATGGCAGTATCAAAGCGCCATAAATTATAGCTTCGAACATTAATGAATGAAGTCAACAACTATCAAAGCAACCACATGATAAAGGCATCAGGGTTTTGTAGAGCTTCAAAGCATTGTTGGTACTTGTAGAACTGGAAAACCCTAACAAAAGGAGAAACCGAATACTACATTTTTCTGACTCACTTTTACTGTTTGGAACAAGTTCCACCCAGTTAAAATTTTAAAGGACTAACCTATGCAACCAAAAAATTGGGATATATAGAAAAATAAATTATAATATTATTTTACAATTAAAATTTCATATATCTCACGTTTCCCTTTCATAGGCATTTTAAAATACGGCATAAGAAAGAGCAGGTTTTAACAGGACATTTCCATTTGCTCATGTTTATGACCTAGTGACAAGTAGTTGTACGAAACTCCTTCTAGGTGACCTTTGGTGGGAAATCTTGTAGGGGTTGACATCTAGTCCAAGATTCAGGCACTAGGGTCATCAAGTACTTGGCCTATACCCTACCTCTCCATCATCATGCCAAGACCTAATAAAAAAAGCGAGGAATCCTACTGAAGGCTTCATCCATTTTTTTACCAAATAAAAAGGATGAATATAAATAAATGAAAAAACATAATGAGAACTCGAGGCTTCACTCTACCTGAAGAATGTTATCCTCAAGAAAGAAGTTATGTCCAGAGGAGTTTGTGCTGTACGAGCTATCATATTGGAGAATCCTAAGTTTTCCTTCCTGCATATTGCATACAAAAAGTATTAAAAAGAAAGAAAGATTAAGTCTACCCAACAGACAAAATTCATAGAAATCCTCAGATCTTTACCTTTGTTCCATAGACAAGCCCTTCACCAACTAAAGGATGAAAGCATCCTACATTAACCTCATCTTCCGCGCTAGGCAGCACTCTCACAAGCTCCATATCAGAAACTCTGAAAACCTATTGTTGCATTGAACATAAAAAAGTGAGAAAACTACAAAGCATGAACTTTATGTGTATAAAATCTAACGAGGATCCTATTCTTGTTGAACAAAGTTGGCTCAGTGAGTCAAACTCATCGAACCCTTCATTCAAGGTGAAGGGGAATGCAGCCAATACAATGTTGATCATTGTAACTGATTGTATTGCAAACTCGATGAAACTAATGAAAAATGGTTTTTTAACGAAAGATAAAATTTACCGCGTTTTTACTGTTGTATTACATCAATAGAAAAATGTACGAAAACCCAACATGAGACTTTACATTATTATCTTTATTTTCAGAACATAGATAAATTAAGACTGAAAAACTGTCCAATCCATATCAAGTTTCCCATGGTTAATATGTATATTGCACAATTATTTGAGACTTTTTCGGCATACACATAAAGAGGTAATTAAAAGACAAAGACATGATAAAAGCCATAACTTCTTATAATGTTGAACTTAGAAACCAAAATTTACATATGATAGCATGTGAGAACTTGAAATCTTACTTCCAAAATTGTGTAGATAGATACTATTGTCTCCCCATCAATAACAATGTTTCTAAGAAGTGAGCTATGTCTACCGAAAAGACATTTCCCTAGATTTTAGGCCGAGATCTACCTCTGCAAGAAACTCTTGCCAACATTCTGTTCTGCAATATACTTCTACAACTAAAAATCGGCTTCCCACTATCAACCATGAACAGTCTATTTTTACCACCAAACTCTGTAAATGCAAGCTAGGAACTGGTTGGGCAAGTGCTTACTTAGGAACCGGTGAATATGTGGTAATAAAATATATAGTGATTTGAAAATAAAGTGACCTGAATTGATGTAAAATAGTGAGCTGCTCTGATTGCCCGTGATGCGAGAACTTAACCAAACCTATATCAACAAAGAAGAACCGCAAAATTGTATCTCAGTAATCATAAAGATAAGGTCAAATGGCGTTACGAGCATCTTATCTTCTGACAGTGTGGGTGGTCGTGGGAGGTGGAAGTGGTGTTGAGGCAAGAGAGGAGGTACCTAGTCTGAAAGAATGCTGTAGATTCTTACTTAGAAGCAATTTGCTAGGTTTTATTACCGTTCTCATTTTTTATCTCGATAAAATCTCTTCATTTACGAAAAACAATGAAAAAGCTGTTATTGAGACGGAGAGCATCGATAAGCAAAAGTTTAGCGTGACGTTGGAAATAATTACAAAGTCAATAACCAAAGAAGCCTTACGTTGCCTCTTCAAGGGAGTATACTCGAAGCTTGTAGATGACTTGGAGAGCCGAAATTGGGTGTCGCGTTGGGGATGTTGATGCTCCAGTGACATCCTGTTGCATATGCAATCGAGAATCAGCTTCCACATGAGGAAGCATGCATGCCACGCAAGCTGCTAAAAATCTTCCACATGGAGAAAAGTAAGCCCCCATTTCACTGCCATCATATATTCACGTTATTGGTAACAATTATAACCAATGTCATGCTTTGGGAAGCAAAAAGTAATATTTCAAAAAAGTAAACACGAACAAGTACTGCAATTACATATAAATAGATAGAGCAAATCGACGGAAGCTAAGATTTTGAAAACTTTATCAATAATCACTCAAACTGAAATGCAAGTTATTTTGCCTTGTAACAGGGAGAATACTAAATCAAGCGCGTGTAAGTATTTTAAAGGCATCCCGTAATAAAAATATAAACTACCTAAAAGAGAGAGAGAGAAGGGGGGGGGGGGGGGGGGGGGGGGGGGGGGGTGTGACTCGTACATGGGTGGCGACCCGTTTACACGCCACATAATATCAATCAAGCCACATGATTAAAATGATAGAAAACCAACATTCTTCTAAGGCGGTCATAATAATACAATGATAGTTAAAGATATCATGGTTCAAAATGTTCTAAGACATATCCATTAAAAAATAAGTTAACAGAAAATTACAAACTTTACTTAATTTCTGTATAATATTTTGCTACACAAGCTGAAAATGAAAATTTCACTTATACGGAAAGATAACATAGATCGTAATATATATTGGTATTTTCCAATACAACGATGTGGCGTGTGTTGAACCAACTAGAAAATTTCAAATATCAACATATTGGCTGACCAATATATCTATTAAACTTAATAATTGATCAGAAAAATATATAAGAACTAACAATCGAAAGCTTTACCTACAAATAACCGCATGGGGTATAGCTAATCGGCATCTCTCTGCATCAAGAAGGGAACGCGGGTCTTTGTATCATGTGGCCATATTCTTAGCTTCACCGTGCAAGGTAACTCTGCAGCTGCGGCTGCAGCCAATGAGGTGGTAATATCTGATTCAGTTCTACCATTAAGTTGAGAATCATTTTCCTCTTGTCTAATACTAATGAAACCACCACCATCCCCAGAAATAGCTGGGGCAATTGAACGAGACTGTGAAGAACGATGCCGCATCCCTGATCGTGCAGGTAACCTAGATTGGCTAACGCCTATTGCCATCAGTGAGGAGGCTATTGAAACGTCCACATTGCTTGCCCCCATATCAGATGCCAAGATATTGTCAAATCCCAGTGTACGAAACCTAGATGAACTCTCATGGAGGGCATCATTGAGAGAAAGCATAGGATTTAGGCCTGCTTCGCTTTGTCCCATCAACCACCCTTGCAAAAAAGGGATCTCCCAAAACATTGGGTCACCAAAAGGAAAGAACTGATGAAGTTGACCGTAATCCCCACTCCTTAGGAGCATTTGAAGGCCCGTACTTCCAGAAAGATTAGAAAGATAGATACTTGGAGTAACCTCGACTCCTGGCCTAGAATGCTTAGGGGGAGTTCACCCAACTCCACCAGATTGGAGATTTACTGGTGGCGTATTGTTCGGACCATATGATGTATTTTTGAAAGGAGATGTAATAGGCTGCTCTTCTGTGGTCTCCATGTCTATAGTAGAGTCGATAGTAGACTCAGACACCGTATTTTCAGTTTCATTCAGGGTACTGTTATATGTAGTATCATCTTGTACAGGATACGAGCCAAAGGAGAGATTTCCATTGGTAATAACAAATAATCAAGCTGGCTCCCTAAAGCTGCATCCATTTGAGGCTGCAATGAAGCATCAGATTCGACGTCTCTATTAACATACCTATTTGATGTTCTACCTTCGTCTCTTGCAAGCGTAGGCCAAAACAAGAAGGGGGCAGGTACGGGACATACATTAGTTTCCAAATTATATTGGACGCCAGAGTGAACATTTGCAAAAAATACCGCAGGGGGAGGATAAAGCGGATAGCCTGCAGAAGTTGCTAGTGCCATTGGAGAATCTGGAGAGTCAAGATTGTTGACCTAAAAACGATATTCCAATAATTGGATTTAGAAAGTCGTAGAGAAAGATAAATGATAAATAAAATGCTTAACCTTAGTCCACACAAGCCATATAATTTTTATTTAATGACTGAATTGTTGTTTTTATCTGACAACTCATGAAAAAATCTAAGGCTCTGTCCAACACTTTCGGATTTATTAAAAAAGATTAATTTGATTTTTCTTATGTTTTCCTTGAACTCTGTATACTCTGTCTAATTTTAGATGCCGACTCTGTGGCTTGCGCTTATATGGAACGTCTATGATACCGAATTTTCAGCATACGAAACTGCTAGCCAGATTTGTAACTTCTGCTATTAAAAGAAAAGGTGCAGCATACGGATGAAAATGCACAGCCCGAGGCGAGCGCCTTGTCTTAAGAACAATGGTAGGTGAGGATGCTTATCTTCTCCTGTTGTAGTGCCATATGTACTGCTAATACATGATTCCAAACATTGATGTTAGAAAGAAGAAAAGAAAAAACAAGGGAATATGTAGAATATCTATCCATATATAGAGAAATGATACATAAACACACTTTTTGATGATAAAAAAGTCAACATACTTTCAGTAAGGTTCAGAGGAATTTATCTTATTGGAGATGAGATGATCTACTCACTATTGAAATCACCATCACAGATTTTTTTTTTTTTCCTAATTACCTAATACTGTTCTCACTTTTACATATAATGAAAGCCCTGAAATGGCTGTAATCTGCATATTTATTTTATCCTTTTTTGATGCCAGAATACTTGTTTGCGTTTGAGATAATTATCATCATTTTAAAGAGAGCATAACTGAAAAGAAAAAGGCCCCTAAATCTTCTCCATGTGAGCCCCACTAAGTATGATTAAAGTGTATCGACTATGGGTGTGTCACTGTATCCTCCCACACACAAATCTAAAGATACAAATAGGAAAATTGAAAAGCTCGTCAATCAGTTAGAAGTAGCCGATGTAAGTGAGTATCTTGGGGCCAAGAATCTTTACCTTGTGACCAGAAGCTACGGCAAGAACTTCCCTTTGGGCATGGAATGCAATAGAGGCAATAGGACGGTTTGCATGGTAAAAAGATAAGGAAATCAATAACACCGTGCAACTAAAAATTTAAACTCAAAAGATGGACACAAAAAATAGTATTAACAATAGCTGAAAATTTAAGACAGGAATTTTGCAAGAGAATTACAAAAATCACGGGATCCTATACACTCTGCAGTATTAGCTTCCCATAATCGAACCTCGTGATCAAGGCTTCAACTTGCTAGTATTTTTGGGTGCAAGGGGTGAAACCTAAGCTGTGAAAATTCCATTAGCTCATAAGATGAGAAGATTATTGTTTAAAGCTGCAATATGATATGGTGAATGTAAAGTAATAAAAAGTTGTTGGACGTATGGCATCATAAGAAGGCAGTTTACCAGGTATTAATACGTAACAAAAAGTAAGAAACTTCAGCTAGGAGTGGAATTTTTTGGCTACTCTCTCTATAAATTTCTCGCATAACCAAGCATTTTTGAGAAATATCAATCTCTATTTTCCTAAGATTTTGTTTATTGGCATTAAAGAGATTTATTCACACATGAATCACTTTAACAGCACAAGATAAAAAATTAAAGTGTGGTCTGATGAATAGAAATGAAAGCTGCTCACCACCCAAGGAGTTCGACGATGACCACTTAAGACCTTTAGGAAACTCCAAGTTTGGCAATCAATTATTTCAATTATTTTAACTGTGTGGTCGCCACTACAAGCAAAGAAAGAAGCTAAAGTCAGTTACAAAAACTAGAAAGGAATGATAAGCAAAGAGACAAACACCGTCAACTTACTGTGTAGATGCAAGTGATTTTCCATCAAGACTAAAGGCCACCGCAATAGTCGACCTTGGAGGAGGCACTAAAGGACAATACTTTTCTGATAGATGCCACAAAGACTCTGCTTCTACCCTGAAATATAGTCCATTACTGCAGTTTAGTATACCAGAGATGGAAACATCTAGGGTCTTCAAATTTCCCCACCAAGTTTGTCGCATGGAAAATGTACAAGAAGCTTTGATCACTGAGTTTTCTACAATAGTAATGGGCATAATAAGCAAATTAAATTCTGCATTCTAAGTCGTTATTAGCTATTCAACGTGGGTTGATGTTTGGCGCTATTGTAATTCTAGTGGCGGCAGGTAGTGAACGTACAATTAGGTATTGGTTTGTGTTTGCAACAACGCTAATTCTTCTGGGTATCGCTAGTCACCAACTACCATTGAATAGCGCTAGATGGCGCCGCTTTCTGCTTATCCGACACACAGACATCAAAACCAAGCAACATGGGTTGTGTGGTAGGAGCTATTAGCGCGTGCTTCAATCTAGTAGTAGGGGAAGGGTAGCACGAAATGTCAATACCGTTTCTCACTTCCAAATTGAGCCCTCAAAATTTTGCTTGGATTTGGAGTCGCTCAACAGAAAATGTATCAACCTATTTCATAGTATGTATATCCTATGAGTTAAGCCAGTTTACACGCTAATGGCTAAATATCATACACAGGATGCTGATCAGAGAGAAACTGATTATTTCACAACTGTTTATCCTAGTGGTAGCTAGCTTATGCACTCTTCAAGTCCTTTACGAAATGAAGGGACATACTTATATTAACATTAAGAACATACTATGTATTTTTACCAAGGCTTATGTAGAGATCTAAATAAGTAGAGACACTGAGATTCAGCCTATTTTTAATAATTTATACAAATTTCACCTCAGTATACTATATCGACAATATAAAGAACTTGCAGTAATGTTTAAACATTTACCACAAAATCAGCTCGCGCCCTGCATCAGTTACATCATAATTAGATCCGTAACGATCACTGTTACATTTCGTACCATCTCCCCACATCCCCTTCGCCGTGTGCTTTGTTCTAGGAGAGATTTCCCTCCTTGCTAACAACCTAAACACATTTTCAGTCCTAAACAACTCAAAAGAGTATAATATCGACAATTTCCCATACTCCATATAATGAAACCATGAAACACCTGCAAAAGCATGCAAATTTAAGGGAAGCCCAAAGAAACTTGCCGACTGGCATTTGCAAATGCTGGATCTTTTGCAAGTACTCTCAACGATTTTCTTAGAGAAATATTACAAAGTCATTGTTAATTGAAGCTAGGTTCCAAGTTATCACTAATAATCAAGAATAGTGCTTGTGAATTAGGAGTGATTTGTTTCTGAAGAAAACCCTATAGTTTCTGAAGAAAACTCCTAACTTTACTAGTTAATATCAAACCTAGTAACCCAAACATGGCCATCTGGCGCATATCTTACTTCCTACTTTCATATCAAGACTAAAGCCCCAAATTGATTGCACACGCTCAGCTACATATTGTTATGCATTTAGAGTCATCTTTGATAAATCCTTAAATATTTAATCTAAGGGTCTCAAATTTACTTTGAAAAGAGGAAACTTTTGTGCTATGAACCTAGCTAATGGTTGCTCTACTGTGATTAATTGCATCATGTTTGCCATATGCAAAAGATGAGAAGTTAAGGAATTGGATAACAAGAAAATCACTATTGACGTTTAATCCTACATTTATAACATACAAATACAAGGTTGGCACAACGGTTGACCTTTTAAACAAAACATATGAATTTGATAACAAGATAAAGAAAGTGAAAAGAAGGAAACCGAAGATAAAGAAAGCGAGCAAAATGAGACTGCTAATAGGGAGAGCGGAGAAAAAGAAGCTCAGCAAAATGAGACTGCTAATAGGGAGAACAAAGAGAAAGAAGGTGAGCAAAATGAGACAGCAAATAGGGAGAACGGAGAAAAAGAAGGTCAGCAAAATGAGACTGCTAATAAGGAGAACGGAGAGAAAGAATGTGAGCAAAATGTGACTGCTAATTGGGATAACAAAGAGAAAGAAGGCAAACAAAATGAGACTGCTAACAAGGAGGACGAAGAAAAAGAAAGCGAGCAGAAAGAGATTGAATAAAAAGAAAATCAGCAAGAACAAAAGAATAGTTCAGCCACAAAAAATTTAGAAGCCACTCATTCAGAAGCAGGAACTTTAGAAACTTTTATTTCATCTCAGCAACATGGAATGGATAGTCATGATCAAAATGCAACATTGATGACGAAAATTCTAATGAGGGTGAACAGAATCTGGAAACAGTTTTATCAGAGAAGACCGAGAATTCAAGTACATCAACTAAGGCTGAGAATGAAACAACCAAGGGAGAATATTCAGATCCTTCTACGAAACCTAAAATTGTTAAACCTGTAGAAGAGAACATAATTTCTGAGACAACAACCACTGAAAACAAGGAAGTTTCTTCGTCTTCAAATGGTGACGATGTTCAGACTGATCAATCTGAAAATTTTGAGAAAATTGTAGAAAAGGAAGACAACTCAGTATCTTCAAACACTAGTGAAAGTATAATTAAAGCTCAGAATAACGAATCAGATTCCTCGCTTCTACAAGAAGTAAAAGAGGCTCGCACAGACCTGGGGACCTTGCCTGAGGTTGAAACTTAAGGTAAAAATAGTGGCAATGTAGAAGTAGAATGATGTAAGAGCTATAGGACGACCTCATTAACGTAGAGAAGAAATCTCATTAGCATAGAGAAGAAATGAAGCCTACCCGCTCTTTTTATCATACGCAAGTACATTTCTTCAGTCCCTTCTTTCTTTAATCCTTTCATCATAGTTCTCCCATGAAAGACTCTTTTTTTGACCCTAAACAACAACTACTACTTGGATCCTAGCCTACTGGTGGTTTTAAAAAGAGCGTAGACCTATGAACCAGATCTGAGGAGAGAGACTCTCAGCTTTCTATAACTTTTGTAAAGAAGGATCCTAGCTCTGACTCTTATCTATTGACAAATCCTTTTAAAGCCAACCTAAGGCGACCTACTTAAATGCTTTGATTCGGCACAAAGGTAGGTTGCTAGTCATAGTAATAGGAAAAGCAGTTGGGATATGGTATAGGGGTTTAGGCCGCAGGTTGCCATGCTTGGATGGAAGAATGACCTTGCTTTTTCTTTTGGACCAAACCAACACTAAAAAAGAGTCTTCGTTTTCCTCTTGTTCACTACTAGAACAAAGCCAAAGTCACTATTTTTTGATATTTCACTTTTAGTAGTTTAGGAGTTGACCTCAGAAGGGTAAAAGCTGATTCGACCACACTCTTTTTTAGCACAGTTGATCCTTGAATGCAAGCCGCAAATATCCAAATAGGTATAAATATCTACTATGAAAAAGAAACACCGGTGTGTTTTAGAAATGTGTGGTTTAGGAGAAGAGCAAGAGAACGAGACACTGTCAGAGGGAACTTAAAATCCAATTTCTGAAAGATCTACTTGTTCATGATAATCACAGTAACATTAAAATCCCACCATTGCATTATAGCTAAAAGTGACCGAATCACACTCCACTGACACAATCTACTATCCTCCATTGATCCCCAACTCTTCAAACCCAAGATCACCAACACCTCATCAAACAAGCAATTAATCACACATGAATCTTGTTCGACCACTGTACAATTACAGAGGTAGAAAGAGTTTCAATTATAAAGTAATCAAAGTGAAGACTCAAAACGCTTAATCTATCTATTATATATAGTTCAATCTTATCAATCTACAAGAGAATTAGAGTTTGAAATGAAACTTACTGGAAGATTAAAGAACAAGCAAATCAACAAATTCGAGAGCATTAAGTGAGCAAATACATTGAGGAATTTGAGAAGCAATTTGCTAACCCGTCGTTGAGATTAGGAAACAGGAGTTTTAGTTTTAGGCTTAGGGATTGAGATCAAGTGTGTGGGGATTTTGAGTACTCTTCCCTCGGCTTCTACTCGATTTATAAATAATAGCGACTCCAAAAGAGAAAACGAAAATATTAGAGGGAAGCCAAAAAATAGAAAAAATTAGAAAACAAAAAAAAACCACAGGCTCCAATTTTATTAGCCACCGATAAAATCTGTGTCAAATAAACTACAGATAATATCTGTGGCAAATTGACTGCTTTGGTGTTGTGAATGGTCGACAATGAGTAGTGAATTTGTGTAAACTGAAAGTTCTGGGACACCAAGCTCAAGTACGAGGTCGAGTCCATGAAAGAGAGCTTTGTATTCGGTGACATTTTCGGAGGCTTCAAAATCCAAGCAAATTGATTTCTCAATTCTGTCGTTAGAAGGGGTAATCAATACGATTCTAATTCCTAACCCTGCAGGTTCTGCTGATCCATCTATAAGAAGTCTCCACCCTTTCCTTGAAAACTATTAAGCTCATTCGTTAAATGCTTTGGGGCGATGAACCTTCTACAAGTTCCTCTGTAAGGTCAGGATCGTGCTCCTCTCACTCGGGATCTTCCGCTGGAAAATCCACGAGAATATTAGCAATGGCCTGACCCTTTTTGGAATGATGTTTCGAACATGATATCATATTCTCCCAAACTGACTAACCATTGTTGCACTCTCCTTGATTTTTTCTTTTTGGACAGAACTTCCCAAAGTGGATAGTTCGTCATGACCTTGACTGAATGAGCAGGGAAGTAGTGCTTAAGTTTCTGTAAAGTGTAAACAAGAGTTAGAAGAAGTTTCTTGATTTTAAAATACCTCATTTCCGCTAGACTGAGGGTTTTGCTAATGAAGTAGACAGGTTTCTCAATTTTTCCTTCAAGTCGAATGAGAACCAAGCTTATTAAAGTATCTGTAACTGCCAGGTAGATAATCAGTTCCTCATTATACATTGGGGCGCTCATTATGGGAGACCTCCTCAATAGGTTTTGAGATCCAAAAAAGATGCTTCGCATTCTGATGTCCATTGGACCTCTACATTTGGCTAAACTTTTTCTCATTTGGTATAACCGCAGAGTAATAGGAATCACAGACAATAGCGGTCTGAATATTTTGAAACGAATCGGTTGATAGCGGCAATCTTGTCGATAAGTTTTTGTATGTCTTTCGTCGTATTTGAAGATTGCATGTTGAGGAGAGCCTGAATTTGATCTGGATCGGCCTCAATCCCATTCTTGCTTATGAGATGGCCTAGAAATCGACCTGAATATACTCCAAATTAGTACTTATCAGGATTAAGACGCATCCTGTAGGATCGAAGAATATTAAATATTGTGTTGAGATTTGTAATGTAGTTGGCAGGCTATATGCTCTTGTACTAGAGATCATCAATGTCGACTTTTGCACCTTTTCCAAGATATGTTTTGAACATAGTAGTCATCAACCGTTGATAAGTCATGCCTGTATTTTTGAGTTTGAAGAGCATGACTTTGTAGCAGTAAAGTCATCTTTCAGTGAAGAAAGTGGCCTTTTCTTGATCTTCTTCCAAGAGTAGAATCTGATTGAATCCAGAAGTAGCGTCCATTATAGATAGAAGTTCATGACCTGCTGTGGAATCAAGGATATGATGAATATTGGGAAGAGGGAAACTGTCATTTAGAGTATGTATGTTTAGATCTGTGAAATCTATACAAACTCAGACTTTTTCGTTCTTCGTTGGGGCAACGATGATGTTGGATATATAATCTTGATATTTAGCTTTTCGAATGAATCTCACTTTGATCAATTTCTCTATCTCCAAGTTAACTTCATCTCAAAGTTGAGGTGATAGTCATCACTATTTTTGTTTGACCGTCATGGCGTTAATATTGATGGTCAATTTATGATATGGCTTGGCCGGATCGACCCCAGGCATCTCTTCAAAAGTTCTTACAAAAATATCTCGATTTAGTTCTCAGAACTAAATGAGAGCATCTTTACCATACTGAACAAGCTTAGAACCAATGAAAGTACATCTGTTAGGTCCATCAATGTTGATGTAATCTGTAGGTTCTTCTGTGGAAGGATGATCATTAAGGTGATCAGCTTTCTGTAGTTGCTATACTGCGTATCTGTTTGAGGTATATAAAATTCCTGAGATGGTGTTTTCGCATGTTTGAGAAAGCTTTTGACTACCCTTGATTTCATAAATATAGGGACCTATCCCTCAATTTTACCTAAAATCGAGCCATCGCCAGCTTGAATTACCTCCATCTCAGACTCACGCATTTTCCACATGACTTCTCCAGTCAACATTTCAACATACTCTACAAACTAGTGAAGAACGTGGGTCGAACTCAAACTGAAAAACCTAAACAAGTCAAAGACACTTGTCTCTCACGAACTCATCAATTACTCAGTCAACCGCCACTAACCATATTTTTCGGAGAACGTACTCCAACGCGATGAAGAACTGCGGAGAAGGCCTTTATAAGGAAGAAGTTCCATAAGAGACAAGGACTAAAAAAATACACGAGAAATCACTAAGAAAACTACTGATTCTTGATTCTCAAAAACATTCAAACTTCTTAGTTACAAGGTTCAAACATTTCTTAATCTAGAGATTACTTGTAATAAGATATCTGTCTCAAGAAATAAAGATAATTTAACAAAAATCCTCCACTAGAGGTCGTGATTTTTACCTATTCAGAGGTTTTCCACGCTAAAACCACATGTGCCATTTCTTGCTTTCCATTGGAATATTATCACAAGTTTATTGGGGTGATAAAAAATTCCAAGCCATTTCGGGCCTACAGAATTTGGCCATTACATTTGGCGCCGTTTGTGGGAAAGATTGCATTTTCACGATATCCTAAGGCATTCTTTCACTATCATTTTCAATCATGGTTACTTCTAGATGACCGGCTACATGCATCTAGCTCGATATTTCAGTAGAGCCGGAGTAACTTTCAGAACTACGGGCGAATCTCAACGTCAAAATAGAAAAACGCTCTGAGCTCAAACTTCAATTAACTCGGGATCGAGAGCTCCTTGAGAAAGTGCTCAACACAGAATGACAAGCTCGTTTGATAGCGCTCTAATAACTTGAAGACCAGATGAAGACAATGCAGACTGACCTAGAGGCTCAGCAAAACACTCAGCAGGTTCCTCCAATAAGAAGTCACGATCAGTTGCCAGAGACCTCCCGTGCTTTTGTAAGGGAAAGATCGAAACCTCGTGGAGTCACCAATAAAGCTATTTCCAGAAATATTTAGCACGAACCTCAGCCTTCTATTTATTTGGGCGGTGAAGTTCAATCTGAAGCCAGCCAAGGTCACCGAATTTCAATCTGTTAGGAGGAAGAACAATGACCTCTACATCGAGTTCTAGTACGAGATCGTTTGAGCGAAGGTACCGGTACTCATCATCTGCAACCTACTCGTCCTGTGATTCAACCAACACGTCATTACATCACAAAATAGCATATAGACCAGCGTATTAAGGAGTTGACCGAAGTAGAAGTTTTGGGTACTGCCAATGACATCCCAAAATGACAAGGAAGTCTGATTTCCAAAGAACTATTCGATATGGAGATACCGAACGGTTTCTATACTCCAAAAATTTGAAAATACAAAAGTACCGACCCGAAGGAGCACATTCAATAGTATCATGATTCATTGGGGTTATACTCCAATATCAACCACATCCTCTGCCATCTGTTCGCCACAAGTTTACCGGTGGAACCACTCTGATGGGTCCACTCTCACCCTGAAGACTTCATATATACATTCGACTAGCTCTAGAAACAATTCATCACGACATATGCTCACAATAGAGATAAAAAGGAGAATTTGTATTCACTTATCAGTCTCAAACAGTCACACAGAGTGAAGCTCAATGCTTTTGCGAATAAGTTTTTAGAGCTCACGAGTAAAGTGGATAACCCCGATTAAAAAACAGTTGTTACTGCTTTTTCCAACGCGCTCCAGCTCGATTGCAAGGCCAAAGAGAGCCTCTTCCTCAATAAACCTGCAACCTTGGAGGATTTGATCACCAAGGTCAATAGTTATGTCAACCAGGAAAGGATAATATCTGAGCGACATAAATCTACAAAATCCATCCTCGCCACGAAAGGTCCATCTACATATCAAAATACTAAACCAAAGAAGGATCAGGGTGATCAGAAGCGCGCCAAGGGAAATAGTGGCTGCCCTCGGAAAGGTGGTCTGCCAACCAAACCCATCCTCCCAAAGATGAACATTCGAATCCCCACAATCTTTCTACTACTCCTGAAAAATAAGCTCTACCGCGTCTCTCGACCACAGGAACCAATCAACAATCGACCATACTGCCTACATCATAAGGTATGCCATCATTCTACTAACAGTTGCTATGCCTTGCAGAGGTTGCTCGAATACATTTTTAAAGAGGGACGAATGTTCGAATATATTATCAACTTGGAATTATTCAAAGATGGCAGCTATATGAAGCAGCTTGAGGTTGTTCAGGTCGATGATCAAGATGAGAAAAAACATCTTTACCATATGCACCACAACAACATGATCGAAATCAACTAGATCACAAACTCTAATAGATCCAAGCATAGGAGACTATCAGAATGCTGCGATCTCACACCTTAAGACAAGGAAGCCAAGCTTCTACCTGAGTCGAGCAATCTCCGGCTTAGGATTTCCTTCGAAGATTGCAATACTAACCATGTCAAATTTCTGCATCATGATGCGTTAGTAATAATGCTCAAAATGAAGAAGTTTGTCATGCACATAATGATGATCGATACTGGAAGCGGTATTGAGATTCTATTCCAGGGCACTATCGACAAAATGGGATTGGCCGACCAAGTTATTCAGAGCGACACTGATATCAGTGTGTTCAAAAGTTCTAGAGAAGAACGAGTAGGTAAGATCATCTTACCTATTACCGCAGGACCAGCCACCATTGATGCCGTCTCCTATGTCATCAATGCCAAATCTCGTTATCTCTGGTTTATGGGCCGGTGCTGGATTTACATCATGGAAGCAATCTCTTCCACCTATCATCAAACACTCCGATTCAAACATAATAATGGTATCTATGAGATCAGAGGTAGTCAAAAACTTTCTCGAGCTTGTGAAAGTACCGTTTCTACTAGCCTAGATACCTCTGACAGATTTACTGCATAGCAATTACAAAAAGTTGATCACCTCAACAATCAATTTTCCATGGAGGAGCCCATAAAATTTGTCAACATTGATGGACCTAGCAGAACTACTTTCATCAGTACTAAGCTAGTTCAGCACGAAAAAGATGCTCTCATTCAGTTCTTGCAACTAAATCGAGACGTTATTGCATGGTCTTTTAAAGAAATGCCTGGGGTCAATCCGACCAAGGCATGTCACAAATTGGCCTTCAACATCAATGCCACGGCGGTCATACATAAACAACGATGACTATCACCTCGCCATCGAGATAAAGTTAAATCAAGATCAAGAAATTTATCAAAGTGGGATTCATTCGAGAAGTCAAATATCCAGACTGGATATCCAATATTATCGTTGTCCCAAAGAAGAACGAAAAAGTCTGAGTTTATGTAGATTTTACCGATCTGAACATACTCCAAAGGATAGTTTCTCTCTTCCTAACATTCATCAGATCCCCGACTTCACAGCAGGCCATGACTTCCTATCTATGATGGATACTGCTTCGGGATACAATCAGATTCCACTTTTATAAGAAGGTCAAGAAAATACGACTTTCATCACTAAAAGAGGTCTTTATATCAGCAAAGTCATGCCCTTCGGACTCAAAATTGTGGGTGCCACATATCAGCGGTCGATGACTACTATGTTTAAAGGACATCTTAGAAAAGTTACTGAAGTCTACATCGACGATCTTTTATGCAAGAGCGTGCAGTCAGCCAATCACATTTCAGATCTCAACACCATATTCAACATTCTTTGATCTTACAGGATGCATCTCAACCCTATTAAATGTTAATTCAGGGTACATTCCGGCCAATTTTGAGGCTACCTCATCAGCAAGAAGGGGATTGAGGTCGATCCATATTAAATTCTGGCTCTCCTCAACATGTCTTCTCCAAAAATAATGAAAGACGCTCAAAAACTTATCGGCAAGATTGCCGCTATTAATCGACTTTTTAGGATCTCAAAACCTATTTGGGGAGGTCTCCTATAATGAGTACCCTAGTTGATAATGACAAACTGATTATCCACCTAGCAGTCACAGATACTTCACTAAGCTCGGTTCTTATTCACCTTGAAAGGAAAATTGAGAAACTAGTCTACTTCATCTTCTCATACTTATTTGTACTTCCCAGAAACTCAAGCACTACTTCTAAGCTCATTCAGTCAAAGTAATGAGGAACTACCCACCTCGGGAGATTTTGTCCAAAAAAGAAAAATCAAGAAGAGTGCAACAGTGGTCAGTCAGTTTGGGAGAACAAGATATCAAGTTCAAACAATGTCATTCTGAGAAGGGTCAGGCCGTGGCCGATTTTCCCACAAATTTTCCAGTGGAAGATCCCGAGTGGGAGGAGCACGATCCTGACCTTGCAAAAAAAACTTCCGATGATCCACCCCCTAAAACATTTGACGAACGAGCTGAATGGATTACAAGAAAAGGGTGGAGACTTCTTATGGACGGATCTACAGGACCCGCAGGGTCATGAATCAAAATCGTATTGATTACCTCTTCTAATGACAGAATTAAGAAATTGATCAGCTTGGATTTTAAGGTCTTAAATAATGTCACCGAATACGATGCTCTCATTCATGGCCTCGACCTCGCTCTTGAGCTCAATGTCCTCGAACTCTCAGTTTACATAGATTTACTACTCATCGTCTACCATTACTTTGAGCAATATAAGAAGAATTAAAAGATGATCGAATATGCAGCCCTCGTTGTAAATAGGATGAGCAAGTTTGCGAAAACAACTCTCGATTATTTTCATCACGGTAAAAATAGACACGCCGATTCTTTGGCATATCTAGCCGGGGTCTTGGGTACAGGAGCTCGATATCTCTAGATTGAAATCATTTCAACCTCCATTACTGATCGCATTTTTGTATGCACGATCAGCACTGGGGACGATAAAGGGGGAGACAACGATTGGCGAAAACCTTTCTTAGCCTACCTCGGTATCCGCAACAGTTGCGATTGACCACTTCCAGCAGATCCAAATGAGCGCCGACAACTGATCAGCAACTCGAAGCGCTATACAAATCAAAATGGTATGCTATACCGCCTTTCAGTCATAGGGTCTTACCTCAAGTACCTCTCCAAATGAAAAGTAGATGAAATGTTCCGTGAATTACATGAAAGAACTTGTTGCTCTAAAGCCGTAGGTCAATCACTAGCAAACAAAGATATTACACAAGGAGAGGAGTACGCACGCAAATGTGACGCCTGCCAAAGACATGGACAGATGATACGCGCCCCTACGCTCGAACTCCATACAAGCAAGGTATTCTGGCCTTTCAAAAGATGGACACTCAATCTCATCGGTGAATTCCCTAATTCTTCAGGTAACCGCCGTAACTTACTCGTAGCTATCGATTATTTTTCAAAATGGGTAGAAGCAGTTCTACTCTGTCGAATTAGAAAAGAAGTGGTCATCTCTTTTATCTGGGAACACATCATCACTCGGTTTGGGTGCCCCTACCTAATTTGTATCGATAATAGACCCCAATTTGTTGGAGAAAAAATCTTAGGCTTCCTCAACTAACACAATATCATCCACTCACCATCCAATCCTTACTATCCTTAAGGCAACGGCCAAGCCAAAATCACTAACAAAGCCATCGTGGATGGACTCAAGAAAAGGCTTTACTTATAGAATAAAGGGAATTGGGTGCGAGAACTGCCTCATGTCCTATGGGCATATCATACCACTCCCCGACACTCAGCAGGATGTACCCTATTTCTCTTTGCCTATGGTACTGAGGCTGTCATTCCTTTTGAATACCATCATCTAGTTCGAGATCGCGAGCTAACTGACGAGGAAAATAAGTTTGAATTGGCTTGCAACCTCAATTTAATCGATGAAACTAAGGAACACGCCATCGCTAACCTTGATCGATATCATCATATGTTAGCTAGTTCATGCAGCAGCTGAGTCAGAAGTCGTACCTTCCAAATCGACGATCTCGTCCTCAGAGAAAATCTTTAACACCGCAAAGAGCTTCACGCTGGAAAATTAGCCGACAATTGGGAGGGTTCATTCATTATCACAGGTTCCTCAGGCCTGGGTTCATACTACCTCATAACAGAAGAGGGAATCCACATTTCAAATCTTTGGAATACTAGGTGACTGAAACGATACTATCGTTAAGCGTCATGCTACTCCATTTTCGTTTCTCGTTTTTGTTTTTTCAATTCCAAAAGTGAGATTTTCATCTCCATCCAATGTTAATTTTGAACTATTTAATGAAGCTTCCAAAGTTTTTCACAACATCTCTATACTTACGTTGATTCAACTACATTCTATAAATTAAAACATAGATAATACTAGCTTTCAATCGATCTCATACAAGTTAAATCAAGGATAACACTTGGTTTAGCTGACTCAACCATTTCTGCGATTGAAACAAATATAGAAACTTTTTTTATATCAAAGACTCTACCAAACATTAGATAGGGAAAAGGTAATACTAGCCTTCATCTCTTTAAACATATTTGGGACATTATACCAGTTAAATCAAGTATAACACTTGGTTTGGCTGACTTTACTAAATCTTTACGGTTAAAACAAATATAGAAACTTGTTTTAAATCAAAGACTCTACCAAACATCAGATAGAGCAAAGGTAATACTAGCCTTCATCTCTTTAAACTTGTTTGGGACATTATACCAATTAAATCAAGGATAGCACTTGGTTTGGTTGACTTTACTAAATCTCTGCGATTAAAACAAATGTAAAAATTTGTTTTATCTCAACGACTCTAACAGACATAAGATAAGGCAAAGGTAATACTAGCCTTCATCTCTTTCAATATGTCTGCAACATTATTACAGTTAAATCTAGATTCACTTAGTTTGACTGACTCAACCCATATCTGCGACTAAAACAAATGTAAAAACTTGTTTTTTATTAAAGACTCTGCCAGACATAAGATAAGGCAAATGTCAAACTAGCTTTCATCTATTTCGCTATGTCTGTGACAGATACTATTTATTTTCAGGTTGCATTCACAACTACTACAATGAATTATTTTGTGCTATTGGGATGTCAGCCGTGTTTTCCCCTTCAATAGGAGGTCGATCAAATTTTAGCTCTCGAGTTACTGCAACCCTGCCCCGCCCTATCAGATCTGCAGGGCGAGGGCCTTAACTCATTTTCATGGAAGCCATATAGTTTCTTCGATCTATATCAACCCCACAAATACATCCCTTGTCAGAAAGGCTCTTGAACAAGGTATCTCGTTCTAACTCAACTCTTTTTACTTCCTTTACAAAATAAGAAATGATAGACTTTAACAAGTTTGAGCATGATGCATGAGCTAAAACTGTCTTTAAAAAGCATGATCCTGCCTTCACGAGGCGTGCCCCTAATCTCGCATACCGTCCCTTCTAAAATGCCATGTCCCTTTCTATCAGGGCATCAGAAGCTATATTATCATCTAATTTTTTGATAGCTTTAGCTGATTTAGTCTGATTAATTATCTCTAGGTCTACCACCTGAGCACAAAGTCTCTCAACTTCTACAATCAACTCTTCCCCGGCCAAAGCATCCTTTAACAGGTCGTCTTTCTACTTTATGACCGGCATCCAACTTATGCTGGCACTCCCATAAATTCACATTCCTTTTCTACATATGCCCTTGAATTCGAGCTATGTCACTTTCCAGCTCACTAATTCGAGCAGATAGGCTAACTACATCCCCTTGGACAAGAGAAACCTTAGCATCATTTCTACACTTCCTCGAGCGTTCTCCAGCCTCGGCGTTCCTGACAAGAATGTTGGCTTGCGCCAATTCGATCTTCAATAGTGTCACCCTCTCATTCAACTCGTCGCATTTCCGTTGTATTATCCAAAACTCCATATCCTAGGCAGGTAAGGCTGTATGCAAGTTTTTGGATACAGCTTCTGAAGCCGATAGGTCTTCTCAAGCTAACTTCAGCTCGTTATCTATTTCAGTCATTTTCTTTTTCAGTCAGTCCAGCTCGTGTCTACTATTCTAAAAATTAGTTTGATATTGTTCCTCCGATCTTTCTAGCGCCTGAATACGGTATTGTGCCATCTCAGCATACTTACTCTTTACCCTCAGCATGTCAATCTGACTTTGGAGCTTTGCTACGTGTTCTTTTGTCTCTGCAAGCTCTTTTTGCCCCCTATCAATTTTGACATCTTTTTCCTCGATATTACGAGTGAGGTTAACAGCAGTCTGGGTTGCCCCAACAAACTTAAAGTGCACCTTTACATGTTGGCCTTCTCTGTCCTCATTCACCTCTCTCATTATACCCATCTCCTCTACAAATTCACGGTTATATTGGAGCGCTTCATCTTCGCGCGAGCGAGCTGAATCCAATTCGACCTGCACAATACAGATACGTTATGTTTAGTTCAATTCAGAACACGCCCTTAACATACATATACATACCTCATTTCTAACAAGATATCTAATTTCTAACATCTACCGTGTGTAACTACTTGTAAACTTAAAGTCAAAGTATGATCTCATCAGATGGATGTTCCATGACATATATTTTCAGGTCTAAGGTATACATTCTCTATATGCCAATTTGTCAAAATACTTTGATCTTTGACTATGCCAATTTGAGTGACATTTTCCTAAAACTGATAACAAGTTTTTGGTCTGACTTTACGTTCTATGTGAGATCGATTCATCTATAACCCTATCATGTTTCTCCTCCTCCAGAACGGCCAACAAATAAAAATACTCCTCCCCAGTCGCTACAGTACACCCCCAAAACAGCTTACCGGCGTATTCTACATAGTTACTCCATGTCCTTCCTACAGTAGCCTTGGCTTTACAAAACTCTTTAAATGCATTCAAACAGGTAGGATAAGACACCAAATACCCAGGGAAACCTGGAAATTGTTTTAACCCCTACTTCAACCTCGCTGTCAGATATTTCAATTTTGGAATCTGCCGTTCGACTAGAGGTTGACACCTCATTAATAGGTGAACTATCCATCTCAGCTACAATTCTACAGGCAAGGGTTTGATTCTACACAAATACCTCTCATGATCGACCTGTACACAGGTCCAGGTATTTATCATTTTCTTATGCACATCCATCATTCGCATACAAAAATCCTTTCATATATTCTATATATATTTCAAATTCATAGATTACTATAAATAGTGATTTTTTAAAGATTAGCTTAAAATAGATTATGATTTGTAAAAACACAAATATGCATCACACATCTCTACTAACCTTCTTAGTCATAATGATAATCTGAGGCAACTCCAAATCCTTCCCTCATAACACTGTTGTATAGCCACCTACACAATTTTTTGTACTTCTCTCTCTTTGTTCTCCAAATTTTCAGAAGTAGAAAAACATATGAATGATGAGGAAGACGCACTATTTATTCTTTTTCTCTCTAACGGCTGGCAGTTACTATACCTCACAAGGGCCATCCTTGGTTTTGAAACCGAGGCGTCCTTTCTACTAACCATGTCTGATATCTTGTACCTTTTTAATAAAACCGATTTTCCATCAATGCCCCTTCCTTCATATTTTAATCTATTTTTATATCTCTCTTTGACCTTCTAACACTCATGATGACTCACACTTAGACAACATCCGATTGTTGCAGCTTTACATAAAAAACAAAATTAGAAGCTCATACATTTTGTTGTTATTATTTTTTCTACTTATAGTACTTGTGACGTCATTTCCAAAGCTAACAAATTTTTTAAATGTATTCAAAATTGTTTATCACAGCAGTCTTAAATGGCATTTGCAACTATAGAGGGTTAATTTGACTTTCATTTTTTTCTCTTAGAAAAAATTCAAATACTTACATTCATTTATGATAGCACTTTACATATAATTATACCTAAAATAGCCTTGTTGGCCTGGGTAACCACATTCAATCAGATAACCTCCAGCAATCATCATAACTTTAGATTTGATCTTCTCCGCTACAAGCAATCTCACTGCTTCCTTTCGAGCTACTGAGTTCACCATTATTTCTTGAAACATCTCTTCATAAAAATGACGTTCGTATTCACGCTTTCTCCCAATCATATCCAAACCCTCAACATTCACCTCCCTCACTGGCAATTCGACATCATAGTCCAACAACCCAAAAATGCGCTCACGCACTTCGGCTACCTTAAGAGCAAATTGCCCCTCAATGGTATAATGAATTCTCTCAGAACAAGTCCACCTCATCATTCTTTCCTTTTACCTAATTTTTCCTCATCAACCCCCCCTTCATTTATACCCTGTCAGGCTATAAAATTCTATGCAGCTCAGGATGCTATCGTATTATCTTATAACAGAAACCATAAAATCTTGGTTGATGTTATATCTGAACGCATCTCTTTCTATCGAACTACATCATTTTGTCCTATTTCAAATCGACTTGATTCCTTTCAACAAACTATTACAGATCGACCTTCCATTCCAAAATTTATACAATTTCTTTTCCTCCATATTTTTATCCAACCCCAAGTCAAACTTCTATTATATACATTACAAACATATTTCAAACAGTTCGATTATGATAGCAATAATTTTGATGTCATATATATCCTCTTATTAGTATCTTGGCAAACTCATCGTATTATTCTTA
Source organism: Kingdonia uniflora (assembly GCA_014058105.1). NCBI lineage: Eukaryota > Viridiplantae > Streptophyta > Magnoliopsida > Ranunculales > Circaeasteraceae > Kingdonia > Kingdonia uniflora. The sequence goes on along the minus strand of JACGCM010000172.1, from coordinate 111,472 downwards.
TCCCAAATCCAAATACATTTTATTTTATATCAACACAATGTTTGGATAACAAATATTATTCATTTCGAATCAGATTACATATAGGTTTATAGATAACAAGTCTTTCAAAGTACTCAGAGATCGAATGCTTTTACAGATATAAAATCTTACAAAGTACTCCAAAATTAGGTACTTTACAGATAACAAGTTTTTCAAGTACTTTACAGATAGAAGATCATTCAGTCACCCCAAGCCTTAAATCTTTCAGTTCGTCCTACTTCAGTGATGTTTCATTCTGATGCAAAGGCAGACATTGGATGCAACAAAAAGCTCTCCTCACATGTGTTTGGTCGAAGTCTAGTCAAACTTCAAATAGAAACTATGGAAGCAGAAGACTAAGTGTTGGACCCAACTCTTCAAACTGAAGGTCTTCTTAGCGCCAAAAGATGATAGAAGTGCAGAAGTAGATTTCCACTCCCCGTCTTCCTCCTCTACTACCATCACCTCCTCCTCTAAAACCACCACCTCCGCAGAGTTGGTAGAGATGAAAAGGGCCTGATCTTAGAACTCATTGTGACAGAAAAAATCAGTATAATTTCCCCGCATTTACACCTATCCCTGTATCTGTCTCCCCAACCTTATCCTCCGCAAGGTTACAGATACAAGCCCAATGTTCCTCGCCTGTCAAGACAACGATATGAAACCTCCACCTTCATTAAAACTCCTCCTCAGCTTCAACCGCTTCGTCTTCCGATATACCTTGATAAGTTGGAGGAACAAGAGCGGGTATGGACATCTCTAAGAATTATTAGCCAAAGTACTTCAACTTCAACCTCTGCATTTTAGAAGCAATCCTCTCTTCAAGGACCATCCTTCGAGTCTTCACCATCTTCAATGCTTTTAGAGAATTTGACATCTTACAAGCGCACTTTGCTTCAAAAACTTGGTACAGGTACTATTTATATAACCCTACATTTATTGTGCAAGTACATTTTTCTAAGCATCATAATTCTATACAGACGCAACTCTTCAAAACCATAACCGTTACATAAATCAACATCCACATCTTTATTTAATGCACGTCATTTCCCTATAACCCCCGCAATTTCCATACAGTCAAAGCCATCTTAACTCCATTTCAATATTCAAAACCTGCATACCCATATAACTAAATCCTTTCTCAACTAAAACCACTCGTGACTTCGGTTATGAGGGGGCGATTGTAGGGACCTATCCCTCGATCTCACCTAAAATTGGGTTGTCGCCAGTTTGAATTACCTCCATCTCAGACTCATGCATTTTTTACATGACTTCTCCAGTCAACATTTTAACCTACTCCATGAACTGATGAAGAACGTGGGTCACACTCAAACCGAGAAACCTGAGCAAGTCAAAGATACCTGTCTCTCAGGAACTCATCAGTTACTCAGTCAACCGCAACTAACCACATTGTTCAAAGAACGTGCTCTAGCACTATGAAGAATTATGAAGAAATCCTATATAAGGAAGAAGTTCCAGAAGAAACAAGGACCAAAAAAATACATGGGAAATCACCAAGAAAACTATAAATTCTAGATTCTTAAAAACATTCAAACTTCATAGTTACAAGGTTCAAGCATTTCTAAATCTAGAAATCACTTGTAATAAGAGATCCGCCTCAAGCAATAAAGATACTTTTACAAAAATCCTTTACTCGAGGTAGTATTTATTTTACCTATCGAAGGTTTTCTACGCTAAAACCACCTGTGTCATTTCTTGCTTTCTATTAAAATATTATCACAGGTTCATTAGTATGATAGCGAATTCCAAGCCATTTTGAGCCTACGGAATTTGGCCATTACAATATATGCCATCATTGTATTTAAAGCAGAGTTCTTGATTATAAGTGGAAGCGATTGCTTCTATGTTTTGAATCCAGTAGTAGCCCATAATCCTGAGATAGCGAGATTTGGCATTGATTATGTAGAAGATGATGTCGATGGTGGCTGGTGTTGCGGTAATAGGTAAGATGATCTTGCCTACTCGCTCTTCTTTAGAACTATTGAATCCACTGATACCGGTGTTGCTTAGAATAACTTGATCGGCCAATACCATTTGGTCGATAGTGCTCTGAAAGAGAATCTCAATACTACTTCCAGTATCGATCATCATTGTGTGCATGACAAACTTCTTCATCTTGAGCATTATGACTAATGCATCATGACATGGAAATTTTACATGACTAATGTCGCAATCTTAGAATGATATCCCAAGCCGGCGATTGCTCGACTCAGGCAAAAGCTTGGCTTTTTAATCTTGAGGTGTGAGATCACATTATTCTGACAGTCTTCTACGCTTAAATTGACAAGAGTTGGTGATTTGATGGATTTTTATTATTTTGTTGTGGTACATATGGTAGAGATGTTTCACCTCAGCTTGATCTTCGACCTGGACGACTTCAAGCTGTTTCTTATATCTGCCATCCTTACATGATTCCAGGTTTATAATGTATTCAAACTTTTGTCCCTCTTTGAAAATGTATTTCAGCAACCTCTATAAATTATAGCAATTATCAGTAGAATAATGGTTTACCTTATAATGCATGTAGTACGGGCGGTTCTCGATTATTTCTGATGGTTGAGAGACACAGTAGATCTTATCCTTGGAGAGGATTGGAAAAATTATAGAGATTCGAACATTCATCCTAGGGAGGACCTGTTTGGGTAGTGAATTGCTTTTTTGAGGGTTGGTAGTGTTCCCCTTGGAGCACTTTTTATCACCCTGATCTTCCTTTGGTTCAGTACTTCGATCTGTAGATGGACCTTTCGTGGTTAGGGAGGATTTAGTTGATTTATGCTTTTCGGACATACTCCTTTCCAGGATGACATAACTATTGACATTGGTGAACATATCTTCCAAGGTCATAGGTTTGTTGAGAAAGAGGTATTCTTTGGCCTTGCAGTCGAGTTAGAGCGCTTTGGTGAAAATAATAACAACTATTTTTTGATCGAGATTGTCAACTTTTCGGGCGAGCTCCCAAAACTTCTTCACAAAAGCCTCGAGCTTCTTTCTGTGTGACTGTTGATGACTGATAAGAGAATATATATTCTCCTTTTTGTCTCTATTATGAGCATATGTCTTGATGAATTATTTCTACAGCTGGTCGAATGTGTGTATGGATCCTTCTGGTAAAGAGTGGAACCACCGGAGTGGTTCTTCTTATAGACTTGTTGCGAACAAATGGCAGAGGATGTGGTTGAGGTTAGAATACAACCTCAATGAATCACGGAACTATTGAATGTACTCCTTTGGATCGGTGCCCTTGTATTTGTGATTTTTCGGAGTATGGAAACCTTTCGATATTTCCATATCGAATAGTTCTTTGGCAATTGAACTTCCTTGTAACTTGGTAAGGTCGTCTGTAGTGCTCAAAACTTGTGCTTCGATCAACTCCTTAATACGATGATCCATATGTTCTTGTGTAACATATTGACGTGTCGGTTGTGTGGCTTGACAAGGAGGTTGAGGATTGTGAGTACCGATACCTTCACTCAAATGATCACGTGCTGGAACTCGAGGTTGAGGTCACTGTTCTTCCTCCTGATGTATCAAAAATTGGTAACCTCGACTGATCTCAGACTAAACTTTACCGCACAAATGAATGGAAGCCTGAGTTTTTATTGAATATTTCAAGAAATAGCTTTCCTGGTAGATCCTCGAGATCCCAACTTTTCATGCACAGAAACTCGAGAGGTTTCTAGCAATTGATGTGATCTCTTATTGGAGGAGCCTGTTGAGTGTTTTACTGAACTTGTAAGGCAGTCAGCATGGTTATCATCTGGCCTTCATGTCGTTTAAATGTTGTTAAATGAACTTGTCGCTCAGCTTCGAGCTCATTCTCAAGGAGCTCTCGGTCAAGAGTTAATTGACTTTCGAGCTCATTACACTTCCATGTTTCGGCGTTGAGATTCGCCCGTAACTCTGTAAGTTATTCCAGCTCAACTAAACGATCGAGCAAGATTTTGGTTGTTGGTCGTTTGGAAGTGACCATGATTGAAATTTGTAGTTGAGTGAATGTATGCCTTAGGATATCGTGGAAATGTCTTCTTTCCCATAGACGGTGTCAAATGCAATGACCTAATTCTGTAAGCTTAAGATGGCTTTGAATTAGCTCTTACACTAATGTTCATGTGACAAAAACTTACATGGAATAAGAAATGTCACAGGTGATTTAGCGTGGAAAAGCTCTTAATAGGATAAAAACCATGACCTCGAGTTGAGGGTTTTTGTAATAGTGACTTTTATTGTTTTAGGCTGATATCTTATTACAAGTGATCTCCCAACTTAGAAATACTTGATCTTGTAAATAAGAAGTTTTGATGTTTTGAGAATCTAGAAAATGTAGTTTTCTTGGTGATTTCTCGTATATTTTTCTGGTCCTTGTCTCTTTTTATTTATATAGGCATTCTCCGTAATTCTTCATTATGCTGAAGTACGTTATCTGAATAATGTGGTTAGTGGTGGTTGACTGAGTAACTGTTGAGTTCGTGAGAGACATGTATTTTTGACTTGTTCATGTTTTTCTGTTTGAGCTCGATCCACATTCTTCATCAGTTCGTGGAGTAGGTGTCAATGTTGACTATTGATGTCACATGTAGAATGCGTGAGTTTGACATAGAGGTAGTTCGAACTGGAATAACTCGATTTGGGGTTAGATCGAGGGATAGGCCCCTACAGTCTTTTAGTTAGTCCTGTTCAATCTTCGAATAAAAGAATGGTCATAGATGAACATTTTGGTATGTTGTGGCATTGTAGATTGGGGCATATCAGTCTATCTAGAATGGAAAAGCTTTGCAAGGATAGATTCTTGGTTGGTGTGAATTTGGATGATCTTAAGATTTTTATAGATTGTCTGAAGGGCAAGATGACAAGATAACCTTTTCCTAAGGGTAATAGGTATGAAGCTTCATTAAGTATTATTCATTTAGATCTTTGTGGACCATTTTCTGCAGCTATTGATGGGCACAGATATGTTATATCTTTAATTGATGATATGTCGAGATATGCTTTTGTATTTCTTATGAAAAACAAGTCTGATGCTTTTGAGACTTTTAAACTTTACAAGGCAGAGGTTAAAAATAATTTTGAAAAGAAGATTAAGATTCTTCAGACATATCGTAGAGGTGAGTATGCTTATACACCTTATAAGGAACTTCTTCGTGAACGTGGAATTATTGCACAAAAGGCGATTCGAGATACTCCACAATAGAATGGCGTTGCAAAGCGCAGGTTTCGTACTCTATTGGATATGGTTATGAGTATGATGAATCGTATATCCTTACCAGAAAACCTTTTGGGTTGAAGCATTAAAGATGGCAATGTATATTATGAATAGAGTATCTTCAAAAGAAGTTCCTACGACACCGTATGAACTTTGGACTGGTAAAAGACCAAGTTTAAATCATTTACACATATGGGGATGTGATTGTGAAGTAAAGATTACAGATCTTGCTCTTCCAAAGTTGACTTTTAGAAGTTTTAGTAGTTTCTTTGAGGGATATGCAGAAAGATCAAAAGGATATGGAGTTTATGATTCAGATAAAGAAATTGTTATTCAATGTAAAGATGTTAAATTTCTTGAGGATTGCAGCTACAGTGGAAGTAAGATACAATTTGTATTGGATGAGAAAATAGACGAGGATATATCTGTAACAGTACAAGATACTACAATTTCGTCATGAGAAAGAGGTACATCTTCTAGGCTACAAAGGATTAGAAAATCTGCCATACCTGATGATTATATTATTTATGTGAAACTGGTTGTGAAGAAGTGAATGAATTTTCTGATCCAAAGAAATATGATGAAGCTGTTCACTGGGGTAACTCTCATCATTGGGTTGAAGATATGATGGATGAAATGCAATCTAAATAATGTCTTGGATTTGGTAACTCCGTTAGTCATGTAAAACCTATTTGATGTCAATGGGTGTTTAAGACTAAGAAGAATGCCAAATGTGCAGCTGAAAAGTTCAAGGCAAGACTTGTAGTTAATTAAAGGTTATACACAGCGAGAAGGGATTGATTATGATGAGACATTTTCTCTTGTGTCCAAGAAGGACTCTTTTCAGGTACTGATGGCTCTTGTAGCACATTTTGATTATGAATTACATCAGATGGATATTAAAACAGTATTCTTGTATGGTGAGTTAGATAAAGATATCTTCATGGAACAACCAGAAGAGTTTTCTGTAAAGGGTGATGAAATGAAGGTTTGTAAATTCTATCGGCCTATCTATGGTTTGAAGCAAGCTTCGAGACAATGGCATAATAAACTTGATGAAGTTTTAGTCAAATTTGGGTTTACTGCTAATGTGTAGATCCATGTGTTTACTTGAAAACTGAAGATACAAAAGTTCTGTTTCTCATGTTTTATGCTGATGACATTCTATTAACAAGAAATAATATGCATATACTTTTAACAATAAAGAAGATGCTTTCAGAAACTTTTGAAATGAAAGACATGGGTGAAGCCTCTTATGTTTGGGCATAGAGATCATAAGGAATAGAAGTATGAAATTACTGGACTTATCTCAAAAGAGTTACATTGAGAAAGTGTAATCTAAATTCTTTCATGCCTCATGTAAACCTGGTGAAGCTCCAGTTATGAAAGGAGATAAGTTTAGTAAAGATTAATGTCCTAAATATCAACTTGGGAAGGACATGATGAAGGATAAATCTTATGTTTCTGCACCTGGTAGTATCATGGTATGCAATGATATGTACTAGATCAGATATTTCTTATATTGTGGGAATGCTTGGTAGATATCAAAGTAATACTGGAATAGATCACTGGAAACCAATGAAAAAGGTGTTTCACTACTTATAATGGACCAAGAAATTTATGTTGGTCTATGGGGTAGTTAAAGACCAATAATTCATTGGATATTCTGATTCTGACTTTTGAGGATGTGTTGATACATTGAGACCTACCTCATGATACATTTTTATGTTGGCAGGATGTGCAGTTTCCTGGAGAAGTATGAAACAGTCTTTTGTGACATTACTAAAAATGGAAGCTGTATATGTAGCTTATTCTGAGGCAACTATTCAAGCAATATGGTTGAAGTTCTTCATCCAAGGAATGAAGGTTGTTGACAGTATCCATTGTCCACTTTATATGATCTGTGATAATGTAGCAGCTGTGTTTCTAACTAAAAACCCTCGTATAAGTAACAAAGCTAGACCATTGTTATTTTGAATATTGGCACAATTCAAATGCTTGCTGATCTAATGACAAAAGGTTTGTCAGTCAAAGTTTTTAAAGATCATGTAAAAAAATATGGGCTTTAAAGATGTTATCAATCTTTTTGATTAGTGGGAGCTTCGTTTATTTTTTTGATTTTCAATGTAAATCATGTATAAACCGGTTTCAAAGCTCTTGACCATACGTTTTGGTTTGGTTCACATGATCTTTATAATTATTATTATATGATTGCATTATTCCTATTTATTACCTATGTGTGTAACACATATCTATCGCGCAGGTTCGTGAAATGGTGGGACATTTGATATGTTCTTTATGATGAACATGGTTATCACTCAATTGGAGATATGTTGGTCTATCTAAAATCTCTTAGGCTACTAGGTGAGCATATGACTGCGGGACCACTCACAATGGGATCTCAGTAATTAGTAAGCTTTTTAGATTGCTTGGGTTTTTGATTACTTAGACCATCCTCTATAGACCTTTCACATTGGATAGTGCCTTCTATGCACGTGGTGTGTCTTAGCCACACGGTTTCATATCCATGTGACATGTGTGGTAAACACATGAAGCTGGACTACTTGTGAAATAACATCATTAAATTACCGTTGGAGGATGATGTGTATTCCCCTCGCTTAAGGTTGCACTATATATATGCATTTGTATTTGTTTATGAGAATAGGAATTGACAACACTTTGGTGCAAAAATAGGCTAGTATACAGATTGTACCTATCCTTATGTATTTGGGTGTTAGTGATCCTATTTAATGATTCTTGGAGAACACTGACCCATTCACAATTGAATTATATTCAATAATTGCATGTAACCTATTTTAACAATGACCATATAAAATGGGTCACTACCCGATTTCAAAACATAAGTATTTTCTTAATAATCCAGATTTCCTCTTGTTTTCTTTATTGTCCTATAGGCCAAGTGGGAGATTGTTAGTAATATGGTCTATTGGGACTTATTAAATAAAACTAGATTATTAAAAGTTTGATTTTGTTAATTGCTAAATGGAATTATAAACATTTTTTTGGTCGTGTATGCGGCGTGTTTAATTTAGACAAAAGGATGGGGCAATAATGCGTATGTGGAGTAATGGCTACGTTGTAACGAAGTTTGATACACCGAATTGCGTATGATCATTTTGATGGGTAAGTGCACTAGGTCGGTGTTATCTTTTGGGGTTAAGCCACTCTTACATACTCCTCTTTGAAAACACACACAACTTCCTTCTTTCAAGAAAGAAAATCCCATCAATCAAGGAGCACTAGAAATGGTGTAAAAACCCTAATCTTTGCAATCAAAGCTAAGGAGCAGAATGAAGTAATCATCTAAAGTTATCTATAATTCTCTTTCTCTCTCTAAATATTTCTAGGTCATGAATTTCAATTATCTTACTCTTGAGGATTTACAACTTTAACTTCGTTTTTTCCGTACTTATCTTACGATCTTAACAGTTTCATTCCTATAAATAAGTATTTTATTTGTTTCTTTTCATGCCATTTTTAATTGTAATTTGGTGCTAAGAGCTTCCGCAGCAGTCTCCCTTAAAAAATAAAAAGTTATTGTGACGTGGAACTCAATTTTTGTTTTTTTCATTTTTAAACCCTTCTAAATAGAGAGCCAAGTTACCATGCATGTAGAAAATAAATGAGAAATCACTTTTCACTGCCTACCCATTCTCCCTCCTTTATTGTTGAGGAGAGAGAGTGTAAAATAGGGAAGATTTTTTTTAAGGAGACTATACCAGCATTTTTTTGACTTTATTGCCTCTCTGAAATAAGTTCAGGGAGGCTGTTGTGGATGGTCTAAGCCTTTTTTTCGAGCTTTTTTTTTCTACCTTTTTTGTGCAACTTGTTTCTTTTGGGATTTTGTTCTCGTGAAAGGAGTGTTATTCTCATTTCTTTCACTGAAAAAAAATTTAGTTACCGTCAAGTTGCAGGATCTGTCCGAGGATGCCGCTCGGTGTGGCCATCGCCAAAGGAATGTTGTGACGCCCAGGCTTTGTATATAGGTTCCTTAGGTTGTAAAAGAGCATTGTACAAATTTTCATTTATTTTTGTAAAGGTTAGCTTAGGAAAATGGGGGAGTACGCTTCGTCTCCACTTTTGATGTTTCCTTTTAGAACTTAGCTGTTTTCCAATTTCCTATATATGGTGAGGACTAGTATCCGATACACCCAAGAAGGAATTTAAGCTTGTAATAGTGCTTTGTAATAGTTGTTGATATTTGAATGAAATGATGCCTTCAAAGACCCTTTGTTCAGTGTTTGTGATGCGTTGAGATTATGTGATGCTTTGCGATGTTGTGTTGCTAAATAATTGATATAGAAGAGTAATTAGGCTTACTTGGGACAGGTGTCTCGAGTGATGCACGTGCCAAGCTTGATTGCAAGTTGGTCTTTGTCAGTTGGTATCAGAGCGATCTAGTTGAAAGCGATCTAGTTGTGATGGCGGAGGGTCTGAATGCTACTGACCCCGCCCAGGTCCTTGCCCAGCAGGTGGGAGGACCATCCGTTAATCCCCGGCCCTTGAATACCCGAATGCGGTTGGACCAGTTAGAGGATAAGATGCAAGCTCTAAGCGGGATTATAGATCAAGTGACGACTCTGGAGGAATGATTGGACGGTTTCTCGGACGATCAGGCCCATATGGGCGAACGTCTCGTTACGTTGGAGGGAGTGGTTGAAGGGAATATGGCTACTCTTCTGGATCAGGTGGCTGAACTTTCCTCGAAAGTAAATCTCCTAGTGAAGGTTGTTGGAAATGGAGAACCAGCACCTTTGGGCGGCGGTATAGACCGTCCCAGGATAAAGGTCCCCGAGCCCAAGGCGTACGAGGGAGCGAGGGACGCCAAGGAGGTAGAAAACTTCCTTTTTGATATGGAGACGTACTTCAATGTGGTTATACCTGATAGCGAAGGTTCAAAGGTATCGATGGCAACCATGTACCTCGCCGGTGATGCTAAACTATGGTGGCGCACCAAATATGCTAAGATCCAGAGCAGCCACTGTACTATTGGAACGTGGGATGACTTGAAGAAAGAGCTAAAAAATCAGTTCTTACCCGAGAATGTTGAGTTCATTGCTCGGAGAAGTTTGAGGCAACTGAAGCAGACAGGCAACATCCGGGAGTATGTGAAGCGGTTCTCAGCCTTGATGTTAGATATCCGCGACATGTCTGAAAAGGATAAGTTGTTTTGTTTCTTGGAAGGTCTGAAACCATGGATCCAAAATGAATTACAAAGGCAACGGGTTCAAGATTTGGCTTCCGCAATGGCCTCCGCTGAGCGTATCAACGACTACACCCCTATGTTGGGTGAGCGTCGACCGGCTCCATCTCAGTCAAGTTCCCAGTCGCAACAAAGAGCGGGATCCGCCAATAATTACAACAAGGGAAAGAATGGAGGGTACCAAGCTAGAAGTGGGGGAGACCAAGGTCATGGCCAGAACAGGAGTGGGGGAGCAAGTGCAGGTGGTGCCTCGAGTTCCAATTCTGGGAGGGAGTACCACAGGCCGCGTAACAATGGCGGTGCTTCCTTTTCGTCCAGGTTTCAAGGACGTCCTGGGAACTTGAAGTGTTTTCTTTGTGGAGGGAATCACAAAGCCTATCAGTGTCCTCAGAAGACGGCCCTGAATGCGCTAATGGCATCGTACGGGGACCAAGCCAATGACACCACTCAGGGAAATGATAGCGGTGAAACTCATATGGGTTCTCTTTACTTGCTCAATGCCGTGACCACTCAGTTGCCAGAGGTTAAGCCGAAGAAGGGACTCATGTATGTGGACCTTAGTATTAACGGGTAGAGTACTTTGGCGATGGTTAATACCGGTGCTACCCACAGCTTTATTGCCATTCAAGAGGCGAATCGTCTGGGACTGCGTTTGGTGAAAGATTCTAGCCGGATGAAGGCTGTAAACTCCGCCGCAATGCCGATACATGGTGTTGCTAAGTTGGTTCCGGTTAAGATGGGACAGTGGAGTGGAAAGGTTAACCTTCTCGCTGTGACATTGGACGATTTTAAGATTATATTGGGAATGGACTTTCTCCGCTACCACAAGGCAGTGCCGATACCGTTCGTCAACTCCTTAGGGATTTTTGGTGACAATCCCTCAATTATTCAGATGTCCACGCAGAAAGATGAGGGCAGACTATTATCAGCTCTTCAGTTGGAGATGGGACTGAGGCGAGGGGAGCTGACTTACCTTGCAACCCTACGGGTAAAGCCGGACGATCAGAATCATGATGCCTTGCCGACGAAAGTCTCCCGGGTACTTACAGAATTCAAGGATGTGATGCCGAAAGAATTACCCAAGGTGTTACCTCCACGAAGGCCTATCGATCATCAGATTGAGTTAGTCCCTGGAACCAAGCCTCCTGCGAAAGGACCATATAGAATGAGTCCGCCTGAACTAGAAGAGCTTCGGAGACAGCTTGATGGACTATTGGAATTGGGCTTTATTCGCCCCTCAAAGGCGCCATACGGTGCCCCGGTCTTATTTCAGAAGAAACAAGATGGAAGCTTGCGGTTATGTGTCGACTATCGAGCCCTGAACAAGGTAACGGTGAAGAACAAGTATCCCATACCGCACATTGCTGACTTATTTGACCAGCTTACGTCTGCGAAGTACTTCTCTAAACTTGATTTGAGATCGGGTTACTATCAAGTCAGGATTGTTGCCGGAGATGAACCAAAGACGACTTGTTCCACTCGGTATGGGGCATATGAATTTCTTGTCATGCCATTCGGCCTGACCAATGCTCCTGCAACTTTCTGTACTCTTATGAATGAGCTCTTCCGGAAATATATCGACAAGTTTGTGGTGGTGTACCTGGATGATATTGTCATATACAGCCGCACTATGGAAGAGCACCTGGAACATCTTCGCCTTGTATTACAAGTCTTGCGACTGAACCAGTTATATGTCAAGTTGGAGAAATGCTCGTTCGCGCATGAACAAGTTATGTTTCTTGGACATGTCATTGGCGGAGGATAGATCCGGATGGATATGGAAAAGGTCCGCGTTATTGAGGAGTGGAGAGCTCCTACGGAGGTTACAGAAGTGCTTTCCTTTCTTGGCCTTGTGAACTACTACCGCAAGTTCGTTGAAGGGTATTCGAAACGTGCGGCGCCCCTTACAGATCTTCTCAAGAAAGACTTCCCTTGGTTTTGGTCCGAGAAGTGTCAAGCAGCATTTGACGATTTGAAGCATACGGTGATTAGCAATCCGGTCTTAGCCTTGCCAGATATTACCAAGCCGTTTGAGGTACATACTGATGCGTCTGATTTTGCTATCGGTGGAGTATTGTTACAAGAGGGACATCCAGTGGCATACGAAAGCAGGAAGCTGAACGATACCGAGAGGAGGTATTCATCCCAGTAGAAGGAACTCCTTGCTATTGTGCATTGCCTACGAGTATGGCGACACTATCTGTTGGGAATGAAGGTTCTGGTGAAGACCGATAACCGTGCGGCAAGCCATTTCCTTACACAGAAGAAGTTGACCTCGATGCAGGCCCGTTGGCAAGAGTTTCTAGCCGAGTTTGATTTAGATCTCGAGCACAAGCTAGGGAGGATGAACAATGTGCCGGATGCATTAAGCCGTAAGGTTGAACTTGCGGCCATCTCTACAGCTGCCGAACAGTCTCACTCTTATGTTACCAGCGCCCTCCATGATAGGATCCGCGAAGGGTTAGCGGTGGATCCTCAGACCCAGGCCATGATTAACTTGGTGAAACAGGGAAAGACAAGACGGTTCTGGGTGGAAGATGGTCTTTTATACACGAAGGGACAACGACTTTATGTTCCTCGGTTCGCAGGACTAAGGCGGGAGCTAATCAAGGAGTGCCATGATACTCTTTGGGCAGGCCATCCGGGCTGGCGGAGAGCACTATCCTTGCTACACAGGGGGTACTATTGGCCAAACGATCAGAATGAAGTGATGGATTATACGCGGACTTGTCACATTTGCCAGCAAGACAAAGTTGATCGGGATTTGCCATTTGGATTGCTGGAACCACTTCCCGTGCCGACTCGACCTTGGGAAAGCGTCTCTATGGACTTTATCTCTGGGTTACCCAAGACAAAAGGGTATGGTTCCATACTCGTGATCATCGACCGGTTCTCTAAGTATGCAACATTCATTCCGACTCCAATTGTTTGTACGGCAGAGAAAACCGCGCGTCTCTTTGTGAAGCATGTTGTAAAGTACTGGGGCGTGCCAAAGGATATTGTCAGCGATAGAGATCCGAGATTTACTGGGAAGTTTTGGAGGGAAGTATTTAGATTACTGGGATCCACTCTCAACTTCTCAACCAGTAACCATCCACAGTCAGATGGTCAGACAGAACGCTTCAATACAATGTTAGAAGAGTACCTCCGGCACTTTGTCAGGGTGAACAAGAAGGACTAGGGCGAACTTTTGGATGTAGCACAGTTTTGCTTTAATCTGTAGAAGAGTTCCTCCACCAACAAGAGTCCTTCCGAGATACTGTTAGGACAATAGCCCCTCCCGCCGCACACAGTGGCCTCCGATTACAAAGGAAGTGTTCTGAGAGCCTACCAGTTTGCAAAAAAATGGCAGAGAAATACAGATATTGCCCGAGCCTCTCTAGAGAAAGCGTCAGCCAGAATGACGAAGTGGGCCGACCAGAAGAGACGACCAGATTCTTTTCAAGTTGGGGACCTTGTTCTGATCAAGAGATCCCATCTCAACCAGCGAGGTGGCAGAATACACCAAGGGCTAGTATCTAAGTACATTGGTCCGATGCCAATCATTGGTAAAGTTGGGAAGGTTTCCTACAAGCTTCAATTACCTTCCCACCTTCGCTTCATCTATCCAGTATTTCATGCCAGTACTCTAAAGCCTTACCACCAGGATAGGGAAGATCCAAGCAGAACTACCGTCAGGCCTCATGTTCCGCTCAAGCCAGTAAGCTCTGGCGAAGTTCCAGAGAGTGTTCTTGATCACAGAGTCACCCACGTTGATCCGGATACCAAAGAGGAAGTTTATGAGTACCTTGTGAAGTGGAAGGATCTGCCAGATACTGAAGCCAGCTGGGAGCACCAAGATTCTCATCCCCTTCTGGTCTGACTAAGGAAGACTGAGTCCAAGCAAGAGAGGAAAGAGAACAGACAGATGTGGAAGCAGAAGAAAAAGTCGACGAGGGCGTCTCCAAGCTGAGTGGGAGAGAGTGTGACGCCCAGGCTTTGTATATAGGTTCCTTAGGTTGTAAAAGAGCATTGTACAAATTTTCATTTATTTTTGTAAAGGTTGGCTTAGGAAAATGGGGGAGTACGCTTCGTCTCCACTTTTGATGTTTCCTATTAGAACTTAGCTGTTTTCCAATTTCCTATATATATAGAGGACTAGTATCCGATACACCCAATAAGGAATTTAAGCTTGTAATAGTGCTTTGTAATAGTTGTTGATATTTGAATGAAATGATGCCTTCAAAGACCCTTTGTTCAGTGTTTGTGATGCGTTGAGATTATGTGATGCTTTGCGATGTTGTGTTGCTAAATAATTGATATAGAAGAGTAATTAGGCTTACTTGGGACAGGTGTCTCGAGTGCCGCACGTGCCAAGCTTGATTGTAAGTTGGTCCGTGTCAAATGTAGTATATGATGCCGATCAGCGCTTATTTTTTAAGCCTCTATCAAGCAATACCCCTTGATTGGTTCCTCTACCGTTCCACATTTTCTACTTGTTTGCAGCGACATTCTCTCGTCTAATATGCATTGCATTGTTTACAAGGATATCCCAGCACTGTGGGATTCCTGGTGCTAGTATATGCTCTCTCATCCCTCGTATAACCCTTTCTTGAGTTGCGTAGGCATCCTCCAAGCTATTAGCCGGAGCTGGTACTTCTCTACTGCTAATGTTGACTATTCTGGATTGGATGCACTACTTCATCGTAGGAGTCTCCTGACGCATACCTTTGCCTGGGGCGAGGCGACCGTTACTCTGGAAGATGTTAATGCCCTGTGTTCGCTGCCCACCCGCTCCTCTTCGTCGTCTGAGGATCCTCTATGGTCATCAAGAGTGTACACTTTTTCCGCTCTGGAGAAGGTGTTTGGTTCCCCTTGTCCTATTATTCATGAGGGTCATATGCTGGATTACACCCTTCACGGTAGTATGGACAACAAGATTCGCTATTTCTGGGGTATGAGGTGCCTCCTTCAGCAGACCATGATTTTCCTGTTTTCATCAAAAGTTTTGGTCGTCGTGCCCCCTTATCTGATGACGATTCTCGCTTGGGCGACTCCCGCTTCAAATATCTTGAAGTTGCTTATCATCGTTGGGCTAACTCAGGCTTCTTGAAAAAGTAGTTCGAGTTGTAGCGTGCCGAGCATGCAGTCTTCCCCGACTTTAAAATTTTGTTGCCCACCTTTTATAGCTGTTGGTTATCGGCCTTTGTGTTTCCAAATTGGCCTGGTACTTCTATCCAACCCTCTCATTTTCATATTGTCGGTAAGCTCGCCAACGGCTTCTGCTTTTCCTCTGTCCCCAATGTATCTGGGGAGCTTCTGCCACCTTCTTGATCTTCTCTCCCAAGATTTCTGCTCCTCTAGCGGCCGGTGTAACATTTGCACTTGCAAAAACGTTACCTTTCTTCAGTACTGATGTTGCGAGCACTTTGGTGGCTACGCGTGCCCCGTCAGCGCCTATTTCAAGTAATTCCTGTTGGTGAGGCTTGTTGCGACAGTATTGTTTGTATGGAGGATAGTTTTTATAATCTTCCTCGTTTTGCTTTATAGGGAGCCGCCGCGGGGTGGGTCGGACGGCTTGCTTGCCGATATGTTCCGTGTTTTTAGGTGTTTTCATTTTCACTTCATCTGCGTGAGGCCCGACTCTTGGTTTGGCCATTGTGTTGCTGGGAGTGGATTTATTTAGGCATCTCTAGTATAGACCCCGCGTGTAGTTTGGCCTTGAGGTTGTTTATGCCCTAAACTGTCGTCCTTTCGTTTTTCTTGTGTTGTTGCGTTGATTTATTTTTAGGAATTCTCTATAATATTGATGGGGAGCTTTATAAGCAATTTTCCAAACGGCAAGGAGTGCTCAGAAATATTTATTAGGTTTTATATTTTTGGAATGGCAAGGAGTGGGACCCAAAGAAAAATAACCTTCTCTCTCAAAGTAAATGCTCTCTCCAAATTAAAGAACAACTATCTTTCAAATATTCAAAAAAATTCAAAAAAGAAAAGTGGTGCGAAAACTACAATTACAAATCTCGATTGCATCTCTGAGTAGTTCTTCTAAATTTACAAATTGGGATTGAGACTCATCTATTATGATTTATTTTTTCACCATCTCTACTTTTAGAAATAAGGATATTCTAGGAGGGATAGTGGGTTTGGGTTGTGAAAATTGAGGCATATATATATTGATCGCACGTGGATATTGATTGCTTCTTCTATACATTTCCACCCATTAGTGATGAATATCCAAAAGGGGATTCATGGGCTCTTGAGCAAGAGCTATGACAATTTCAACTGATTTAAGTCCCTTGTAAATCAATACCAATCTCAAATTGGAGTATAAAGTCTCTGCGCTTCGCTCATGAGGAGGAAGAGAGTGAGTAAGAAAAAGAAAGATCATAATTTACCTCAACCTCTTTTGAGATGAATGATGGGATTATATTGTAACACAGAGACAGTTTGTCAATTTGTCTTCATAGGTGGCCCCCACATTTTGCCATTCCAAAAATATTAAACCTAATAAATATTTTGATTAGGAAATTATATCTTTGCTTATAAAGCTTCCCTATTGATTTATGTGCTCGACATGCCTTCCACGTGCAGACAACCCCTTGTCCGCCATCCGTGTTCGGTCTTCATTGGGATTCTCTTTTTGGTGGAACCCTTCTTCAAGGTGTTCTCGAGGAGGGCGAGGCCATTGAAGTGGTGAAGGTGTGTTCTCGCATGTATATGGATTACTGGGTTAAGTGGAAGTCATAATGTTTGTCGTCAACGTTTGTTATCTTTGCTACTGGTTCGTGCGAAGATTCTTTTGTAAGTCTTCTAACGATCCCTCTTAGAGCTCGCGAAGCGGAGCCCTTGTAGAAGTGACTGAATTGGCTGACACCAAGCGCTGACACTCTCTCCTCCTTGCTCTTCGTCGACACCGAGCACTCCTGCGATACCTCCCTTTTTGCCGGTGAGGATTTAAGTATTTTAGCTTCTATTTGTTAATTATTACCCTATTTTTGGCCGTAGTTTTGTTGTTGCGTGTGTTTTTTTTTTTTTTTTTTTTTTTTTGCATTTTCACTAATTCTTGCATTGTCTTACCTTGTAGGTGACGTCTTCTATGCTTCCTGCTCCGGACATCAATTATGGTCTCGATATTTCGCCTGATGCTATGGAGGATATGCCCTTTAGCACTCTTTGCAGCATCGTTGAAATGGCCGCGACGCTCCCTCCAGGCGCTCTTTCTACTCTTTGATCCACTGTTGAAGCCACTACTTGGCTAGTGCCATGAAGCCCATCCGAACGATGCCAACCTTTTTTGCCTCCCATGGCATGAAGGTTTGCGTGGACGGTTTGGTTTTGCATCGTTCGTATCTCTCCCTCTATCAGCGGGTCACTGAAAAGCATGGGCTACTACACGACTCCAACATTATTTGGGAGTTGACGCCCGCACTATACTCTGGCAATGGAAGAATTTTTATCTCCCTATTATGATGTAACCACCTACTTCTGCTTAGAGTAATCTGATGATGTTTGGTACGTGCAGCTAGAGCTGGCAAAATGGGTCACAACCCGACCCGTCCAACCCAGTTTTAAGGGGGCTTGGGTTTGGCCTAAATGGGTCGCAGGCCATTTGACCGGAACCCCCCTAACCCATTTAATAAATGGGTTGGGTTAGGGTTTACCTTAAGCTGTTCGGGTTGACCCGTGACCCGTTTAGGTTTAGGTATATAGTGTAAATATAGAGTAACACAATACCCTTTTGGTAATACACCAAACCCTTTTAACGCCAACAAACCCTTTTGTTTTGAGTTTTGAGTTTTGATATCTTCTCCTCAATCTGCTCAGCTGCTGCTCAAGCTCAACATTCAACAACAGCAGCCTCCACAAAATCTAATTCTTCTCAAATCTCAAATCTAATTCTTCTCAAATCAAACATAAGGCTAGGGTTTCAATTCTCATATCTAATTCTCCTCAAATCGAAAACTTAGGTGAGGTTAGTTAGGGTTTCGATTCTCAAATCGAATTCTTCTCAAATCGAAAACTTATGTGAGGTTAGTTAGGGTTTTGATTCTCAAATCGAATTCTTCTCAAATTGAAAACTTACGTGGCTAGGGTTTCGTTTCTCATCATCATCATCATAATAGGTAACATCTCTCTCTATAATCTCTTTCTTAACTACTTATAGCAATGTGTAGTACTCTTTCTTAAGTAGATTTGTGTGGGTTTTGTAGTGACTGCAACACATATACACCCACCTATCATGATATCTTTATTTACACAAATCTGGCATTTGAACTGTGTTGATTCAATCTCTATTTTGGGATAGTTAAACACAGAAGTCCCATGCCATAAAAATCTCCAGTAGTTCTAGACACCTATATTTGTTGTTATACCACTGTAAACCTACCTAATAGTACTTCCTTTTTCTCCTACCTTGTGACTTCATCTTTTTTTCTTCTCATCTAGTAGACCCAGTTCACCAGTTCAGGACTCTCTTCTTTAGATACTAGCTGTGTAGTGTGTACCTCTACCTTGTGACCTCATCATTCTACCTTATCTCTTAATTTTTTTTTGTATTTTTGATCATTTTTATTTCATTGTTCTGGAAGTACAATGGATGCTTCATTATCAATGTTTAAACATATATTGATGTCCACTAAACTTGTATGCTATCATGGTCATGAATCATGATCCAGTGCCCTTTTGCCATATTACAATGATCTGAATCAGATTAGCATCAAATGCATGAACGATAATTGTCACCTCTCTTGCATATACATGGGGTATGTGTAGATTATATTGATTTAAGTATGTGTATGTTACCTTAGGATAGGTCAATTTAGCTAATTACTAAATCAAATTGCATAGTTAGAGTTGCCCCACTAATATTCAGTCTTCACCTTAGTTTTTGCTACATTTTGGTGAAGCTCCACTAATATTCAGTCTTCACCTTAGATTATGCACTTACGGTCTTATGTCTTATGTTCTTTGTTTCATTTACATAGGTCAAGAGGAGAGTATTGCAAGTGGTAGTGGAGCTTCACAATCCATATGATAGGAGATAGGTCAAGAGGAGCCGAGGAGAGTATTGTGGTTGCTGGCTTGCTGTTTTACTGATGTTGATGTTGTTTTATTGTTGCTATTTTAGACTTTTAGTATTGCTTTGAAATTGCTGAGTGTTGAAGTGCCTGTTTTAGACTTTCAGGATTTTAACTGCTTGTTTTAGACTTTCTTTTTGGAGTGCCTAAGGCTAATAGCCTAACTGCTGAATTGCTAGTATGCTACTTACTTTGAAATTTGAATATGATGCTTGGCTTGCTGTTTAATACTGCTTGCTGGCTGCTGCTGCTTGTTAGCTGTTAGTTGTTACTGCATCTTATTACTTGTTAGTAACTGCTTTTATTACCGCTTGGATCTAAACTGAATCAACTGATTATTACTGCTGCTTGTTACTGCTGTTTATTATTGCTTGGATCTGAACTGATTAAGTGATTATTACTGCTGCTTATGTTTTATGGGTCAAACAGGTCGACCCAAACCCAACCCGTTTAGTTAAACAGGTCGGGTCGGGTTGACCTGTTTAAATTAGGGCCGGGTTTGGGTTTGTATATATAACCCATTTAGTTAAACAGGTTGGGTTTGGGTTTGCCTCTTTGACCCACGAACCCGTTATGACCCGACCCGTATAACCCAAACCCGACCCGTTTGCCACCTCTACGTGCAGCTGCGTGGCGATGTGTAGAAGTAAATGGCCATCCCATGGTTTTGTTTTGTCTTTGAGGACGTGTATAGGTGCTATACCGATTGTGGTGCCAACAATCTTTCCAAAGAGGCCCTCAAGTTAAAGTCGGCTAAGGCAGACTCGCTCCTTGCACAAGGCTGTGAAGCCCAGGCATAGTTTGAACAAGACAACCTTCGGATGGATGTAAAACGCCTCCTTCTTGCATAAGAGATTTCCAAGAAGGTTGTAAACGACATTGATCAGTCTGTTGTTGAAAGGTTTAGTTTCTCTCATTTAGTGTATGTTAAGTCCCGTGGTTATCTCAGTCAAAGACGGCGAAAAAATCAAGACCGCTACAAGTCATCTATAGCCAACGACCGAGAAGGTAAGTTGGTAAGTAGAACTCTTATAAAGGAAAAGACAAATTATTTTAACTTAGAAAAATTCTTTTGCAAATCAGAAGAATCAAACTTTTTAACTGTTATGTGTTCTGTTTTCAAGGCGATTTTTGTTATCTCGTTTGAACGAATTTTGGGGTCATCCAAACGACTTATGGGAAAAGACAAGTTTTTGAAGGGTTTTGACTGCCTTAATTTTTAGACTTATTTTGATACTTCGTTCGAACGAGTTTTAGGGTCGTTCGAATGACTTATGAGAAATGACTAGTTTTTGAAGAGTTTTAACTACCTCAGTTTTTAGGCTTATTTTGGTACTTCGTTCGAACGAGTTTTAAGGTTGTTCTAACAACTTTTAGAAAAAACAAGGTTTTAAAGGAATTTTATCTGCCTTTGTTTTTAGGCTATTTTGAGAGACTCGTTCGAACGACTTTGGGTCCCGTTCGAATGGATGTCGAGAATAATTTTTTCCACTATTTAAACAAACCTTGTTTTATTTTTTCTTTTTTCACCAAATTTTTCGGGCCTTTTATTCTTTATAAGAGAGACTGGCCAAGATAAAAAAGAGAAAGCTTGAAACCTTTATTTTGAGATTGAATTAGTCAATTCTACTTCCCTCATCATTTGCTAGAGTGATTCGAGTAAGGTGGTCTTTGTTGTGAGATCAAGAAGTGTCATTGTGAGAATGAGAAAGATAGGGCGTGAAGCTTGGATCTAAAGAGAGATAATCACGAGATGGGTTTGTCGAATTTGTAAGTATTTTTAAGATTGCAACTCTTTTGATTAGTGAATTTTTCTCCCGAGTAAGGACTTTCCACAGGGTTAAAAATTGCATGTGTCTTTTATTTCCTTGTTATAACTATTGATTGAATCAGTTTAGCCCTAGACATTGATTGCTAATAATACTTATGACCTAATTTTTCAAAGTACATTAAATACGAGCTCATAGATTTTCAGTTCTTCCCTTTTCTGATACCATTTTTTTCTTCCTGACATTCCCCTTATGTAACACTTCAGTTGAATTATGTTATCTGCTCTGTTATATATATATATATATATATTAACACAATAGGATATGAGCTCCTGCTACGCACGAATGCTTCAAACTCTAATGGTATAACTTTATATGCCTTCAACTAATTAGGGGTTACTCATAACCAAAACCTTTACCTCAAAGGTTAGAGAAACGTTATACTCAATTTTATATTTCAACCAGTGAATTTAAACCAACCGAGCCCAACAAACTCATCCTTTACATTTAATAAAGTTCAATAAGTATAAGAAAACCATCAGTTTTTAGCAGAACGACAAATTTCATTATGTACGAAAAGAAAATAGATAACTAACGACAAGATCCATTTCAATATCTTTGTCATCTTTTGTTGCTTTATGACGTAGCACGTCTCTAACAGGGTCGTCTACCACCCGTTTGATCTATCTTTATTTCTATGTTATAACATATGCACTATTGGAGGTGACCAGCTTATTGGTTATTAGGAGTTTTACTTTTCTAGGTTAGTTTCTACTTGGATAAGTTATGAGTGTTATGGAGGAGTGATCCTTGGGAACTAGGCTAGAAGGAAGAGGGTAGTTTAAATCTAGGTGGTAGTGTTGTTTATGAAAGAAAGCTTGAGTTCTTCTCCAAATAATCCTTATTTTAAGATCTAACTGATATTTAATGCTAAATCGAATACAAATTAATCTTCCGCATTCATAGATTTACATTAATTGGTATCAGAGCTGCGTTTGTTAGGGAAAATTAACTATGTTACCTCTGCAGCAGCTATCCAGAGCAAAGATTAATAGAAAAGCAGTAACTGTGGCAAGATAAACTGGAAATATCGAAGTGATGATCTGGAGTTACTGAGTCATGGACTTGGTCTCTATCTTTAAGATATTTCGCCGCACTGCTCTTTGCAAATAGTTGATTGCTGCGTCGCCTCCAGGATAAAATAGCTGATTAGGTGCTTCTCTTGCAAGGAAGAAGGACATTCGTATGATTTGCATTTTCAATTGGTTTACTCAGATTCTATACTAGTGATTATATTGAAGAGAGGAGAAGAACTGTGTATTCCATTGGATTGATAAAACTGAGGCACAGTTTTTCTTTATATAGAGCAATTTCTAAATGGTATATAGAGCAAGTTCGAAGCGGTAACAAGAGTTAATGGTGGGACACATCATAAAAAATGTTCAAAACAGAAGTGAAACGTTTATGACTTAATTACGAAATAGTTACGTTTGAGGAATTCAAAAAATGGAAAAATTTAGTTCGAATATGCTCAGTACAAATTTGGTCTTCTGGGTACTCCAGATCAAAATAGACTCAATTCCAATTTGGTCTCCTGGTAACTCCAGGTCAAAGAGACTTGGTTCAAAATGATCCAGGTCGAGATCAAATGGACTCAGTTCAAATTAGTCCAGCTGGTCCAGGTCAAATAAAATTGGCTTTGGCAAAATCAATTCTTTCATAGAAGCCCAAGTTCGAGGCCCAAGCCCATGAGCCAATCAAAGTTTTAAACTCATTTTTTTCGGCCCGCCCCAACCCAACATAGTGAATAAAGGACTTATGTTATATCAATGAAACAAACTACTCTTCCAAGCAATGTGGGACTAAAGAAGCCACATATAGTTTTGGAGATATAAAACCCTACAATCCCCCACAATATCGAGAAAACATGTCCGAGTAAAAAATCTAAAGCAGTGCGTAAGTAGAGGTGTCTTTCGACTTGAACCTTTACATAGTGAATATACTATTGAAGTACTAGAGATTAGAGTGACATTCGTCTTGAATTCTAATTCTGGAGGGTACAACTAAAGCACACCACACACAAATTTTATAGTGCAAATATTTAAAATGTTAGCGCTATACGGCCATACGCCCGTATCCCGGTTCTAATAAAAACTCTAGAGAACTTGCCCAAGTTCTCATAGGAAGCGGTCTCACTTCCACAATCATCGAGGTGAGTCTATCTGGAGTACTCCTATAGCTAGGTACCCCACTCTACATAGAGTATAACCCTCATTAAGAGTACTCTTATAGGGATGGACTAGGAGTAACTACCTCTTCTTAAAAAATGCATGATCCTTCTTAATTATGATATGACTTGTTTTTCCCTTTGAACTTATTTCTTGGAATCTCCAGTCTATAGGATGGGCTACCATCACAAATATTCTAATATACGGGCATTAGCCTCATCCCTTTCGAGGTGTTCCACACCTTCTCCCGAGCTAACCCTTTCTTCAAAGGATCAACCAGGTTTGCTTCTGACCGAACAAAATCTACTCTGACAGCCCCAGAAGTGTGTTTCACTCTTACGGTACTGTGCTTACGACGTATTTGTCATTTTTTGTCATTGTAATAGCGATTCTTCACTTTTTCAATAGCTGCAGTACTATCGCAGTGGATAAGTATGGCTGGTAACGGCTTATCCCATAAAGGAATATATGACAGAAGGCTTCTCAACCAATCTGCCTATTTACTGGCAGTAGCTAGTACTATCAGTTCTGACTCCATTGTAGATTGGGCTAAAATAGTTTGTTTCTTGGACCTCCAAGAAACTGCCCCACCAGCAATGTTAAAGATATAACCGTTGGTAGCCTCGGAGTCTACAGATAGGGTATTCCAATCAGCATCGGTAAATCCCTCTAGGACTGCGGGGAATCGCTCATAGTGTATTCCGAGGTTCATGGTTCTCTTTCAATACCGCATGACTCTTTTTATAGCATACCAATGTTACATACCAGGACAAATAGTAAATCTACATAACATTCCCACTGCATAAGCAATGTAAGGCCTAGTACAATCCGTAGCATACTGAAGGCATCCAATGATACTAGCATACTCAGTTTGTCTAATACTATCACCAGTATTCCTGAATAGCTTTTAACTAGGGTCAAAAGGCGTGCACACAGGTTTACAGTCATAGTAGTTATTCCTTTTTAAGATCTTCTCAATGTAATGAGATTGATCTAAAGTTATACCACTTTCAGTCCTAGTAATCTTAATTCCCAAAATTACACTAGCTTTCCCCAAATCCTTCATGTCAAAATTTTCACTTAGTAGAACCTTGACATCATAAACAACAAAGATGTTAGATCCAATAATCAACAAGTCATCCACATATAAGTATATAATAGTGCAAACATTATCTACAGCCTTGTAATAAATGCATTTGTCCCTTTCATTAATTTCAAAATCATGCGATATGACTAAGTTGTTAAATTTCTCATGCTACTGTTTTGGTGCCTATTTGAGACCATATAGGGATTTCCCCAATTTGTAAACTTTACGTTCCTGGTTAGGCATGATAAATCCCTCAGGTTGGTCTATATAAATCTCTTCATCCAAGTCACCGTTCAAAAGAGCAGTTTTAACATCCATTTGGTGAACTACTAAATTATGTATAGCAGCAGTAGGAAGTAATACTCTAATCGAAGTAATTATAGTAACAGGAGAATAAGTGTCAAAAAAATCAATGTTCTTTCACTGTCTAAATCCTTTAGCTACAAGCCTAGCTTTGTATTTCTCTACTGACCCATCAGATCTCAATTTCTTTTTTAAGGATCTATTTACAATCAATTGCCTTACAACCGGGAGGTAAATCAGAAAGAACCCAAGTTCCATTGGACTCCATCTCATTGTTGATAGCATCCTGCCAAACATCCGAATTAGGGGAGGTAAGTGCCTCATTGAGGATTGACGGATCTCCCTTTAGAGTATATACTTCAAAATCAGGACTAAAATCCTTCTCCACTCGAGTTCTCTTGCTCCTTCTAACATTTATAATAATTTTTATAGTTTCTTAATTTCTGGGTTCTCCTATTCTAGGTGCAACAGAACTAGATGAGGAACCCCCACTATTTCTAGATATGAAAAGAAACTTGTCTTCATATAAATCAACGTCAATAGATTCAGTAATAGTTTTGTTTTGCAAATCAAAAAATCTATACGCTTTACTGTTAATTGCATAACTAATAAAAACACATTTATAAGCACAACTAGCAAGTTTCAACTTTTTTGGATCAGGTATCCTGACATATGCTAAACTTACCCAAAGTCTAAAGTATGAGACATTCGGTTTTCTGCCATTCCATAATTCTAAAGGTTTCAAGGCCTTTGAGTTTGGAACTCTGTTTAACACATAACAAACAGTTAACAATATCTCTCCTCACTAGTGAGAAGCAGCTCCTGAACTTAGCATAATAGCAACTACTAGTTTAGTATAAGTACAGTTCTTAGGTTCATCCTTACCGTTCATCTCAGGTGAATATGGTGGTGTGGTCTCGTGAATAATACCTGTGGATTGATACAGCTCGAGGAACGCCCCTGAGTCAGCTCCTCTATCACTCCGAAAATGTTTTATTTTTTTTCCGAATTGAGTCTCAATATCAGCAAGGAAAATCTTGAACATGTTCAGAGCTTCACTCTTGTGAGCCATAAGATATACATAAGTGTAATTAGAATACTCATCAATAAAAGTTATAATATAGCGTTTCCCGTTCCTTGTCAAAATCCCTTCAAATTCACAAATGTCAGAGTGTATAAGATCCAAGGTTTCAGATTCTTTTTGTACAGATTTGTGAGGGGTCTTAGTGATCTTTGCTTGAGAGCAATATTCACATTTCTCAAAACTGTCCAAAGGGAATTTTGGAATCAAACTCAGGTTACACATATTTTTAATGAGCTTCTTGTTAAGATGACAAAGCCTACTATGGCAAACATTAAAAGTTCACACAGAGTAAGAAGAAGATTCTTTATTAATCATATCAATATTAAGCTTAAACATATAATCACTTGCATAGCCTTTACCCATAAATTCCCCATTCTTAGTGATCGTATAAACGTCACCTCCAATATTCTGTGTAAACCCAGCCTTATACAGGAGAAAAGCTGATATAAGATTCTTCCTCATTTGAGGGGTATGGAGCACATCCTTAAGAATGATAGTCCTCCCAGAGATACACTTCATCTCGATGTTTCTAGTTCTGACAACCTCTGTGGTGTGGGTGTCCCCCAGCAACATGTTCTTGCCCTTAGCTTCAACATAAGATTTGTACAACTCCCTATCAAAAAAGATGTGGTGGGTAGCACCAGAGTCCATCCACCATCCTTCTGAGTCATTGACCATATTGACCTCAGATATCATGGCAACCAGAGGTTCTTTAGACACATGCTCGGTAAAATGGACCTTTGCAGGTTCCGGCTTGTTACGGTAGTCCCGAGCCATGTGTCCTAGTCGACTACAGTTATAACAATTAAACTGGATAGATTCCTGCTTGTTTGTTGTCGAGGTAGGTACAAAGATGTTTGAGCCAGGGTTCTTGTTTGGTTTGTGGAACAGATTTTTCATACCTTTTCTCACCGGCTTCAGAGAAGCATTGGTGGTCTTGTTCTTGTTGTGATTAGACGCAAACAAAACTTCTTCATTAATGTCATGTTTTCAAGCATCTTCCTCGATGCAGAGGTGCAAGATAAGGCTTTCCATAGAAAACTCTTTGGATTTATGTCGAAGGGTATTTTTGAACTCCTTCAAGGCCGGAGGTAACTTGTCTTTGAGGACAGTAACCTGAAATTGTTCATCTAATTTGATACCCTCAGAAATAATCTCATGAGATATCTTTTGGAGATCATGAGACTGGGTTATGACTGACTTATCGTCATGCATCTTAAAATTCATGTAGTGGCTAACCGCGTACTTTTTCGATTCAGCCTCCTCTGTATCATATTTTTTTTGGAGGGAGTCCCAAATTTCTTTAGCGGATTCCAATACAGAGTAGAAATCATGCAGGT
The DNA here is from genome assembly GCA_014058105.1 of Kingdonia uniflora. NCBI lineage: Eukaryota > Viridiplantae > Streptophyta > Magnoliopsida > Ranunculales > Circaeasteraceae > Kingdonia > Kingdonia uniflora. Next base: position 84,139 of record JACGCM010000172.1, on the reverse strand, counting down.
CATCGTTAAGTCCATTTAGGATGAAATTTTTATGATGAAAATCTTCTGCAATCTCTTTCTATAGGGCCTTTACAGATTCAGGGGATACAGGTTTGACATCATTATGCTTAGTAGAGTTACACGACTCAACTACTTTCTTAGTGGTTAAATATAAAAATATTTTCTGTTTCCACCGACGGAAGTTCTTACCTTTAAATTTGAAAGGTTTATTGTTGTCGGCGATAACAGATCGGACATCACTATCTTCGTCCATAGCAAATACTAATAACGTCTTAAAATTGTTTGGAAAAATTAACTATGTTACCTCTGCAGCAGTTATCGAGAGCAGAGATTAATAGAAAAACAACAACTATGACAAGATAAATTGGAGATACCGAAGTGATGATCTGGAGATGCTGAGTCGAGGACTAGGTCTCTATCTTTAAGATGTTTCTCCGGACTGCCCTTTGCAAATAGTTGATTGTTGCGTCACCTCCAGGATAAAACAACATATTAGGAGCTTCTCTTGCAAGGAAGAAGGACCTTCGTATGATTTGCACTTTCAATTGGTTTACTCGGATTCTAGACTCATGATTATATTGAAGAGAGGAGAAGAACTGTGTATTCGATTGGATTGATAAAACTGAGGTACAGTTTCTCTTTATATATAACAAGTTTGAAACGGCAACAAGAGTTAATATTGGGACACATTATCAAAAATGTTCAAAACAGAAGTGAAACGTTTATGACTTAATTACGAAATAGTTACGTTTGAGGAATTCAAAAAGCAGAAAAGTTCAGTTTGAATATGCTCGGTTCAAATTTGGTCTTCTGGGAACTCCTGATCGAAATAGACTCAGTTCCAATTTGGTCTCCTGGTAACTCCAGGTCAAAAAGACTTGGTTTGAAATGATCTAGGCCGAGATCAAATGGACTCAGTTCCAATTGGTCCAGCTAGTCCAAGTTGAATAGAATTGGTTTTGACAAAATAAATTCTTTCATAGAAGCCCAAGTTCGAGGCTCAAGCCCATGAGTCAAACAAAGTTTTAAACCCATTTTTTTCGGCCTGCCCCCACCCAACATAGTGAATTAAGGACCTAGGTTATATCAAGGAAATAAACTACTCTTCCAAGCAATATGAGACTAAAGAAGCCACATATAATTTTGGAGATATAATACCCAACATCGTTTATATCATCGGTGTATCAAGTTTCATTTCCAAAATGCCTCACAGAAGACACGCTACGAAGAAATCTATACTCGCTCAAGATGTAACGAGAAATGAAAAAATTCGATAGGCTTATGAGGCTTTAGGTACGTTCCCCCATCCCCCCCAAACTACCTTCGTTGGGAGTTCTTACACACCCCTCTTGTGAGGTAAGCATGGAATGATGAATTTGAGAACCCGTTTGTAAGCCATGAGATCGAGGACGAAACCCGTAAGTTTGAAGAAATCAGAGTTCATGTTAAAGGCAATTAGCCGACCACTATACCCAGGGGCTGAGCTAGGGGGGACCAGTGGGGGAAAAATCAAAGTTTTTTACTTCGTATTAGGAAAAAAAGCTGGGATAGAACATATTTGACCCACCTAAGCATTATACAGTACAAAAGCATTAGCTTAGTGGTTAGATTTGTTGGTTTTATTGCTAAGTCCATGGTTCGATTCATCATGTATTATTATTTTTCTAATATTATTAACATCCTATCTTTTTTTTAAGATAATTTTTAGTTAAAACCATCAAAATTATAATCAGCCCTAACACCATCAGTGCACCATAAAGTTTTCTCGGGGGCTATAACCCCAAAACCCCTATCTTATTTGGACTCCACTTGACTCAAGTCTTGGCTCTACCCCTGAGTATACGTACTGACCAACCACGAGACCCTCATATCGGTATGTCATTGGGAAACATCTCCCAATCACCAAAAATACCTGGAAGGTTACCAATAATAGTTTCTACCGAGACAACACCGGTAGCTCTTGCGAAATCTGACTTTTTCACATGTGCAAACAAGCAACAAACCCTAGAAAGAGAAGCCCATACTCGACAGCGCCCTATCCAATCTGGTTTAGGGATGTTACCAGGCCTAGACAAGACTAGGCCGGTCTGGATCCAGCAACCAACCCCATCCAACTACAGACCCAAATCACCCATAACAAATGGGAACCCGGCCCAGAACATATGGACTCAATGGGTCAGGCTTCGCCAATCACTTAAAGGCCTAGACTTTGATGGAATAAATCCAGAGTGGCGTGTCCTTTATAACTTATGATGAGTTAAATCTCCTTTCTCACGATGAACCCACCACTTTCTCCCTCCCTGACCCCGACCTTTGACCTACCTTTTTATCTAAAACTGATCCCCATAACCCTCTCTGCCGTGACTTAACACTGATCGTGGCTATCGGTAAAACTGAATCCTTCCCTTTTATCAACTTCGGACCATTCCAACAGTTTACGAAGGACCCTCAACACCCACCGGGGGACCCATGTCACCGGCCTCCTTTTTCAACGGCACCAACAATACCACCACCTACAGAGAAGTACCACCATGAACCCCTGACCACAACAGTCCCATTGGGTACCTATGGTTCTTCCAAACCACCGGCAGTCTCGTACCGGGACCATCCTCCTACGAAAATTGATAAACGGTAGTTATCGGGCATTGGCTCTAAACATGATTTCGATGGAGGGTTACCCTACGGTGATGAATGGGAGTCACATGACGATGATGTTTACAACATTCATGCTAGCGGGGGAAATAAACCTTCAGGTTCTCATCACATTTCAATTTGGGAGAGAGATCAGCAATTCAGTGAGCGAGGCCAGAGCTGTGGCTCTAATCCCCTGATTGACACCCCATTGTGGGACCAGCAGAGACAACGTCCAATTAGATCACCCCTGCATCTGGCGAGACACCTATATGCTACAACTTGGTAGGAGGATGATTACGATTCAGACTTTGAGGATGAGCACCAACCCCAGCCGCGTCGAAAGGATAAACATGCCAACATTGAGGCCTTGGTTAAGGCTATCGCTGAGCAGACACATGATGTGCACCTTAAGGTATTGGAGTTTGACGGTAAATTTGATGCCGACACTTTTATTAAGTGGCTAGATAAAGTTGAACAGGTGTTCAACTACAAGAAGTATAGGAAACCAAAACAGGTTACAATTGTAGAGTCCCGACTTATCGATTTTGCCCTCACTTTGTGAAACAATATTCAACAAGCGAGGCGTACAACAGGTTACCCTTACATTATAGTGTGGTGGAAGATGCAGAGATACATGAAGGAGAGATTCATCCCCATGAACTATGACGAGATCTCGTTCGGGAAGCTTTAGTCCCTAAAAATGGGTCTCTCCTCCATTGATGACTACAGAGACAAAGACGAAGATGGGATACACACCATATTTGTGCTCGAGACATCTAGAGCGCCGCCTCTTTGATTTTGTAGTTGAAATCTTCTCAGACGGAGGGTTTGACCTGTCACATTTCTAATAGGGCAGTCTACCACCAGTTTGGTTTATCCTTATTTTTGTGTTTTAGTATATGCTCTATTGGAGATGACCAGCTTGTTGGTTATTAGAAGTTCTACTTTTCAGGGTTAGTTTCTATTTGGATAAGTTATGAGAGTTATGGAGGAGCGATCATAGGGAACTAGGTTTAAGGATGAAGGTGGTATAAATCTAGTTGGTAGTTTTCTTTATGAAAGAAAGTTTAAGTTCATCTCCAAATCCCTATTTTGTGATCTAGTTGATATTAATGTTAAATCGAATACAAATTAAGCTTCCACGTTCGTAGATTTACATTAGTTTTCCTTTCAACCCTCTGCACACTCTATACCCGAGTTGCCATACATGGTATTCTGTTTTGGATTTTTTTTTATCAAATTTTGATTCCCAGAGCTTAATCTTGATGTTACGATTTAAGATACTAATGACAAACTATACGCCGATCATGTCTTGCCCAATCTTCCCCAAATCATAAATTTAAAAGTATTATCAAACCAGTTTGAATGCATTTTTTGATTCTTCAAATAATAGAAGGCTCAACATATAAACATAGAGAATAGTTAATCCAAACCATAAAAAATCTTAAAAGTAGTAAGGATACCTTCACCCAAGATCCTTATCAACTAGACAAAGTAATAGTTGGATAAACAAAACCATTTATACTACATAGTAGAGATGTACATTAATAATTACAGTTGTTGGGGTGTCCTTGGGAATTTATTGCATGCGATTTTATTGTCATTTAGGAGGAGCTCGAGGACAAAACTAATGAGGTGAAGACTATATTTGCAATATATAGATTGAAATTAGTAAGAATACATACACACACACACATACACAAAGTGCACCAAGGAAAGCCGCAATGACATGTAATTTAGGCAATACAAAAAAATTCATCAAACATCCCTTATACTTGCCAATGAAAGAAATCATGACAAAATTATATTAGGTTCCTAAAGTAAGCCTGTCCAAAACTAACATATTGTTCGTGGAATTGTCATTCCATATCAAACAATAGTTGCATCTTCAATGTTTAAGGTTAAGTAATAGAGCATCACAAACAAAAAGCTTTGGAACTAAGACAGGTCATCACTCTACCTTGTTACCATAAGTTGTCCTTCCAAAAGAGTTAAAACTTAAAAATAAGAAGCTCAGTCTTCTCCAGTAAGAAAGGATAGAGTAAAAATTATTGGCCAAAAACTAAATAGTCCCCACACATATAACGTGAAGTAAGAAGAATCAACCAATAAAACACATTCTTAATTATAAGCATGGTTTTAAAATTGAAGGTTTATAGATTAGGATATCTAAGGTTGCCAAACCTTATATCATCAATTTAAAGCACAATAACAATTGTAAAATTATATATCAATACTTTTTGCAAATATAGCAGGAAGAAATACTCTTAAGCTGCTATAGTTAATAATAGTCTGGAGGATCTATCATGCTTTTAGGGACTCAAAATATGGGATTAGTTCTGAATGTAACTTGACTTGAAGTCTACAAGTGCAGTTGATTCTTGGCATTAGCTATGTTATTGAATAATTTGTAGGAAACTATTGGGCGGCATCAAATACACATGTTAAAAACCAAACTAATGCATAAATGTTTAAAGTATTGCATGAACAAAGATGGCTACCAACCATTATACTCTTTGCAATGCTGTGGCTGAATTCAGCCTAATAGACAGCGTAAATTTAAGCATCAAATCATATAGACTACTCCCGATTTATGATAAAGTCAATACTTGAAAATACTATTCATGATTGATGAATGCATATAGGGTGTAATAACAAATTACCATACCATTAATTTAGAAAGAAGAGTACAAATTCTAGATCATGCATCCCATAAATTTGTAACAGCCTGAAAGAAATATTTGATAAAAATGTCGAATTTAAGATGAAATGAAGATGAACTAACAATAGAAATGAATTATAAAGAGATTGAGATGTTCACCTTTTTTTTTATTGAGAATATGTTGAGATTAATAGATATATCCACTAACAATCATTGCAAAATATCATAATCACAATGCCACGAAGTATGTAAGCAAATAATCTCAAAAGAATAGAAATAAATATCATAATCCAATAACAATTCATCAAACTATTCCATAAGTTTTTTAGAATCACAAAAAATGTTACATGCAGTTCCAAATAGGGGGCTACTCCATTCTCGAGAAGGTGCACCATCAATATAAAGTGAGTACAAGCCCACAACTTACTCATTTCCTTATCATTACCAAGCTTTAATTCCCTATATATTGTAAGTTATTGAAGGGAATGTAACACATATGACTTCAATACAATTACTTTTGTAAAAATAACATTCACAACTTGAGTCCTAAAATAAACCATGATACCTAGACATGAGATCACATGTGCAGGTTTGGTCCAAGAGTGCATAGGATAAAACCAAGAGCCCTATAAGCATATGATTCTAGCATTGCCTTCTACTTTAATAGTAATAAAATGATGTCTAATTGGAGTGTCATTCATCATGGAGAACATTATCAGGTTAATTATTTTCCCATCTATGATTATAAAGTTTCTAGACTTTTATATATGATAAACTAAGATGTCAAGTCCCCAAAAAGAATTTAAAAGCCTTCCTTGATGCAGTGACAAAATCATTGAGCCACATCAGTATTAAGTTCTCCCATTTGCCTTTGAATTTGTGCAACCTATGAACATTTTGGTAATATTCTTATTACTAGCCTTGTAAATCAACATAGTAATCCGTCTGCATCAACCTGTCTTGTATTGTTGTAGTTAATCACAGAAGTTGCCAAAATAAGTATCAAAACATTAGTAAACTTTACCAAGGAACTAATTAAGAACCCATTTTTACTTTTTTTTAATCAAGAGAAGAACATGTAAAAACTTTAGTAACCACAATTATGAGAAAAAAAAGAATTCATATTGTTTACACCATAAGTTGGCATGCTGCAGAACCCTAGAACATTATCTTTAACTCAAGGAAATTAAACTCATTGACATGTAGATGTGGGTATGTACTTGAACAATTCAAAGAAGTATCATGCTTCAACCGACTGATAGTGTATGACAAATGGGTATCACAATATTTTCTCCTTGCATTCCTAATCAAAATATTGAATTTCCAGTAATGTTTATTTCCAAAATAGAATCCCACTATCCTTCAACAGAATTTTACCTATAGTTCTAGTAAGAATTTTTATCGCATGCATCACATTCTGCTTATGCTACTATAAATGCTTTAGTTCCCAGGCAAACATAACAACGTATAATAGCCAAGAGGCAGAAAACTGAAGAACCTTGGAAATACAGTTTCCTCTGACAACAAATGATTTAATCCCCTTCATAGTGCCTCTTATATTCTTCACTTTTAATTAAATTTTCAGATTTGAAAACTATTAAAGTCGCTAGAGAGTTTTTTTTATATAACGTTTAACCAAGAAAATCTTTAAAGAAGGAAAAACAATGCAAAACTTCTTGCAATCTTTACTCGCCTTTTAGGAAGAAAAAAATTATGTTTGGTTGTAACATAATGTATCGATATAGGGTTGTAGGAGACTCCAACATCGCACACTGTGCATAACTTTAATTAGCTAAACAATGTTATAGGCTACAAACTATTATGATATGAACTCAAATCGTGTTTGAGGAAGTTCATTAGAGCTCGTGGGACGAGCAAGGATCGAAGACAGTTTGAAAAAAAGTTTTTTCAAAGTTTTGTTCGAATAGACTATTTGTCTGTTCTAACAGAAGTGGCAGAGGTTTGAGAGTTTGAAAAATATTTACAGTTTATTTGAATAAAAGCCATGTCATTCGAGCAAAACAAAAAGTCGCTCTAACGATATTTTGTCTGTTCGAACAAAATACCTCAGATCTCACTTTGTTCGAATAGACTGAGAGTCTGTTCGAGCAGACTTCGGTAAATCAGCTTTAGAAGTTTGTTCTGGAGGTATTGGTGTGTCTCGTGATCCGTACTTTAAGTCCATCTTTATGTAATGACTTCCCATGTTTATAACGGATTCTTAAGATATTTATTAGCCTATCTTTGTAAGTTTAATTCTCGAGAGACCTAGAATTTGAGAAATTTCATTAAAACATGAGAAGCTTGGAGAGATCATTGTTACCCATTTGATTAACATAGTAGATTGTTCAGGGAGTTGTTTTTTATCCGCAATGGTGTTCCACTTCCCTCCTCTGGGAATTCTTGTGTTGTTATTGTTCTTGCTTGGTTAATTCTTCTATTAAGGCATATTCTGTGAACCGTTCTTGTCAGAGAGCAAAAAGCAGCTACCTCGATTCTCAATAATTTGTATCAGAGCAAGTATTATAGGACCTGTATGGTGAAAAGCGATGGGCGATCAGGAGATGTTGAAGATCATAAAGTTTAATAGATCAAATTTTAGAGTGTGGATGATGTAGATAGAAGATTACCTCTATTAGAAGGATCTTAATTTTTGATTGGGTGGAGATGAGATGATGCCAACAGAATACGATACCGCTAAGTATGCACGATTGGATCGCAAGGTGCTTAGAACCATTAGGTTAGCGCTGTCATCTCAGATTTTACACATGATCTCCAAAGTTACTATAATGAAGGTTTTGATGGAGAAGTTGTCCGCTATGTACTCAGCTGAAATCCATTAAAATTAACTTTACCGTGGAGTAAGAGTGTGGGCTCTTTTAGGGAAGATGCCTGAGAGCTGGGAAGGGTTCATTACAGCTATGAGTAACTCATCGGGGAAGGAAGACATCAAATTTGATACTATAGTCTTGTTGATTATAAGTGAAGATAATGGGCGTAAAACATCTGAACCCTCTTCGAGTTTAATCAGCATTATGCTAAACATCAAGGAAAGATTGAGGTCTTATAGAAAAGGGCCAAAATTTAGAAGGGGTTGATCACAGTCAAGAGGAAAGTCTAAGCCTCCCGGTACTTATCGGACTTGTGGAAATATGGGTCACTTCAGGCGAGATTTTAACTCTTATTTTTCTAAGAAGATTGGTGATGGAGAGAAAGATATAATGAACCTTACTGAGGAGGTTAATTCTGATGAGGTTTTACTACTATCGTGTGACGATGTTAATGAATCTTGGATAGTTGATTCTGGTACCTCTTTCCATGTTACTGCGAACATAGGCTTTCTAACTAATATTGTTAAAGGCGACTTCGGTATGGTCTTTCTTGCAGATAAGAGTGTACACAATATTACTAGAAAGGGAAACGCTAGGTTGTTGTTGCCTTATGGGGGAACGCTAGGTTGTTATTGCCTTATGGAGGAACGCTAGTTTTACAGAATGTTCGACTTGTACCAAAATTAGGGCGTAACCTTATATAGGTTAGCAAATTGGCGGATGATGGCGGATATGTTTGTACCTTTGGTGCAACCTTTTGGAAGGTTACAAAGGGAGCTATGTTGGTATCTCGAGGCTTATGATATGGAACGTTGTATACAACGTAAAACATAATTTCCACTATTTGTGCGGCCACTCCAGGGATTGATACAGGTTCGTAGCACAAATAGCTCGGTCACATGAGTAAAAAGGGGATGAAGATAATGGTAACAAAGGGAAAGCTAGAGGGCCTTGAAGAGATTGATTTCAAATTTTATAGATAGTATATTCTTGTAAAGCAGAAGAAGGTCATCTTCAAAATATCTGGAAGATCAATGAAATCTTGAAAGCTGAATCACGTACACATGGATATTTGGGGGCCAACCAAGGTATCTTTTTTTGGTGGTTCTCATTATTATGCTTCTTTTATCAATGATGATATTTGTAAACTGTGGGATTACTTTGTGAAGAACAAATCAGATGCATTCAATAAATTCAAGGGGTGGAGGGATCTAGTTGAAAATGAAACTAGTTTGAAACTAAAGTATCTTAGGTCAGATAATAAGTGCGAATACTGTAGTGGCGAGTTTGAAGACTTTTGGGCATCAAACTGGATTAGGAGACAGAAGACTATTCCCAGAACACCGTAGCAAAATGGTGTGGCAAAACGCATAAACTGAATAATAAATGAAAGACCGGAGAGTATGAGACTCAACGCTGGATTGCCAAAGTGTTATTGGGCGGATGGGTTAGTACGGCGGCGTACTTGTTTAATAGAGGGCCTTCAACGGCTTTTGATTTTGGACTTTCTGAAGAAACATGGACCAGCAAAAAGGTAAACCTTAATCACTTGTGTATTTTTTATTGTACCTCATAAGTGCTTGATAATTTAGATACATGGACTAAGTTAGATCCAAAGTCGATGAAGTATATATTCATTGGATATGGTGGTGATGAGTTTGGGTACCGGTTATGGGATGTGAGGAATCAAAAAGTTATCCAGAGCTGTAACATTGCATTCAATGTGGAAGTCTTGTATAAATATTTCAAAATACCTAGTGAAAGAAGTTGAAGTGAAGCAGCGGAAAATGTCAACATTGAAGGTGATGAGCCTAATGAATGATCTAGACATTCCAATAACACTTTAAAAGGTGTCGAGAATTGCAAGAATTTTGACAAGGTACGTAAACTCCTTAAATCACTTGTTACTTATAAATGGTACTTAACCTGAAAGTTACAAGGAGGCTTTAGACATGGAAGCCAAAAATAAGTGGGAGCTTGCTATAGATGATGAGATGCAGTTATTATCAGTAAATTAAGCTTAGGTTTTAGTTTGATTACCCAAAGGGATTAGGGCATTCAACAACAAGTAGGTATATAGACTAAAGCAAGAATATAACATTTCAAGGAGATTCAAGGCTAGACTTATGGTGAAGGGCTTTCAGCAGAAAGAAGGAGTTGATTTTGGCGAGATCTTTGATCCAGTTGTGAAGATGTCTACTATTCGGGTTGTGATAAATATAGTTGCAGTTGAAGATTTGCATCTTGAGCAACTAGATGTCAAGACAACATTTCTTCACGGTAACCTTGATGATGAAATTTATATGATGTAGTCAGAAGGGTATTCGGTTATAGGGAAAGAAGATCTTGTGTGTAGGCTCACGAAGTGCTTATATGGTTTGAAACAAGCGTCGAGACAGTGGTATTTTAAGTTCGAACAATTCATGTCCAAAAATGTTTATTCGAAGAGCAATACGGATCACTGCTGTTTTATCAAGAATACGGGGAACTTATATATTATTTTACTCCTATATGTAGATGATATGTTAGTAGCAAGTGCTGATATGGGAGAAATTATCAAGTTGAAGGAACAATTATCCCGGGAGTTATCTATAAAGGACTTGGGTGCAGGAAAACATGTTCATGGTATGCATGATACAAGAGATCGAAAGCAGTAAAAATTGAAGTTGTCTCAAGTTGAGTACATCGGCAAAGCATAAAAGCGGCTTAATATGGATGGTTCTAAAGTTGTTAGTACACCATTGGGAGGTTATTTCAAATTATCAAAGGATTATTGTCCGAGGACGCAGAATGATCGCGATGAGATGCGGAAGGTTCCTTATCAATCTGCGGTGGGTAGCCTAATGTACGCAATAATTTGTACGAGACCAGATATTGCCCAAGCAGTGGTAATTGTTAGTAGGTATATGAGTAATCCAGGCAAGGAGCATTGGAGAACTATGAAATGGATACTGAGGTATCTAAAGGGGACTCATGATATGGCATTATGTAATGGGGGTTCTCAGATATGCTTACAGGGTTTCGTTGATTCTTATATGGTGGGTGACATTGATAGGCGGAAGAACACTAGTAGTTTTGCTTTTACATTGGAAGCGGTGCAGTTACATGGGTTTCAAGGCTATAAAAGATTGTAGCTTTGTCTACGACGGAGGTGAAATATGTTGCAGCTACAGAAGCGTACAAGGATATGGTTTGGCTAGAAGGGTTGATGAAAGAGCTAGGTAGAGAACATTTTTCTCCTAAGATGTATAGTGATAGTCAAAGTGTTATACATTTAGCGAAGAATTCAGCTTTTCACTCTAGGACCAAGCATATTAATATTTGGTATCACTATATTTGCTCGTTCCTCAAGGACAGTGTGTTGAAGCTTGTGAAGATTCATACTGATGTGAATTCAGCTGATATGTTTACGAAGGTGGTGACTTTTCAGAAGTTGGCGATATGTACAACTTCTGTGGGTCTTTAAGATTGAAGGTCCCGGTAGTGCGAGCAATTAATTTGGAGATCTGGAGATGGGTTACGGGATTCGATTTCAAGTGGGAGATTGTTATGATATTAACTCGATTCGTGTTTGAGGAAGTTCATTGGAGCTCGTGGGACAAACAAGGATTGAAGACGGTTTGAAAAAAAGATTTCTCAAAGTTCTGTTCGAATAGACTATTTGTCTGTTCGAGCAAAAGAGGCAGAGGTTTGATAGTTCAAATTGACTTTACAGTTTATTTGAATAAAAGGAAAGTCGTTCGATCAAGAAAAGAAGTCGTTCGAACGAGATTTTGTCTATTCGAACATATTCTTTGTCTGTTCGAACAAAATACTTCAGAACCCATTTTGTTTGAATAGACTGACAGTCTGTTCGAACAGACTTTGGTAAGTCAGTCTTAGAAGTTTGTTCTGGAGGCATTGGTGTGTCTCATGAGCCGTACTTTGAGTCCATCTTTATGTAATGACTTCCCATGTTTATTAGGGAGTCATAGGATATTTTGTTAGCCTATCTTTGTATGTTTAATTCTAGAAAGACCTAGAATTTGAGAGACTCCATTAAAGCTTGAGAAGCTTGGAGAGATCATTGTAACCGATTTGATTAGCATAGTGGATTGTTCGGGGAGTGGTTTTTTATTCGCAAGAGTTTTCCACTTTCCTCCTCTGGGAATTCTTGTGTCGTTATTGTTATTGCTTGGTTTATTCTTCTGTAAGGGCATATTGCGCGAATCGTTCTTGTCAAAGAGGAGAGAGTAGCTATTTCAATTCTTAGCACAAACCTTTGACATATATGCAGTACTGTTCTAAAACATGAAAATAGGTTTGTACATTTTCAATTCCTTCGCTTTTAGGAGAAGGGGGAGGAGAACACATAATTACATCAAAAGAAATTTGTCGTAGTACACCAAAGTAAAATTGCCTGCTTCCTTAATTACATTAGGAATGTATCTCTTGAATTAGGCTTGAGATAACATAAAATAGCAAATGTTGAGGATTATATCCATGTGCTATAATTTACACTGGGTTAAGTCAAGGGAAAAATGAAAATTCAGAGGAAAAAAAAAGTGGAAACTTACATTGACCATATGAATTTACCAACTGTGCTTCATAAAATGAATTGGGGCTTTAAGACCAATCTTAATAATACCTGAGCTTTGATATTTCCTGTAAAAAATCATGAAAATTTGGAAACAATTAATGGGTAAAACAAACCTAGAATTCAGAATAACCCAAACAAATGGATTTATCAGTTGAGTGAAGAATATTTCTACAAACATACCTAAATTGAATCCTGAATAAATTAGTTAATTATCATGCATTTCAAGAATTTCTTCAAATTCATCTAATAGAAATAGAGAATGACATCGACATTTTAGATGAAGAATATGCACACACAGTGAGAGAGAGAGAGAGAGAGAGAGAGAGAGAGAGAGAGAGAGAGAGAGAGAGAGAGAGAGATAGAGTACCTATTAGTAAATGATATGCAAGGAAAACTCCTATTAACATTTTTCTTATTAAGCTTTATCGAAAGAGGGGCATAGGCTCGAAAGATGGAAAGATTGGTAGTAAATAATAGTAGAGAGGGAGATGAATGGAATTAGTTTGCATTTGAAAGAGGTGTAGTTAAGGCTATAATTAGGATTTCAGTAGATGGATGAAACAATTAACACTCAGAGAGTGGTGCTTGCTTTGTCATTTGCCATATGCGTTATGGATGGAGGAGTCCCATGAAAGACATGAGTTTGGAGAGAATGAGGGATTTGGAAAAAGAAACGTTTAATTGAATTTGTAAGGAATCTAAATTGGTATTTAAATACTAAAAAGCTATATTGACAAAACTACCCTTACTATTGTGGGATGGCAATTCGACCCGCCCCGTTGGGGATCCGCCCCTCCCCTTCCCGAGCGGGGCGGGTTTGGGATGTATTAAATGGGTATGGAGGTGGGTATGGGAAGTATAACACAAATCAGTGGGGAAGCAGGGCGAATTTGAGATTGTCTCAAAAAATCTATACCCGCCCCGCCCCACCACATTTAAATAGTTTATTGCTATTAAACTTAAATATATGAATAAAAACATATATAAAAGAGTTTTTTTATTAAAAAAGTTGTTTTATTAGTTAAATGGGGGTGGGGATGAGATTTAGTTTTGCAATGTGGGGGCGGAGATGGGGATCATTGTTTAACCTAAATGGGTATTGGGGCGGGGATGGGAGTGAGGAAGTTTGGTGGGGATGGGGATAGGATTAGCTCCCCCATCCCAAATCTGCCCCATTGCCATCCCGATTACTGTTACGAAGACAAACTTAATTGGTCCATAAACTGTGTTTAAGATTTGGCACGCCACGTAGGATAAATCCCCACCACGTAGGACAAAATTATGATTTATAATATAGAAGACTAGTTGTACCTGTGGCCCACCATAGTTGCGCTCTATTTGATGACACTTTGCCTGCCTTCGATACTATAACCCTAAAGCATATACCAAGTATATATATTTGCAGTTCACCATACATGGAAACTTCCTAGATCACACTCGATGTACTATCATTACCATAAACAAATTTTAATGCCTAAGTGAAGAAGGTAATAAGAGCATTATTATCTCTTTCCTTACTCAAAATATGCACATTTGATTGAAAATAGACATTTTCATTTTAAAAATTTTCCCGTGATTTTTTTTTCCTTTTATATGAAAAAAAACTCATAGTTAGATATCATTGAATCCCTATTTCATGCATTGCGAGTAAGCTCTCAATTTGAAGTGCACACATTAAAATATTTATATGTATTTGGTGTAGTAGTGTTCTTCCAAAGTTTGCATGGATTTTTCTTCAATACAATACATAAATTTTGTTCATTTATTCTATAATGGGTATGCTATTAAAGCTCAACGCATAATATTTCAATATAATCTAAGAGATTGTTTGTTTTTCTAAGATGATGAACCTAAATACTTTTTCTAAATTCTATACATTATTATCAATGTTAAATGTTGAACAATGAATCTAAAGACCTGGTAGATAAAAGAAAAGTCTTAACTGTAACTCTCTTTATCTAAAACATAATATAAAGTGGCAGATTTTGGAGGGTTTGAACCACCAACACTTGAGATATTTAGAACTTTAATTATATTCCCCAAGCGTTATACCATGTGAGCTAAAGATCTAAAACATTATTTTGAATCGATCCACAACATTGATTTGATAAAAAATTTAAACTAAAGATCCTATATAAAAAAAACTGAAAGTATGTCTATTTTTTTTCACGAGATCTAGAAATTATCAAAATCAACACAACTACTACTCACCAATGAAAGATAAAACTTTATTTAGAAAAATCGTCGCTACTCCTAACGAGTTAAGCTTATTTGATTGTGCGTTGTGTGAACAAACAAACTGAAAAAAGTTCTTGGTGATTTGAATATTTGGAAGGGAAAAATAGTAAACTCAGAGATTCCCAAAGTCCAACGCGCTACCCAGAGTCAGGCTATGGCTAGTTAAAGGGAGACTGTGAGCAAAAAAGGCTCTTCCGAGAATACTGGGGGTTTTGACCTCCCATCTTTACCTGACTTTGCAGATATCCCTCCTCCTGAGATATCAAGTGGTGTTCAAATATTTCACAGGTTGAGGAAATCGAATCAAGAGCTTTTGTAGTCCACTACAGAGGTTCCCTGAGCAGCTGAAGTTGTGACCTTACCAATTTCGGATACTTCTGAGGTTAGGGTGCCAAAAAAATGAAATTTGGTGATATGACCACCTAGGAGAAGGATGAGTTCTCACTAACAAAGCGGAAACACCATGAGGTCGAAAGAAGTGATCGATCTCGGTTCGACGTGGTGACGAAACTAAAGGTTCTGGAGAATCAATACATTTGTCTTGCAAAGAACGACATAGAGAAGCTCGAGGAGATCTTCCAAGAGTAGGTTACAGAGGTATATTGTACCGCGATTTTGTAGTTGGATTTTGTTTAACATGATTGTTCCTAAATTTCATGATTTTCTACAGTTGTCTATGTTGGTAAAGGGTTCTTCGCAATTTCTCATGAAGAATAACAAAAAACATTTGGACCTCTCCAGCAAGATCGAGGCTCCAATAGAAGTTAAACACTCAGTTGAGTTATTTGACTGCGAAGTTTGAGAGAGAAAATGAAAAAGTGGTGGAGGCTGGTAAAGTTTTCATTGGGCTGATGCTCTAGACACAGTTGGCAAAGTGCCAAAAGATTGTGGAGAAGGGGATGGAGATGATCAAGGTTGGGCGGAATAACTTGATTCAGTCATATTATTTCTTTGGTCTATCCGTGAATGGTATCCCACTCTGGCTAGCGAGCAAGTATGAAGATATTGCCTTCCCGTCTTATGTTGAAGATGAATAGGTTGAGGAGGATCATCCATATAGTGATTTTGTCCCTGTGGATGCGGCGAATGTACCCTTTCCCCAAAATAAATATACAGTTAGTGATGCTGTTGCTAGAGAAAAGTCAACCCAAGCGGTAGAGCCTATCAATGGTTGTTAGGCCTATCATTCTATATTTTTACTACCATTTTTCACTATAGGGATTTCCTATTTTAACTTTGATCTATCACATGAATGCAATTGAATATTTGTAGAAATTATTGGTTCCTGATAAACATAATTGATTTTGGCCTGTGAGTTTGAATTGTTTTAATAATATGAAATTTGTACTCTGTGTAAGACGTAGAGCGGTTGAGGTAAGCTGTTAATGATCTGTAGAGAGCATTGACTAGAGCTAGAAACTTTGTGAGTCGCATTTTGAAGGTATTAAATAAAACTGAATATTTGAGAGAATGTATTTTAAATCTGTGTCGTAATTTTTTTTTAGTGAATATTTGATCTTCAGGGTAGATATGCTAAACTGAAAATATAGAGGGACGAGTCTAGGAGCTAAGAGGATGAGAGGGATAAATTATGAGGAAAAATCTTAAAAGAGGCTCCTTTTGCAAACAAGGGTGATAAGGCTAAGTGTCAAAGATCATTGCTATCTTTGATACTATATTTTGAGGCCAAGGTGGATAGTGTGTGAGGTTTAAAGGATTCTTATATACACATTTTAAAAGAGAGGGGTGTGATACCAGATACAACTTGAGTATAATCTTTGGTTTAAGAAGTAATAAATCGTCATAGTGAAAAAGCCAAAAACTATTCTGCTCGAGCCAGTGTATCTGCAATATATTGAATGTAATAATATAGGGTTGTGTAGGTCTGAATCGACGTCTTCGGTCTTAAGAAGGAAGGAGGATGAGGATCCTGTTCTTTAGCATAAATTCAGACCAAAAAATGATACGAGCCAATTTAGAAAATGAGTTGAACAAATCCCAAGAAATGTTAAATCAGTAAACTGAGCAAAACATTTGGCTTACAGCTCGGGTAACAGAGAAGATATTGCAGAGAAATAAAGTGAAAGAATTAAAGGCCTTAGAATTTTTTCAAAAAGAAACCCTTGATCGCCATTATGATTTGAATAAGAGGATTGGGGAATATTTATATCCTACCCGAGCATAGGTTAATGCTAAGACTGACCATGAACGTCATATAAAGTCGGTGATTGGTATTTATGGTACTGAGTTGGACAGAGTGGAGAACAAATTGAGAAAGTATATTACCGAGTATGGAAAAGATTTTGGCGTAGGGAATGTGAAGGATGAGAATCTTTGGTTTCTTAAATATTAAAATGGAAAAGGTTTTAATCGTGCTGAAGATGCAGGTCCTGTACCTGTACAAAATTGGTTAGACGAGGAGGAGGAGGTCAAAGATGTAGTCCATCTTTCTCAACGAATGCTGCGTAAGCAATGTATTATGAGATTCTATTCCTCTAATATTGATCATATAGGTAGCTCGCGGAGAGGAGAGACAAATAAATAGTGTTCGAATTGCTTAACGAAGGATCAAAAGAAATAAATTACAAGTATGTCTAGTTTTACTATTTTGTTAAGAAGGATAGTATATTATTTTATAGCAGACCGAGTTATCTGTTTAAATGTATAGGAGATGTGTGTTGTGTGTCTAGTAGATGTTTCGTATGTAGACTAGATGTGTACGTTTGTTAAACATAAGAATCTCATTAATACAAAAGTAACGTACATAGAATTTTAAAAGTAATTTCCATTTAAAGAGATAAAAATATGAACTATAAAACACTTTTATTTGCGATATGTTTTCAACCTCCTTGTATTCCATGGATTTGGAACTCGAACTTGTTCTTTTGTAACTAGATCGTAAGAACTGAAATTATTTTTACCAACTACAATAAAAGGGCCCTCCCAATTTTTTGCTAGCTTCCCTGCATTTAATTCCTTTCTATGTTTTGAAATTTTCCATCGGATGAGGTCTTGAATGTAAAATTCTCTGTTACGAACTCGTTTGTTGTAGGATTTAGCCCATGCCAGATGATAACGTCCAAGATTCATAATTTCTGGCTCTCTTATTTCTTTAATCCAGTTCATATTATATGCTAATTATAATTTATTCTCTTTTTCTGTTATTTCATGGTCCGCGCACAGGGTGATGACATTCAATTGGGATAACAACTTCAGTTTCGTATGCTAAGAAAAAAGTGGTACAGCCCGTTGATATTTGTGGGGTTGTTCGATATGCCCACAGTACATGTGGTAATTGCTGTATTTAATTTTCTTTATTCTCTTTCAAATACTTTTTTATCCCATCAATTATAGTTCAGTTTATTATTTCTAGCTGATTGTTCATCTGTGGGTAGTAAGGATTTGAAGGAGATTAAATGATGTTGTGTCTATTGAGAAATACCACCACCTTTTCATTAACGAACTGTGATCCATTATCAATTCTGATGAGATGTGGGCAACCAAACCTTATGATGATGTTCTCCCATATGAGCTGGATGACCACTTCTTCTCGTGTTTAACAAAACGGGACTGCTTCTACCCATTTGGTGAAGGAATCGGTTGCTACCAAAAGGTGTCTCCTTTTCCTGGGGGTGTTTGGTAATTCCCCCACTTGATCGAGGGCCCATCTTTTAAAAGGCCAATATACTTTGCTAGAGTAAAGCTGTAGGGCCGGACCACAAATTTTTGGTCCATGCCACTGACATACATCGTATTTGTTCACATACTCGATAGCTTGTGCTCCCATCTAGGCTTGAAGACTCCCTGGGTTATAGTACAATTTGCCAAGGATCATCCCACCCCATGTAATCTACAAGTACCTTTATATAATTCTTTTAAAAAGTCGAGGGATTCTGTGTCGGATAGACATCTGAGATAAGTCCCTGTCAGTGAGTTTGCCAGTAAAATTATTATTTGCTCCAATATATTTAAGGAAGCCATCTTCAATCATCTTCCCTCACTACATCGCCCCCAGTGTTAATGGCATTCATTATGATGAAATTAACGCTTCGGGTAGATATGACTTCAATCTTTAAATATTGAGCTTCTATTGCCAGAATTTTGGCAAGATAAGCAAGGGAATTTGTGTGTCTGTTTTCCTATCGAGGTAAATAGTCGATCGTAGCCTTTTGGAATTTTCTCATTCTACTAGCCACTAATGCGGCATAATCCGCCATCTTTCCATTTTTCTTATATCGCTTTGTGTAGTAGTTTACTATCAGCAAGGAATCTGTGTATATAAATAGTTTGGGCACTCCAAGTTCTAGTACCATATCCATTTTATGTATCAATGCCTCATATTATGTTTCATTGTTGGTGGCCTCGAAATTGAGTCAAATTGATTTGTCTATCCAATCATTTGATGGTGTGATGAGAAAGATGCCGATTCCAGAACCTGATAGTTCGACGGATCTATCGGTCAGAAGACGCTAACCATTCTTTAATATTCATTCTACTTTTTCTCTGAACTATTCTTCCATGAGATCAGTGTCATCCTATTCCCATTGAGGGTCTTTGACTGGAAAATCTACCAAGAAATCTGCTATTGCCTGGCCCTTATCTAAATGTCTTTGCTCAAAATGAATATCGTGCTCCCTCAAACAAACTGACCACTGCTGTACTCTTCTGGAATTTTTCCTTTTGGATAAGACCTCTTGCAGGGTGTAATTTGTCATTACACAAATTAAATGAGCTTAAAAATATTGTTTCAATTTTTTTGAGGTGTATACGAGGATTAAGAGTAGTTTCTCTATTTTAGTATATCGCATTTTTATTGGAGTAAGAGTTTTACTGATGAATTAATAGACAGGTTTTTAAATTATTTTTCCAAGTACCAAACGTAGTAAGTTCTTTGTAATTGCAAGGTATACTATAATTTCTTCGCTTCTGCGGGGGTACACAGTATTGGAGGTTTTCCCAAATTACTTTTCCACTCAATAAATGCTGCTTCACATTCGTTATTCCACTCGATCTCTGGATCCTTTTTAGTTTTGCCTTTTTGTGACCCTTTACATAGTAGGTTAAATAACCATCTACATCGATCTGAGGACTTTGATACAAATTAGTTTATGGCTACTATTTTAGCAGCCAATTTTTGTACGTTTTTCTTCGTTTTAGGTCAAGGCATGTATAGTAGAGCACAAATGCCCAAGAAATTTTCTAACTGCACACCGAATTGACATTTATTTGGGTTTAGCTTCATTCGGTATAGCTAAAAAATCTCAAAAGCTGTGTGTAAATCAACGAGTTGATTTTCTTTTTTTTGACTTTTACACAACATGTTATTGATGTAGACTTCCTTTATTTTCCCGAAATGGTCTTTGAACATTTAGGTCATCAGTCTTTGATAAGTAGCTCCCATATTTTTAAGCCTAAAAGGCATGACTTTATAATAGTGTAGTCCATGTTCTGTGATGAAGGCTGATTTTATGGTCGTCAGAAAAAAGCGGTATTTGGTTGTATCCTGATGTAGCATCCATCATGGACAGAAGTTCGTGCCTCGCAGTAGAATCTAATCAATTATTGATTATAGGAAGATGGAAACTATCCTTCAGAGTATGTTTATTGAGGTTTGTAAAATCCACACAGACTTCGATCTTGCCATTTTTCTTTAGAGCATCTACAATATTTGAGATCCAGTCTGGATAGTTTGCCTTTCTAATGAATCTGAATTTAATAAGTTTGTTGATCTCTCTGCAAGCTTCCCCCCGGAGTTGAGGTGCTAGCATTCACTATTTTTGCTTACTCGCCACAGCCTTATCCTTTAGAAAAAGTTTATGCCAAGTTAAAGTAGGATCTACTCCTGGCATTTCACGAAATGTCCATGCAAACATATCGCTATTTTCTTTTAAAAATTAAATCAGAACATCTCGTTTTGGTAAAGATAAAAGAGTCCCAATATATGTGCCACGCATTTTCCACTATTTTCGACATACTCTATGACTTCTGCGTTTGGTGGTAGGTTCTTTATGGGTTTTGTGTTCTATAATTGTTATGCTTCATACTCCACAAAAGGGTATCTCGTGATAGCCACGGTATTTTCACAAGCTTGAGCTAATTTCTGTCTGCCTTTGATCTCATATATCCTGCAATTCCAATCGAATCGTAATGCCAAGTGATAAGTTGAGTGAATGGCCCTCATATTATGCAACCAGCATCATCCCATAAATCCCAAATAACGTGATTTCACATTTACAAAGTAAAATATTACTTTGATTGTTATTGGCCCTGTTGTAATGGGAAGTATGATCTTGCCTACTCATTCTTCTTTAGATCCATTGAAACCACTGATGTCGATATTGTTAGCCTCTACTGGATCAATTAAGTCCATCTAATGGATTGTACTTTAAAAATTACTTCAAAACTGCTCCTGGTATCTACCATCATCGTATGCATGATAATAATCCTCATCTTTAACATGGCAACAAGCACGTCATGATAAGGGAACTTGACATAGATGACATCGCAATCTTTGGAGGAGATCCTCATTCTCTTATTACTAGATTCTGGAAGCAATCAGGCTGCTTTTGTACCATGGATAGGTCGGGATATTGGATGAGACGACGTCTTTTGAATCTTGCCAATATGTTGATCTTGTGCGTCCCAATAAAGTGGCTGAGGCGAAGATGGTACAAATATTTCTCCTCTGTTCCATCTTCGATTTGGACAACTTCAATATCAAGTTTATAACTCCTATTTTTATTACTCGATAGATTGACGATGTATTCGTGCAATCTTTCATCTTTAAGTATGTACTCCATGAGCCTTTGTAGGGCATAACAACGCTTTGTATCATGGTGTTAGAATTTGTGGTGTTTCTAATAGGGCTTACCCTCGATGGATTGGAGTGGTCGGGTATTTCTGAAGAACTTGTCTTTTTGAAGTGTAGGGAAGATATCGGTCAGTTTAGTGGTTAATCATGGAAAAAATGGCTTTGGAAGGTCATTACCCTTTTGAGGGTGATCTCCATCATATTATGCTCATTTTCTCTCTCCTCCGGTATCTATTAAATGCTCAAAATCTCGTTCTGTGGTTTACTTTTGTTGACAAGATTAATTTTTGTTGTTTTTGTCTCTCGAACATCATCCTTTCGAGATCGATGTAACTGTTTACCTTTTGGGTCATGTCTTCCAGAGTTGGAGGTTTGTTCAAGATTTGGTATTCCTTTGCTTGGATTTCCTTAAAAAGAGCATTAGTGAAGGCTAAAACTATAATTTTTTGGTCAAGACTATCAACCCTTCTTACCAAATCAAGGAGATTTTTGGTGAATGTCACGAGCTTTTCCCTGAGCATCTATTTGTAACTAATCAGGAAGTAAAGATTATCTTCTTTGTTTCTGTTGTGCGAATAATTCTTAGCAAAAAACTTGTGCAGATGTTCACAAGTATGAATCTACCCCTTCCTCTAATGAATGGAATCATCGCAGTGGATCGCCATGGAGACTAGTGGGGGAAATTTGGCACAAAATGTGATTTAACGTAGAATGCAAACCCAAAGAGTCTTGGAACTCTTGAACGTGTTTAACGGGATCAGTCCCATTGTATTTTCAAATTTTCAACATATAAACACTGATCGACACTTCACTCTCTAGCAGATCTTGTGCGAATGGGCTCTTCTATAGTCTGCTAAAGATGTTCTTGCATGAGCATGTTTGGGCTTCAAATAACTCTTTGATGCATTTATGTATGTGTTCTTGAGTAACGAACTGTCGAGTCATGATTGTGTGACGTTGAAGGCGCCCCTTTCTATGATTATGATCTCCACTTCCTTCACTAACCCTTTCGCGTATAGAGACCTGAGTTCTTTCCCTTTGTAATTCATATGTTTGTCTAAGGTCAGTGGGGTTTTTTTATCAACTTCTTGAAGAACAGTAGGTATTAGTATGATTTTTGGTCCTCGCTAATTATGATCAGGCGGAATATATATTCCCTGGCTAGTACCTCAGGGAGGTCCTAACCTGTCGCGAGCCAAAATTCATGATGTTGCCGAATATGCCTTTTTGTTCTTTTGTGTTGTCATATGCTATCCTTGGAAAACTTTCAATGCTTCTTGTACTTCTATCTGTTATTGTTTCAGAATAGTTTGCCTTTTTGTCATGGAATTCAAAGTGATGTGTAATTCTGCCATTTAATTTGCTCCTGCGCCAGCTCCTTTTGTCTGTCCAGCTAGGGTATTTTGACTTGGACTCGGCATTTCGTAACGATGAAAAAATATATGTTACCTTTGAGAATTGTGCCTATTTGTCATGATTAATACAGATGGTGCCAAATATAAGAGCCTAATTTCAAATCTCAAACTTAGTACCTCATACAAAAGGTAATTAGAACACCAGTAATAGCAAATAATCACTGATATATACAAGAATTTGTATGGAAACCTCTGAATAGGTAAAAACCATGACCTCTGCTAAAGATTTAGAAATATCATTCTTTGGTCTTAATTATAAGTATTATATTATGACCGTTTTGATGACCATTATATTTATTAATTACGAACGTTACAACATTATTTTGATGAGTCTTCATAATGTCTGTATAACGGTCTGGCTCTTCTTTCTGTAATGGCTTCTTTAATGACGTTGTGAGTTTGTGAATTTGAGCTGCTTGTACGGAGGTCAATATCACAACTTCTATAAGGTTGAGGGTGGGAATAAGTCCTTACAGGAAGGATTCTCCAAAGTAAGTATTCTCTTTTGCTAAAAGATGGATGTTTTAGTTATTATCATCAAACCTTTTATGTTTAAAGGTAAAGTTCTCAGAATCAATGAATATATTACTATACCATAATATCTAAGAAAATTAAGTTAAAATTTTCTACTGAAGTTATCATCACCACGAAGAAGTGAGAAGTTCCCCAAAATAACATTAGTTGCGATCATCACATTAGAGCCCGACTTCCAACTCTTGCCAAAAAGTATTCTTACAAGAGTTCAACAATCATGTGGCTTTCATGTTACTTTCCATTATACTCACCTTGCTTATGCTTCTTATGGAGATGACACCTCAAGCATGAACTTTTGGAGAATGGTAACACAGTTCTTGCTAAGTCAGCTCCTTTCTATTCATGGCTATCCTCAACTACTCGACCAGTAAGAAATGAGAGTTATTAAGAGATGGCAAGTGAAATTTTGGTGTATTTTTAGTGTTTTTTAACCATGTTTATTCATGGTTAGAAATATATAGGAGTTGTCGGGAATAATATATCTACCGAGTAACACCTAGTAGCTGAAAGCTAATCAAAACAAATAGTGCAAAAAATACATGAAGCATCTAGAAAAATGTTAAGAGCATTCCAAGTGATGACACGTTAATAAAAATCACTAAAGATCTAGAACATAATAAAAAAAATCATGGAAAAATATAAAGTTGAAGAAAAGAGGGCATCGAATCTACTCCTTAATGAAAGGTATTGGTAAACAAATCATAGTAAAGATTAACTATACTATGGCGGGGAAATCATAGTGAAGATTAACTTTACTATCAGACTGGTAATGATGAGCCGATGCAGGATAAAGGGACTTGCAACTACTATTTAAACAAAAGAGCCTATATGTACACATGGACTCCCCTACCACCTACCTATTATCTTATCAGCTCTCATGGATCCTTAGGCGCTAATGGTAGCTTGATCAGAGGAAAAAAGGGTGTTTATTCTTTCTTTAGGCAAATGACCTTCCTTGGGGGGGGGGGGGTGGGGGGTGTTGGATTAAAATACTTTGTTTGCCACAGACTCGAAAAAAAGGGTCATTCGTTAAAGACAAAGTCTTAATTCCTTGGAGGTGTAGGATCAGTGGCTTACTGATCAGCTTGAAGACATTGCAACATTTCAAATTTTCATTGATTTCCAAATTATTTTATCAAACCAATATATATAATTTTATTTAAAAATTGTCCACACTGAGGGGAGTATAATACAAATTTAGAACGTATAAGCAACTTTTATAAAGCATTTTACTTTGTAGAGATAATTTTAAGGATGGTAACCATTACTAAAAAATATGTTGGGTTGTGTACTATGTAAATTTTGAATAGTAAAAATCAAGCCGATGCTCATCGTAGACTAATAACAACCCCTAAAAAAGATAGATATATTTCTCACTTCAAAAGTAATTGTTAACATTCATCGAATGGAACTGTTAACATTCATCAAATTTTTGAATGTAGTTATAAGAAATCCACAAAATGATTTAAGATTGAAAGGACTTCGATTGATAGAAATGCAAGAGAAACTTATACTTGATGCTTCGATCGATAATCCCTGAATTCAGAAAGTTCAAACTTTAAAACCATAAAAAATTAAATCTTCCTGCAATTCAAACATAAACCATAAAACTTCCTGAAATACTAAGTCTGAAAATAATAAGACACCTCCAGATCTATGAACTACAGGGCAAACAATCACCATACACATATTGAGTACTAAAAAGAACATTTGAAATAAGGTACCAAAATGTAAGAGTTGTAACAAATAATATATGTAAATACAAAGTAGCCCCTATTAACTGAGAGTTAATTATAAAAAAATAGAAACTTTGAGAAAAGAGGGCATCCTATGTAGTTCTTAATAAAATCATAGTGATGATTAACTACACTATCGGATTGGTAATAACAGACTTAACAATAGAAACTGATGCAGGATAAGGGGACTTACCACGACTATTAAAACAAAAGAGCAACCTAGAGAGAGAGAAAGAAAGAGATAGAGATAGAGAGAGAAATAGAGAGATAGAGCTTTTAAGTACCTATTTGCCGATAGAGGGATACAAAAACCAAGCCATAAAGGGTGGCTACAAATCAGGAATCTATAGAGTTTAGAAGGTTTGCTAGGGTTTTGCTTCAAAACCAAACATTTCCAAAATATCATTGATACTCCACCCCAAAATCATAATAATTATGTGAAATGGAAGAGTTCATATCTCAATGCTAGCTCAAATAAAAATGTGTGCAAATCCACCCACAATGCCAGCGACTACTACGACCAAAATCACAATTATTATGTAAAATTGAAACAACCAAACCCATCAATCGGAACCCCAATATCGTGAGAGAGAAAATATTTGAGAGAACACAAACTTGAAGTAGAAAAACCCTCAAATCGAAATCCCAACATTGAGAGAGAGAGAGAAAGAGAGAGTGAGAGAGAGAGAAAGATGATATTTAAGATGAATCAGAGCTAGCAGGAGTACTCGGGAAGTCAAAAGCTATTGTTGAAGCTTAAATGGTGGACGAATCGATAGAGATCGTTCTCGAGGTGATGTAGAGAAACATGATTGAAAAGATGGAGAAAATGATCAATCGTTGAAGCTGATGAATCACCATTAGAACTCGAATTATAGAACTCTTGAGAGATAGATAGAGAACTTGCATATTTTTTGGGTTTTTTATCTCACTTATTTTATAACTGATGTTTTGAGCCGGGGAGGAAGAGTGAAGATTTTTAGTCAGGGGTAACATTTTTTGGATTGGCTTTAAAACATGAAGTCCTGAAACTGCCCCTTGGTATGCCCATCTCATGGGTACGACAATGCTTACCGATCGCTCTTTATGTCTTGACATAAGGCAGACTTGTCCCAAGCGGCAAAACACCACCCCATTTTAATATAGAGACTAGTTGTGCTAGTGGCACACCACGGCTAGCTGCACTTGTTTAATAGCACTTGGCGCATCATTCCAAACATATATACCCGTAGTGACACTTAAAAAGATCCAATTGTAGATTGTTAAATACCATTTATTCGTTACTATGCTTTCTATGATATGTCGATCTCATTTATGGTATTTCCTTTTACTACATAAAATGTCTACACAATGTAAATTAGCCAAATATACATGTCTCCATGTAACTTTGAATATGCTTTTCATGCTTGCTTTCCCATGAATTCTGAATTCTATTAATAAATATATGTTCAAATCGGTGTTACTCCACCAATGGCTTCTCCACTAACCCATATTAAAGGATAAAACTATCACTGTCCATAAATAGTGCAATTCTTTCCCTTTCGTGATATGGGATCTTTAATTGTACTTTTTCTATTATATATACACTAATTCATAGCATAAATGATTGGATCATGCGGATTTGAACCGCTGTCACTTGAGATAATTGGAGTCTTATTTCCAACCCCAAGCACTTTTCCATTTCAGTTAAAGATCAGATATTGTTCTGCTCCCAACTAAATACAAAAAGACTGATAAATCATGTGTATAACGATTGTCTTAAAAGAATTATAGGTAGAGATTCTATAAAGAGTTTTCATCAGTGCCAAAACAAATTCTAGGAACAAATTCTAGGGTCATAAACATGTCCATAATTACTTAGTAAATGAAATCAACCTCACATCAGTCAGAGCAAGTGTCTAAATTGAAGACAAATAAAATCATAAGCATATTTGAATAAATCTATCATCTTATTATTTAATAAAAATACTATTATAAGGGAATTTTGAGCTAGCCTATCAAGGTTTTAAACTCTTTAGCACAACTCCTCCCAAATTAAAAATATTGCTCTATTCATACATCAAACTTTGGTTGAACTTGTGAAACCCTTTGCTCAACATCATCTTGAACACCATTGCTACCCTAGAAAGTAAATAAGCAATGCTTGCATAAAAAATAAAAATAAAATATTAAATCTGATGTTAGTATCATTCCATGCTTATGTAACTAAAGCAATAAAATCATGGAGGAATTTTATGGTGGTATATGATTAAAATGAGTATGGGAAAGCTGGGGACGCTAAAAATCTGCATCGCATTAATGAGATAACACCTGCTATTCTCCTCATGGTCAATTTGGGTGGGTGTTACAGGCATGATTCAAAAGCATAGAATTATGATCCTTTGGATATGATACAACAATCCCAAGTTTCACTGCTCAAAGATGTATTTGTTCCCAACACTCATCTTCTCTCTAGACGGCACTTACTTGAGAATCAATGTCGCAAGACTCTTCTTTAATTTAAAGGGGCTAAGAATTGTTATTGGGGGTAATATTGTCCTAAATTAGTTTTGAGTAAATTTCCAAGATTTGTATTAAGCAAACATGCAAAGTCTAGATAAACCAAATAAGAGTGCTCTTAGTCTAACTCTCATATCCATTATTTTGCTGTTAATTTTTTTAAGCTCCTTGTTATATCACCTTCAATTACAAGTATTTGATTAATTAATTTCATACTGTTATAATTTCATTGTTACGCCCCAAAATCCAATAATCGGTAGCTAGACCAATTACTATCATTCGCGATGTGCAGGTCGGGGAATCTATCCGATTCTCCCCCATAAACGACCGAGCCATAGACAAGTTCAGGCACAATCATTGACTATAGTAATATCATCAGAGTAAAAGGATAAAGCGGAAGCAAGAGCTATATATATATATATATAACTGAAAAACGTAAATACAATGTCTCGAATACAAAACAGTGTCAAGAGCTGAGATCATACAAGGAAATACTATAACCAAAAAGAAATCTGCAACTGCAAATAGGAACAAAACAGCTGAGACCCTCAGCAAAACCTTCAACTACTCTACCTCTAAATGGGGGGAACAAGGCGAAAGTGATCAAAACCACAGCTCACTAATGCCCAACATAGCTAAACAACATACAAATATAACAAGTACAAAGGAAAGAGGGAGGTGAATGAGATAAAAGATGTTATAAAGTACAATAATTTATAAGTGCAAAATAAAGGAATAAATAAGTGCAGAACAGAGTATAGGAGGAATAAGAAATGCGAGGAAATGAAATATGGGGAAATGCGGTGATGGTATGATGATATGCTATGCTATGATATGGTGTGACACTAGAATTGTTCTAAAATAAATGTTTATGATATTATGAAATCAAGACTAGACCCTATAAATTAATATAGTGGGCTGATCAACCGCTAATGCATAATAACCTTAACGAGACCTCAATTGGATATAATGGTACGATTTCTTATCCAAGCTCGACCAGTCTAAAAGATATTATTACTTGATCAGAGTGTTACGGGCTTTGCAACTCACGGAGCCAACGTCAGAAATTTATTTTACTTATTCCATGGAATTTTAACCTCATGGAGGATAAGACCGGCACCTGAGGATCTGTCACATACCATTCCATACTCCCAGATGGGTAATTAGGTATGATTGTACCAGTTGTCAATGACTCACCTACTATTTCAAGCCGATGTATGAATCCTGGTAACCTATCGAGGGTCAGTCGACGTAGAGATTATTTATGTATCCAATCCCGTTAAGTTTAAAGAAACCTACACTGAACCCAGATCCCAAGGATCAGAACACCACAGCCGCCCTCACTGCCCACACATCGGATAACCTTTGCCTGAGAGAAAGGCAACACTCCTAACCCAACAGCCATAACCTAGCCAACACACACAGGATAACCACCTGTCTCAGAGGATGGCAAACAGTCCAAAATACAGATGCAAACGGTGACTAATTGACCAGTCACAACATCCAAGCGCAGATGAACAGTGACTAATTGACCAGTCACAACATCCAACAATGGATGAACAATGACTAATTGACCACTCACAACAATAATGACCCGTATTTCATTTATTCCTAATATTCACTCATATTCCTTTTCCGCTCATATATTCCTATTCTTTATCTCATCGGCATATTAGATTTATTTACTTCACGTTAAGTTCAGCATTTTTTTTTGCATGTACTCTTTCATCCATTTTATTCATCCATTATGCATCCATTTATGCCTTTCGGTGGTTTAGTATTAGATTTATTTTTGTAGTTTTGGCGGTTCGGTGGTCATGGGGAGGAGGAGGTGGCATTGTGGCCTTGGGAACCCCTAGATGGGTTCGTAGTGATGTTTGTTTGTTGGATGAGTTGTTTGGGGTGGTTCCGATGAGCCGTTAGAGTGGCCGGTAGGTTTTCAGAGTCTCCCGAGGAAAAAATTCCTTTTTGGGGGTTTAGGCGTTTGGTGGCCGTGAGGCGGTGGATGTGGTGTTTCTTTCCTTAGAAACCCATTGTTGAGTTGGTAGTGATGTTTATTTGATATGAGTGCAGTTTGGGGTGGTTCCGGTGACCCGTTGGATTGGCCGGTAGGTTTTTAGAGTGTCCCGAGGAAAAAGATTCCTTTTTGGGGGCTTAGGCATTTTGGTAGCCGTGAGGCGGTGGAGGTGGTGTTCCTACTTTGGAAAGCCTTTATTTGGCTTGTAGTAGTGTTTGTGAGGTAGTGGTGGTGGTCCGTGGTGTTTCCGGGGTGTCCGGGATGGTCCGTGGTGCTTCCGGGGTATTTTTTTTTATGCAGGAGCAGTTTTGTTCGAACAGGGCCCTTTTTGCTCGAATTGACCCCTTTTCATTCGAACAGACTTATCTCTATTCGAATACAACTCACTCTGCTTGAACAGGATCATTTCTGCTCGAACAGAGGCGCGTTTATAGCCTTTTTAGGGTCTTTTCCTCTCTTTTCTTCACTTCCTTTTTCTCTCCCTCTCTCTCTCTTCTCCCTAACCTATTCCCATCTCTTCCATACTCTTGATCCACTCTTCCCCATCGCTCGAGGATTCATCACCAGCTTCGTCGCAAGTTTCGCTCCTATCCTCGGTAAGTTTTCCCGTTACCCTTTGCGTTCCTTTTGCTCGATTTCAGCGTAGGTCTGATTTCTAGGGCCTGGGTTTGATATCGATTTCTTGAATTGATTGATCACTTGTTGTTCCTATTGGTTGTGGTAGCTTTTTCGTTGTTTCGATTGCCTCGTCGTCGATCCTAGGTTCGGTTTTCCGTGTTGGTTTCATCTGGACATGGATTATTATCAGGCGAGCTTTATTCCTTCATTACTAAGTTTTATACTAGTTTCTTAGTATTGTTTTAGAGAGTTATATTGAGCTTAGAGATGTTTTGTGATTAACTAAAGTTTAACCTTGGAATTATTCTATTAGAAGTATTAGCCTATAGTTTGGGCTTGTAATTGTTTATGGAGTTGGTTTTTGGTTTGCATAGGACCTGAGTTAGTTAGTGGTGGTTGGGTTAGAGTTCTCGTGGCTTGACCAGGAATGCCCCTTCTAGCCTTAAGAGATTGTTTGGTTGGATGTAGTGATGGTTATGTTGCTGTGTTGGCTATGCATAGTCGGTGTAACTGAGTCACTATTCATCCTAGTTGTGTTGCCATGTGAGTGGCAGCTGTGTTGCTTTCTTGTGTACCTATTGCACTTTATAACTTATAACACATCTTTCAAAACTTATTGAGATTGTATACACGAACACTCTATTTTGGTTGACCTCCGACAGGATCCAAGGAGTCCGTGAGATCGGGTTAAAAGACACGGTGAGATTGGGAATTGCACTGTCATACCTATTTCAACCACTCCGGAATGTAGAATGGTATGAGGTAGAGTCATGGAGATTCCAACTAATCCACGCTGAGGTTGAAATTCCTTGAAATGTTAAGGACTATTGCTCCGCGGGTTGATACACCCAAATCCACTTTGATCAAGTGCGGCCATCCTAGCTTGGTCGAGCTTAACCAAATCGTACCTGAGTATCCCATTACTGGTCTCTTTAAGAAATTAGACGTTAGCAGTTCATCAACCAACATTATAATAAGATCGCATACGCTTTTAAAACACTGAATTATTCTGCATTAGGTGATATTTATGGGAATATCCCTGCTCATCATAATATATCATTGCATCTAGAATAAGTATGGAATTATCATAGTCATCACTTCACATCATGGCATTGCATATTATCATATTATCACATTCTCTTATCATATTCTTTACTCTACTCTCTTCTCATATTCCTTCTCTATTCTCTCCTCTCATCAACTCTATTTCCTTTCCTTATCAACTCTGTATCTGTTATGGTCTCTTATTATATTGCAAGATTGTATTTACCTCTTTTATATTAAATTCATCTCTACTCTAATTTTCAGTACCAGTTGTTAGTAAGTTATTTAGTTATGTTGGATTAGTGAGCTCGATGTTTGCTCACTCTTGCATTTAAACCATTTCAGAGGTTGATTAGCTTAGACTGCCGCGTGGGTAGCCAGTTCAGAGATAGTTTTTGTCGCTGCAGATTTCCTTTGGTTCTAAACTTCTGTAGGTGTTCTCAGCATGTGTCACTGGGTTTTATTCGAGATATTATATTACATTTTCATCTGATATGTATATATATGTCTTTTGCTTCCGCGTTATATTGTTATATTTTTATTTCTTTACTCTGATGATTATTGCTATATGTGAATAGCTGAGCCAAAATTTGTCTTCGGCTTGGCTATTTGTGGGGTAGAATCTTTGGATTCCCCGACCTGCACTACTTAGAATCTAGTAATTGGTCAAGCTATCGAGTACTTGACTTTGGGGCATAACAGACTTGGTATCAGAGCGTAAGGTTAATCCTTATCTCCGTTATTGCAAATCATATGACGAGTTATTCTTTAGATAGAGTTAGGATGGATTGTTTTCGGATTTTCATATTTATCGTATTCCTTTCCTATTCTTAATCCTTTCCTATCCATTCCTGAGTTTTTTTCCTTATTCGTAACAGATGGCCAGAGGTGGCAGAGGCAGAGGTCGTGCTAGAACCCGTGGGGCTATCCGAGGTGGTGATCGCCAGGGTTTATGCAAGGGAGTAGTGGCTGATGAGCCAGTTGTTAGTCAGGAGAGCTTGGGGTCTGTTCCGATCCCGTAGACAGAGCTGATAGTTTCTGAGGCTGGGGTTGGTGTGGGAGTAGCACTAGGGGCTCAGATTCATCAGAGTGCCCCGCTTACTCCAGTGCTTCCAGGGCATCCAGGTATTTAACCAGTTCCAGCTGCTTCAGGCGCTTCAGCAGAGATGAAGCAGTTTATGGAGAGTTTTGTTGCTTCCTTTCAACAGGCTAGGAGCACAGTATATAGGGTGCACAATTACTTACAGCAGCCTCAGAGATACAAGCACTCTACTTTTTTCGGCACATTGATTCCTTCAAAGGATGAGGCATGGTTTAGGTCTATAGAGAAGACCTTGGATGCGATGAAGTGTCCCGATGATCAGCGGGTGATACTTGCAGCTTACCTGCTTCAGGGCGAGGCAGATTATTGGTGAGATATGTCCAAGAGGACAGATTTGGAGTCTCTTATTCTTTGGTCATCATTCCAGGAGCGTTTCTTCGATCAGTATTTTCTACAGAGCTACAGAGATGCTTGCATTTCTGAGTTCTACGCACTTGAGCAGGGTGATATGAGTGTGGCACGCTATGATTAGAGGTTTAACGAGCTTGCTCATTATGTACCGTTTATTATTCAGGATGAGGAATAGATGAAGATGAAATTTTTTAGAGGTCTTCATCCATTCTTTAGGAGGTTCTTGATCTCTTCCGGTGCCAGTACTTACAGGGAGGATTTGTCTAAAGCGTTAACTTTAAAACAAAATGAGGCAGAGGATCGTAGGTCCAGAGATGCGAGGAACCCAGCGAGACAGGATACAAGACCTGATAAGAAAAAGGCGATTCTAACACAGTATGACAGCTTGGGTTTGAAGAGGTAGAGATTTGAGGGTACACCAACGAGAACTACGGGTGTAAAGTATTTAGAGAGGGCACAACTTTCTTCACGCACTTGTTGGAACTGCGGTGGAATTGGGCATGTTAGGAAGTTCTGTCCCAAACCAGACAAAGGTCAGCAGCCGCTACGATAGTTTCAGGGTCCAGTTGGTTACTAACCACGACCACAGGAGTTTCCTCAGGTTCAGGAGATTCCATAGAGACAGTTTTAGGGTCCACAAAACAGACAAATTATTCTAGGACCTCAGGGTGTACAGAGACCGCAGCATCCAAGCCAACAGCAGGGTCAGGCTCCGGGTCATGGACAGAGCAGAGTGTTTACAGTAGGGAGGCGCAGCGCTCGCATTGCTCTACATGTGGTGGAAGGTACGATCCATATCTCTCATTCGCCAGCCCATGTCCTTTTCAATTCTGGTGCATTGCATTTATTTATCGCATCTGCATTTCTCTACATTATTAGCTTTGAGTCTTCTCTATTGATTGATGAGGTTTCCGTGGGTACTCCTTTAGATTCCTCGGTGTCTATCTCACGTATATGTAGAGATTCCCCAATAGTTGTTTGTGGTCAAATCCTCTCAGCAGACCTATTAGTTTTACCGATACATGAGTTTGACATCATCCTAGGCATGGATTGGTTGTCGACGCACCGGGTCAATTTAGACTACTTCGAGAAGAGGGCTACCTTTTGTATTCCCGATGAGAGGAGATTCGTGTGTCTCTAGTTTGAAACCTGCACAATCAGGGGATGGCTCATTAGCTTTCCTAGAGTTAGAGTCCTTGGGTGTGGACGTTAGCTCTATTCCGGTAGTTTACGATTATTCTGACATTTTCCTGAAGATTCCCGGTTTACCGCTGATGAGAGCGATTGATTTTGGCATAGATCTTGTTCTGGGCACAACACCGATTTTGAAGGCACTGTACCGTATGGCGCCTGTTGTGCTGAAAGAGCTGAAGGAATAGATTTCTGAGTTGATGGGTCAGGGATTTATTCGATCGAGTACTTCGCCATGGGGAGCTCCAGTGTTGTTCGTAAAGAAGATAGATGGTTTGATGCGTTTATGTATTGGCTACCGCGAGTTGAACATAGTCATGATCAAGAATAGATATCCGTTGCCGAGGATCGAGGACTTGCTTGACCAGCTTCGGGGAGCGCAGTTCTTTTCGAAGATTGACCTTAGATTAGGTTAGCACCAGCTGAGGATCAGGGCAGCTGATATTTCAAAGATAGCCTTTTGAACTCATTACGAACACTATGAGTTTAGAGTGATGCCGTTCGGTTTGACGAACGCGCCCGCAGCCTAAATGGATTTGATGAACCGTGTTTTTAGCCCTTTTCTTGACCGGTTCATCATTGTGTTCGTCGACGACATTTTGATATATTCAAAGACCGAGACAGAGCACGAGGGATATTTGAGGATCGCTTTACAGACATTGCGGGAGAACGCACTATTTGCTAAGTTTAAAAAGTGTGAGTTTTGGCAGCAGGAGGTAAAATTTCTAGGGCAAGTGGTGTATAAGTATGGAATTGCAGTAGATCCTTCTAAGGTTGCAGCAGTCGCATATTGGGCACAGCCGACGAGTGTTACCTAGATTCGTAGTTTTCTAGGTTTAGCGGGATACTATCGCAAATTCATTAAGGGGCTTTCACGGATTACAGCTCCTTTGACTCGTTTGACACAGAAGGACGTTCAGTTTATTTGGGACGACAGGTGTTCTTTAGCTTTGCCAAGTTGAAGAACAGATTGATGACAGTACCAGTTCTGATTGTTCCATCCAGCTGGCAGAGGTATAGAGTATACAGTGATGCATCGCTTAGTGGACTTGGCTGCATTTTGATGCAGGAGGGCAAGGTGGTAGCGTATGCTTCGAGACAACTTAAGGTACACAAGAGGAATTACCCTACACATGACCTCGAGTGGTTTATGCGCTAAAGATCTGGAGACACTACCTATATGGGGAGAGATTCGAGCTCTTTTTCGATCACAAGAGTTTGCGGCATCATTTCTCTCAGAAGGAGCTGAACATGAGACAATGCAGGTGGATGGAATTTCTGAAGGACTACGATGTAGATTGGCAGAATCACCCGGGGAAGGCGAACGTGGTGGCCGACGCTTTGAGCCATTTGCCGAGAGGATTACTTGCACGTCTGATGATTCGTGAGTGGACGATGCTTAACGACATTGCAGAGTTCGGGTTGATTTTGGATTCACAGACTACTGGTGGTCTTATTGCAAATCTGAGAGTTCAGCCGTCTTTGATTTCTCGGATTATAGAGGTGCTGCAGCTGGACGACAGAATACAGTCTTGGGCTTCAGACGACACTAGCCCTGATTGTACAGTTAGTTCAGATGGCAGCATCAGATACAGAGGCAGATTATGCATGTCAGATTCTGAGGTACTGAAACATGAGGTTTTCAACGAGGCTCATGGTTCGAGATACACCATCCATCCAGGCAGTACGAAGATGTACCTAGACCTGAAGAGACATTTTTGGTGGGACAATATGAAGCGCGAGATAGCTGATTTTGTTTCCAAATGACTAACTTGCCAGTAGGTGAAGGACGAGCATCAGAAACCGGCGGGACAGCTTAAACCCTTACCTATTCCAGAGTGGAAATGAGAGCATGTGACGATGGACTTCATATCGGGTTTACCGCGGACGAAGAATCAACACGATTCTATTTAGGTGATTGTGGACCGATTGATCAAATCGACACATTTCATTCCGGTTCGCATGACTATGACTACTAATGAGTTGAGCAGGATATATGTGAGGGAGATCGTTCGTTTACACGGGGTTCCAATGTCTATTGTGTCAGATAGAGATGCCAGGTTTACCAGTAAATTTTGGCAGAGTTTTCAGCGAGCTATGGATATAAGACTGGATTTCAGTACAACATTTTACCCTCAGACCGACGGTCAGACAAAGCGACTCAACCAGATTCTTTAGGACATGCTTCGTGCTTGTGCTTTGGACTTCAAAGGCAGCTGGGACGAGTATTTATATTGGGCTACGTTCGCGTACAGCAACAGCTTTCAGCCGAGCATCGGGATGCCTTACGAGGCTTTATATGGTAGACCATGCAAATCTCCTTTGAGTTGGGCAGAGGCTGGTGAACAGAGCTTACTGGGACAAGACTTGGTTCGGGAGACTACCGAGGCAGTTACTACCATCAGGGATCGGTTACGTACAACATAGAGCCGATAAAAGAGTTATGCCGACATCCGCAGGAGACTACTAGAGTTTCGGATCGAGGATCATGTTTTGCTAAAGGTTTCACCGATAAGGGGAGTGATGCATTTCAGCAAGAAGGGGAAGCTAGCTCTGAGATATATTGGCCCGTTTGAGATTTTGGATAGAGTTGGAGAGCTAACATACCATTTGGCGTTGCCACCGCAGCTGAGCAGAGTTCACAGCATCTTCGATGTTTCTATGTTAAGGAAGTA
The DNA here is from genome assembly GCA_014058105.1 of Kingdonia uniflora. NCBI lineage: Eukaryota > Viridiplantae > Streptophyta > Magnoliopsida > Ranunculales > Circaeasteraceae > Kingdonia > Kingdonia uniflora. Next base: position 47,202 of record JACGCM010000172.1, on the reverse strand, counting down.
CGAGCGGGACCCTACTCACGTGATTGACTGGGAACCGATAGAGGTTCCGGACGATGCCTCGTATCCTGAGCACCCGGAGAGTATTTTAGATCGCGCGGAAAAGGTTTTTCGCCACAAAGTTATTCTGTTTGTGAGTCACCATGGTCCAGAGGAGGCTATCTGGGAGTTAGAGGCTGATGTAAGGTGGCACTATCCACTTTAATTCTCAGGATGAGGTATGCATTTAATTTTGGGGGCAAAATTTTTTTTTTTTGGGGCTAGATTGTAATTACCCGTATTTCATTTATTCCTAATATTCACTCATATTCCTTTTTCGTTCATATATTCCTATACTTTATCTCATCGACAAATTAGATTCATTTTCTTCACGTTAAGTTTCGCATTTATTTTCTGCATGTACTCTTTCATCCATTTTATTCATCCATTATGCATCAATTTATGCCTTTCGGTGGTTTAGTATTAGATTCCTTTTGTAGTTTTGGCGGTTCGGTGGTCATTCAGAGGAGGAGGTGGCATTGTGGCCTTGGGAACCCCTAGATAGGTTGGTAGTGATGTTTGTTTTTTGTGTGTGTGGTTTGGGGTGGTTCTTGTGAGCTGTTGGAGTGGCCGACAGGTTTTCGGAGTCTCCCAAGGAAAAGATTCATTTTTGGGGGTCTAGGCGTTTGGTGGCCGTGAGGCGGTGGAGGTGGTGTTTCATGCTTTGGAAACCCTTTATTGAGTTGGTAGTGATGTTTCATTGATGTGTGTGTGTTTTGGGGTGGTTCCGGTGAGCCATTGGATTGGCCGGTAGGTTTCTGGAGTTTCCAGAGGGAAAGATTCCTTTTTGGGGGCTTAAGCGTTATGGCAGCCGTGAGGCGGTGGAGGTAGCGTTCCTACTTTGGAAAACCTTTCTTGGGCTTATAGTAGTGTTTGTGTGGTAGTGGTGGTGGTCCATGGTGTTTCCGGGGTGTCCGGGGTGGTCCGTGGTGCTTCCGGGGTCTTTATTTTTATGCAGGAGTAGTTCTGTTCGAACAGGGCCCTTTCAATTCGAATAGGCCCCTTTCTATTCGAACAAACTAGTCTCTATTTGAATACAACTAACTTTGTTTGAACAGGATCATTTCTGTCCGAAATGAGGCGCTTTTTCAGCCTTTTTTGGGTCTTTTCCTCTCTTCTCTTCACTTCCTTTTTCTCTCCCTCTCACTCTCCTCTCCCTAACCAATTTCCCTCTCCTCCATAATCTTGATCCACTCTTCCCCATCGCTCGAGGATTCTTCGCCCGCTTCATCGCAAGTTTCGCTACTATCTTCAGTAAGTTTTCCCGATACCCTTTACGTTCTTTTCGCTCGATTTCGGCGTAGGTCTGAATTTTAGGGCTTGGGTTTGATATCGTTTTCTTGAATTGATTCTTTACTTGTTGTTGTTATTGGTTGTGGTAGCTTGTTCATTGTTCCGATTACCTCGTCGTCGATCCTAGGTTCGATTTTCCGTATTGGTTTCTGCCGGACTTGGATTATTATCAGGCGAGTTTTATTCATTAATTACTAAGTTCTATACTAGTTTCTTAGTATTGTTTTAGAGAGTTATATTGAGCTTAGAGATGTTTTGGGATTAACTATTATTTAACCTAGGAATTATTTTGTTAAAAGTGTTAACCTGAAGTTTGGGTTTGTAATTGTTTCTGGAGTTGCTTTTTGGTTCGCATAAGACCTAAGTTAGTTAGTGGTGGTTGGCTTAGCATTCTTGTGGCTTGCCCAGGAAGGCCCCTTCCAGCCTTAAGAGATTTTTGGGTTGGGTGTAGTGACGGTTAGGTTCCTGTGTCAGCTATGCATAGTCGGTGTAACCGAGTCACTATTCATCCTGGTTGTATTACCGTGTGAGCGGCTGCTGTGTTGCTTTCTTGTGCACCTGTTGCACTTTATATCTTTCAACACATCTTTTGAAACTTATTGAGATTGGATACATGAACACTCTATTTTGGTTGACCTTCAACAGGATCCAAGGAGTCGTGAGATTGGGAAGGGCACTATCATACCTAGTTCAACCACTTCGGAGTGTAGAATGGTATGAGGCAGAGTCATGGAGATCCCAACTTATCCACGTTGAGGCTGAAATTCCTTGAAATGTTACGGACTATTGTTCCGCGGGTTGATACACCAAAATCCACTTTGATCAAGTGCAACCATCCTAGCTTGGTCGAGCTTAACCAAATCGTACCTGTGTATACCATTACTGATCTCTTTAAGAAATTAGATGTTAGCGGTTGATCAACCAACATTATAATAAGATCGCGTACACTTTTAAAACACAGGATCATTCTACATTAGGGGATATTTATGTAAATATCCATGCTCATCATAATATATCATTGCATCTTGGATAAGTATGAGATTATTCTAGTCATCACTTCACGTCATGGCATTGCATATTATCATATCATCACATTCTCTTCTCATATTCCTTACTCTACTCTTTTCTCACATTCCTTCTCTATTCTCTCCTCTCATCAACTCTATTATCTTTCCTTATCAACTCTGTATTTGTTATGGCCACTTATTATATTGCTAGAATTTATTTACCTGTTTTATATTACATTCATCTCTACTCTAATTTTCAGTACCAGTTGTTAGTAAGTTATATAGTTCTGTTAGATTATTGAGCTCGTTGTTTGCTCACTTTCACATTTTAACAATTTCAGAGGTTGATTAGCTTGGACTGCCGCGTGGGTAGCCAGTTCAAAGGTAGTTTTTGCGGCTGCAGATTTCCTTTGGTTCTAGACTTCTGTAGGTGTTCTCAGCATGTGTCGCCGAGTTTTTTTAGAGATGTTGTATTACATTTGCATCTGATATGAATATATATGTCTTTTGCTTCCGAGTTATATTGTTGTATTGTTATTTCTTTACTATGAAGATTATTGCTATATGTGAATAGCCATGCCAGAATTTGTCTACGGCTTGGCTATTTGTGGGGTAAAATCTTTGGATTCCCTGACCTGCACTACTTAGAATCTAGTAATTGGTCAAGCTATCGATTACTGGACTTTGGGGCATGACAACAACATCCAATAGCATCAGTCTCTCCAAGACTGGAACACAACTACCGAGGGCAACCCACGAGAGTACCACGCAATGCACAACTTCCTAAAGGACATGGGGAAACACGCTCTACATGCCTAACAATAGGAAATAACAATGCTAAAGCCATAATTACAACCGAAGGAACAATATAGTTTAAAACCTAATCAAAAACACCTCAATGCCAATGCATAACTCTAACTAACATAGGTTAAGCTAGTATTGAATTTATCAATGAAGGGACACTCTCCTGATAAACGAGCATGAATTCCGCGGGATAACTTGGAACTCCAACAAAATGCAATCCCAATAAACGACAGGACAACCCGAGGCCACAATCACGCCAAAACCACACCCCAACACATGCAATAACGCATCTTCGCAATCATAACCCAAGATACCCAACACAACCTAAAATTCGAATCCAGCAGCCAAAACCCTAGAATTCGAAATCACCAAAGATGGAGAAGGAAAGGAAATACTCATCGAAAGAATTTGGCAAGGAATCAACCCACGAACAACACCAATCACCAAGGAGAAGAGGATTAAGTGAGGGAGAACGTTAAGGTAAAGAGAGAGAGAAAAAAAAATGTGAGAGAGAGGAAGAGAAATGAAAACCAAAAGGGAGTAAACAACTGCCAGAGTCGTTCGAACAAATGCTAAAGTCGTTCGAACGACTAAAGCCAAAAAGGAAAGAAACCCAATAAACAAAACGCTGTTCGAAAAGTCGTTCGAATGAAAATATTTCCTTGGGCCAACACACTAGGGATTATGTTACTTCGTTCGAAAGGTCGTTCGAATGAAAACAGGGGTCTTGCGAAAGGACCATAAAGTCGTTCGAACGACTAAGAATTCTTGGGCCAAATTCCAGGTGATAGGTCTACTCGTTCGAATGAATAAGAATCTCGTTCGAACGACTTCTGGAAAAATTTTAATTCTTCTCAGATCCACAAGATCACCTTCAAGCCAAAAACAACTCATCAGGCACAAACCAAAATCAACAACGACAATACCAAACCAACTACAGGCTCCTAAAACCTCAACACACCACCCATTCTGTCAAACAACCACCGAAACCATCAAAACCCAGGAAAGAAGAAAAAAAGAACTACAAACCCTGATAAGAGAAATGAGATGCAATGCGAGATGTATGATATGAATATGGATGCGTGAGGTATGATGTATGAATAATAATAATAAATAAGCAAATAAAAAATAAAAAAAATATATAAAATTAAAATAAAAATATCTGGGATACTGCATTCTACCCTCCTAAAAAAAATTTCGCCCCGAAATTTCACACATACCATACCCCGAGAACAATTGTAGATATCGGCCTCTCACATCCGCCTCTAACTCCCAAGAAGCCTCACTAGGATCATGGTGAGTCCACTGCACCTTCACAAAAGAAATAACCTTGCTGCGAAGAACCTTCTCCTCACGGTCCAAGATACACACCGGATGCTCCACATACGAGGCATCTTCCTGAGTCTCTAAGAGCTCTCAATCAATCACGTGAGTAGGATCCCGTTCATACTTCCTCAGCATAGAAACATGAAATACATTGTGATCTCGGTCCAACTGAGGCGGGAAAGCCAAATAGTATGCCAACTCACTAGCTCTGGCAAGAATCTCGAACGGACCAATAAATCTCAGAGCTGACTTACCTTTCTTGCTGAAATGCATCACGCCCTTCATCGGAGAAACCTTCAGTAAAATATGATCGCCAACCTCAAACTCAAAAGGTCTCATGCGAACATGCGCAAAGCTCTTTTGACGATTCTGTACTGTACGTAACCGATCTCTGATAGTTATAACTGCCTCAGTAATCTCACGAACTAAATTTGGCCCCAGTAAACTGCTGCTGACCAACCTCTGCCCAACTCAGCGGTGATCTGCATGGTCTACCATATAAAGCCTCATAAGGTACCATCCCGATGCTCGACTGAAAGCTGTAATTGTATGAAAACTCCGCCCAAGGTAAGTACTCAACCCAACTACCCTTGAAGTCCAAAACAAAAGCCCTAAGCATATCCCCAAAAATTTGGCTCACTTTATCCGTCTGACCGTCGGTCTGGGGGTGAAATGCTGTGCTGAAATCTAATCTAGTATCCATAGCTTGCTGGAAACTCTTCAAAAAGTTACCGGTAAATCTAGCAACTCGATCTGACACTATAGACACTAGAACCCAGTGTAAATGCACTATCTCTCTCACATACAATCTACTCAGTTCGTCAACCGTCAGAGTCTTGCAAACCAAAATAAAATGCATCGATTTGGTCAATCGGTCCATAATCACCCAAATTAAATCGTGATTTATCTTCGTCCGCGGTAAACCCAAAATGAAGTCCATCGTCACGTGCTCCCACTTCCATTTCGGAATCTGTAAAGGCTTAAGCTGCCCGCCGGTTTTTGATGTTCGGCTTTCACCTGCTGACAAGTAAGACATTTGGAAACTAATTCATCTATCTAACGCTTCATATTATCCCACCAATAATGCCTCTTCAAGTCCTAGTACATCTCCGTATTGCCTGGATGCATAGTGTACCACGAACTGTGAGCCTTGCTCAAAATCTCATGCTTCAATACCTCTGAATCTTGCACAGATAATATACCCCTATATCTGATACTTCCATCAGAACTTACTGTCTAATCTGGTCTGCTATCATCTGAAGCCCAAGACTGTAATCTAGCATCCTGCTTCTGTGCTTCTATCATCCGTGAAATCAATGAAGGTTAAACTCTCAAATTAACAGCAAAGCTACTCGTACCCCGTGAACACATACTCAGTCTGGAATCTGCTACATCAAGAAGCATCAACAGCTCACGCAGAATCAAACGTGTAAGAAATTCCCTAGACAAGCAGCTCAAAGCGTCGACCACCACATTTGCCTTCCCTGGGTAATACTGCAAGTCGACGTCATAATCCTTCAGGAACTCCAATCATCTGTACTGTCTCATATTCAGCTCCTTCTGCAAGAAAAGGTACCGCAAACTCTTGTGACCAGAAAAGAGTTTGAACCTCTCTCCGTAAAGGTAATGTCGCTAAATCTTTAATGCAAATACCACAGCTGCCAACTCAAGGTCATGAGTAGGATAGTTCCTCTCGTGCACCTTAAGTTGTCTGGAAGTATAAGCAACTACCTTCCCTTCTTGTATCAAGACACTGCCAAGTCCACTGAGCGATACGTCACTATAAACTATATACTTCTGCCCACTGGATGGAACAATAAGAATAGGTGTTGTAGTCAATCTCATATTCAAGTCTGCCAAAGCTAAATTATATTTGTCATCCCAAACAAATCGAACGTCCTTCTACGTCAAGCGAGTCAAAGGAGCTGCAATCCGCGAAAAGCCCTCGATGAATTTGTGATAATAACCGGCTAATCTCAAAAAGTTATGAATCTCTATAAGATTTGTCGGCTGCGCCCAATTTGTTACTGCCTGAACCTTCTAAGGATCAACCGTAATACCATCCTTGGACACCACGTGCCCTAGAAACTTCACTTCCTTTTGCCAAAAATCATACTTTTAGAAGTTTGCAAACAACTCGTTCTCCCGCAAAGTTTGTAAGGCGATACTCAAAAGTTCCCCGTGTTCGGCCTCGGTCCTCGAATAAATCAATATGTCCTCCACGAATACAATGAAGAACCGGTCTAGAAAAAGTCCAGAAAACTTGGTTCATCAAATCCATAAAGGTTGCGGGCGCGTTTGTCAAACCAAATGGCATAACCTGAAACTCATAATTCCCGTAATGAGTCCGAAATGCTGTCTTCGAAACTTCCTCCTTCTTAATCCTCTGCTGATGGTAACCTGACCTGAGATTAATCTTTAAAAAGAACTGTGCTCCTCGAAGTTGGTTAAACAAGTCTTCGATCCTAGGTAAGGGATACTTATTCTTGATCGTGACTCTGTTCAACTCGCGATAGTCGATACAAAGACACATAGACCCGTCCTTCTTCTTTGCAAACAACACCGAAGCTCCCCACGGTGAAGTACTCGGCCTGATAAACTTCTACTCCATCAACTCAGAAATCTGATCATACAACTCTTTCAGTTTAACAGGTGTCATACGATATGGAGCCTTCGAAATTGGGATTGTACCAGGTAAAAGATCTATACCAAAATCAATCTCTCTTGTCGGCGGTAAATCGGGAATCTTCTAGAATATATCGGAAAAGTCACATACTGTCGGGATAATACTAACATCAACACCCGGGGACTCTAGCTCCAAGAATGCCAACAAACCGTCCCCTGACCATGCTGGTTCCAATCTAGTAAACACAAACTGCTTCTCACTAGGAATACTGAAAGTAGCTGTCTTCTCAAAATAGTCTAAGGTAACTCAATGTGTTGATAACAAATCCATACCCAGGATAATGTCAAACTCTTGCATCGGTAGTACCAACAAGGTTGCTGAAAGAATACGGCCACAAACAACTATAGGGCAATCTCTACAAATACGAGAAATAGAAATTGAAGAATCGAGAGGAGTACCCACGGAAATCACATCATGCAACAATGAAGACTCAAAACCAATAGTGCAAAAAAAATGTATGATATGAATGAATACGATGCACCGGAATCGAAAAGAACACGAACAGGTGAATAAGAAATATGGATCGTACTTTCCACTACAGCTGGAGTAGCGCGAGCACTGCGCTTCCCAACTACGTACATCCAGCTCTACCCGTGGCCCTGACCCTAGCCCTGCTATTGACCCAGAAGCTGCTGTCTCTATCCACCCTGAGGACCCGGAACAATCTGCCTACCCTAGGGACCCTGAAACTGTTGCTGCTAAATCTGCTGAAACTGCTGTGGTCTCAGCTGGTGACCAATCGGACCCTGAAACTGTCGCAATGGCTAAGGACCCCAGTCTGGTTTAGGATAAATCTTCTTAACATGCTCTTCGCTGATCATACTGGGAGATACTCATATCACCCTACTCGAGCATATAAAACTCAGAAATGCAAGAGTCCCTATAACTCTACGGGAAATACTGCTCAAAGAATCGGCTCTGAAAGGAGGCCCAAAGCATCAGAGTCTCTCCTATCATCCTCTTGGCTGTATCCTACCAGTGATCTTCTTTACCCTGCATTAGACAGGTAGAAAGTGTCACTCTCTAATCGTCCAGACACATCATCGCATCCAAAGTCTTCTCTCTAGACTTGAACCAAGTCTCTGCCTCAGAAGGAACCGTAGTGCCCAAAAATGTCGGAAGCTTATATTTCTAAAGCTACTCGAGGTAACTGTACTCTCTAGCCGTTGGGCTCCTGGCCTGCTGAAAATGAGTTGTGAAACTCTTCATAAACTGGTTCATCTCCACTGAAATACCAGGAAAAACTAGGGTAGGTAAAGTAATAGGCTGCTTTGGGACTACTGGAGCTGGAGGAACACCATGGTTAATCAGGACAGGCCCCAAACTCTTCTGATTGAGCACTGGCTCATCGGCAAGTGCAACATTGCGTAAACCTCGGCGGCCAAATGCACGGCCTCTGCCTCTGCTACCACTAGCCATCTACACAATAGAAGGCACACCTCAGGAAATAAGGAAAGATGATAAAATATGTAAAACCGAAAGGGATCGATCTGAACTCTATCAAGAAAGAATTACTCGTCTCATGATTGCTAGAATAGAGATAGGGATTAACCTATAACTCTGATACTAAGTTTGTCACGCCCCAAAATCCAATAATTGGTAGCTATACCAATTACTATCATTCGGGATGTGCAGGTCAGAGAATCCATCCAATTCTTTCCCACATACGGCCGAGCTATAGACAAGTTCAGGCTCAGTCATTGACTATAGCAATATCATCAGAGTAAAAGGATAAAGCGGAAGAAAGAGCTATATATATATATATATATAACTGAAAACGTAAATATAATATCTAGAATACAAAACAGCGTCAAGATCAAAGATCATACAAGGAAATACTATAACTAGAAAGAAATCTACAACTACAAACAGGAACCAAACAGCTGAGACCCTCAGCAAAACCTGCAGCTACTTCACCTCTGAAAGGAGGGAACAAAGCGAGAGTGGAAAAAACTATGTCTCACTAATGCCGAACAGAGCTAAACAACATACTAATATAACAAGTGTAGTGGAAAGAGGGAGGTGAATGAGATAAAGATGCTATAAAGTACAATAATCTTTAAGTGTAGAATAAAGGAATAAATAAGTGCAGAACAGAGTATAGGAGGAATAGGTAATGGAAGGAAATGAAATATGAGGAAATACTGTGATGGTATAATGATATGTTATGATATGATATGGTGTGACTCTAGAATTGTCCTAAAATGAATGTTTATGACATTATGAAATCAAGACTAGACTCTATAAATCAATATAGTGGGCTGATCAACCGCTAATGCATAATAACCTTAACGAGACCTCAATTGGATACAATTGTACGATTTCTTGTCCAAGCTCGACCAGTCTAAAGGATATCATCACTTGATCAGAGTGTTTCGAGTTTTGCAACCCACGGAGCCAGCGTCCAAACTTTATTTTACTTATTCCAAGGAATTTTAACCTCATGGAGGATAAGACCGGTACTTGAGGAATTGTCTCATACCATCCGATATTCCTAGATCGGTGATTAGTCATGATAGTACCTGTCGCCAATGACTCACCTACTATTTTAACCCGATGTTAGAATCTTGGTAACTTATCGAGGGTCAACCGATGTAGAGTTTGTTTATGTATCCAATCCCGTTAAGTTAAAAGAATAAAAGAAACCAACACAGAACCCAGATCTCATGGATCAGAACATCGCTGTTGCCCCTACCGCTTACACACATGATATCCTTTGCCTGCGAGAAGGGCAACACTCCTAATCTAGCAGCCACAACCTGACCAACACACACAGGATAGCCACCTACCTCAGTGGATGGTAAACAATCCAAATTATAGATACAAACGATAACTAATTGACCAGTCACAACATCCAAGCTTAGATGAACAATGACTAATTGACCAGTCACAACATCCAATAACGGATGAACAGTGACTAATTGACCAATCATATCATCCAATAGCATCAGTCTCTCCATGACTGGAATACAGCCACCGAGGGCAGCCCATGAGAGTACCACACAATGCACAACTTCCTAAAGGACAAGGGAAAACACGGCCTACATGCCTAACAATTGGAAGCACCAATGCTGAAACCATAATTACAACCGAAGGAACAATATACTTTATAACCTAATCACAAACACCCCAATGCCAATGCATAACTCTAACTAAAACAGGTTAAACTAGTAAAAGAATTTAGCAATGAAGGGATACTCGCCTGATAAACGGGCTCAAATTCCGCTGGATAACTCGGAACTCCAACAAACTACAAACCCAACAATTGACAGGACAATCCGAGGCAACAATGAAGCCAACACCACACCCCAACACCTACAACAACGCAACTCCGCAATCACGACCTAAGATACCCAATACAAAACCTAAAATTCAAATCCAACAACCAAAACCCTAGAATTCGAAATCACCAAACACAGAGAGGAAAATGAAATACTCACCGAATGAATTTTATGAGGAATCAACCCACAAACAACACCAATCACCAAGGAGGGAAGGATTAAGTGAGGGAGAAGGTTAAGGTGAAGAGAGAGAGAAAATGAGAGAGAGAGGAAGAGAAATGAAAATGAAATCCAAAAGGGAGAAAACCACCGCCAGAGTCATTCGAACGAATGCTAAAGTTGTTCAAACGACAAAAGCCAAAAAGGAAAGAAACCCAAGAAACAAACAACTGTTCGAAAGGTCGTTCGAACGAAAGGAGGGGTCGTGCGAATGGACCATAAAGTTGTTCGAACGACTAAGAAGTCTTGGGTCAAATTCCAGGAGATAGGTCTTCTCGTTTGATCGAATAAGAATCTCGTTCGAACGACTTCAGGAAAATTCCTAAATCTTCTCAGATCCACAAGATCACCCTCAAAACGAAAAACAACTCATCTGACTCAAGAAAAAATCAGCAATGATAGTACCAAGCAAACCACAGGCTCCCAAAACCTCAACACACCACCTATTCCGTTAAGCAACCACCGAAAGCACCGAAATCCAGGAAAGAAGAAAAGAAAAACTAAAAACCCTGATAAGAGAAAAGAGATGCAATGCGAGATGTATGATATGAATATGGATGCGTGAGGTATGATGTATGAATAATAATAATAAATAACCAAATAAAAAAAACTGGAAAAATACAAAAATAAAAAAAATAAAAATATCTGGGATACTACATTCGTACTCAATTTTTTGATCCTATCATGCCATTGGAATGGAGCAGTCAATAAATTGAATTAGGAGCTCGGAAATATGTTTACACTCAGCTGGAGATACACCCACTTCAGTCGGCTCTTTGATGATATCTTAAGTCTCTGCGTACCAGTGATTGTTAGTGATAGCATTGAGCAGCCATTTGAAGACATGGTTGATTACTCAAATTTCTTTGCTTTTGTGCCAGTTAGTGATGCCTTGCAACCCAACTTGCTACGAAAACACATAAAAAATTTCTTTTGAAGGAAGAAGGAACTACTTCGACAAAATATGGCTAGTACTCAGTCCATTTTTGTGTATGACAATGGTCGTGCAGGTGTTATCGGTTTAAATTAATCAGCAAAGGATTAATCCATGGAGATCAATACTAAAGCGAGAAGTTTTGAGAAGTATATCAACTTAAAAAGTCAAGAGATCAAAACTAAATAGAAAAGTTTTATACTTAACATTTTGTTACATAATCATAACTATTAAACAATACAAAGATTTTATTAGGAATAGAATGATGACTAAGTTGGCAACATTAGAAGGTAACCTGTATATCACATTTGGAATAATATAGGGAAATAAGTTCTAAATTTGCAATATCACTTTAGATCTATAGGGTTTTAGGTGTTCCAGCCAATTCATGAGTAGGAATGATGGCTAAGTTGGAAACATCATAAGGTTACATGGGTTTCACAGTATCTACCCAATTCCTACTATTTCCAAATATATATATTTTGAAAAAGCAAAAGCCAAAAACAAAAAACCCATCTCCCCAAACACATTAATCCAATGTTGCTACCATCATAATTCTAAATTTAACCAAAAGAAATTAGGTTATGCTCCCAAACACATTACTCACCAGGCCATTACTGTTAACATCTTATTTCCAATTCAACTAGATGCTAACTAAGTAATGCCCGACTTATAAAAAAAAATCCATCATATCTTTAATTCAACCAAATATTAAATGGTATTATCATCTTCGTAAATACAATAACCCATTTCATCCAAATCACGTTACTGTGTTATACTATCATAGCCTCATCTTCTCAAGAAAAATAACACATTTCTGTTGGATTTTCCATTTATATCGGCACTACTCAATGTTTATCTTCCGGCACATGAGAGCACACATGTTAATAGGTCGTAAAGGCGTTATTGGTTGTGCCTAATTATTGCACCAAGTTAAGGTTGGTAGGACCTAGTGTTACTCTTTATTAGGGCCTGAGGGAATAATGGGAAGACCACTCAAACCCTATCAATTTAAATAGAGGGGAAGTCTCTCTTGGAGGCTATAACACTAAAAACCATCCCATTAAGATATGCAGGCAATCCAAGGGAAGACTCCGCTCAAAAATAGAGAATTTTACAAGAGCAGGAGAAGAGGTTTGTATAATCTGTTTTTCATAGCCTATTATTAATCATTATAATTGTATAATTTTCCTACAATTGGTATCAGTCACTAGGATCCAAATTACTATAGTAAAATAATTATTCTCAGAAGGTTTTGTTCTTTTAATGTACTTTAATGTTGGTTTTGTTCCCGAGCAGAGATAAAAGATAATCGTAATAGTAAATCTTTTGCCTTTTATTAGTAAAGAGAGTTTCTCTACGTCTGTTATTGAATCAATCCCCAAAAGATTTTTTTTCTACGTTTTTTTTTTCTCTCTCAAATTCATCGAATCAATACTAATCATTCTCTTAAAGGGTTTCAAATCTGATATGAGGGATAATTCTCCATTATCCCATTATCTATTTTTCCAAATATCTTCTAATAAGGGTTCATAAAATGATTTCGAATGCATGATTTGTGATTTCAGATTCTTGTTATCTTAGTTCAATAGGGATTAAGATTTTGGCAGATTGGGGTTTAAGATAGAAGTCGACAACAAGGGGAAATCCAAATATTTATAGGCTTTTTGAATTTGATTTGTGTTTACAAGCAATATGATTTGATTTGATTTATAGTATGCGAATCTCTCCCTTGTTCTTATGGTGTTTGAATAACTTTCAAAGCCGGTCGTAATCGTGAACTCTGCAAGACCAAATTCCATTAATTCTGAGTTTATGGAAATCTAGTAAGGTGATAGGGTTTGTGATGTTTAGGGTTGTGACGAATCACAGCGATGGTTTGTGATTGATGGGATATTCTTTTCGATTGAAGAACAGGGCTTGGCGACTTGACTTCTATATTAGCTATTTCTTTGACTGTGACCCCTCAGCCATTTCTTTGTTTGTTATTTTTTTTGTTCATCGGCCATTGTTTTTCTATTCATCGAGAAAAAAAACATTGATCTTTAGAGTTTTGCTGATATTTGGAGAGTGTGTTTCAACTGTTGGTTTGTGTTTAAGGAGATGTTTAAGTAGAATGTAATAATAAATAAGTTGTCAATTTTGTTTGGGGAAGCAGTTATGGGGTTTAGCGTTAATGATGATTAAAATGGTGACAATGTATGAATAGCCTCATAGCTGCTATCATCAATACTATTCTTATGTGGGGGTGATCGGTGGGGCGATTCGACAGCTTTTCTGCTCAAATTCTTATTTGGGATATTAGAACTTCCACCAAACCGTTATATATTTTTTAGATGCTAAGACAGTAAAGTAGAGGAGGGAAGATATTCAAGGCAGAACCATAACGATGTTGTTACTTATTTCATGGTGCTTGCTTATTGATGACATGAGATTTAATTGCTTAAAAATTATGATATATGCAATTTTTGTCATGGGTTTTTTCTCTTACTTATTGTATATGTTGTACTTCATAATGAGGCGACTCTCTTATGAAATTACTATTAATTAGTAATGAGATATTTAAGCTACAAATCATTAATATTTATTATTAATTAAATGATCATATCTGGCATAAGCTAATATATCATTCATGATATAGTGATTTAATGCCGAGGAATCTCTAATGAGGTTTAAGTGAGATCAAGTAGTCATTAAGAAGGCGGTATATAAAATGGGCAAATACACCCAAGGAAGTTTTGTCCATGGAGTTGAACGTTTCTCATAATGTTAAGACTCTTTCATCAACTCTTATTAAGACTACTTTTTATTAATTATACTTAAAGTAGTTAGACCACCCAAAGGATGCTAAGAAACTTCTAATTAATTAGTGGGCCAAGATAGGCTACACAGTACGAGGAGATGAGAATAAACCTCAACCCAAAGGTAAGGAAGTATCTCGAGTCAAACTGTAAGTGACCAGTCTAGTCTTGAGCGTGAGTGATCACCAACTACGGGGCAATGTATGTCAAATAACCACCCGAATGAGGGATTCCATGATACATCGCTGTACCTGCAAATTAAAAGCCTAATACCTTAAAATATAATATACACTCTGACTCGACCATCCTAACCCCAAGTAGGATCGAGATTAAAGAAATCAAGTTATAGATATTTTATAGATCAAGTTAAATGTGCATAATTTTTTTTATTTTTGCATGTCCTAAAATAATTCTTTGGTTCATGTAGATATGGAACCTATGATCTTGAACTAACTGACTAATATTGACACCTTGGTAGACTCTAACTACTCCAACTGGAAGCTCAAAATCAAGATTGCCCTAGGCTACCTTGATTTCAATTTTGTTCTCACTAAAGTCAAGCCCGTGGATCTCATGGATACCTCTTTTGATGCTGAGAAAGTGGCCCATGCTAAATGGGTCAAATCCAATAAAATGGCAAATCTTATTATTCGTTCTTCTATCGATCTTAATATGCGGGGCGGTATCACTAAGAAAAGTACCGCAAAGGAACTGCTAGATGTTATTAAGAAACAGCTCGAGAGTTCCGTCAAGGGAAGGCAGTACAGTAACTTATCTCAAATTTTATCACTGAAGAATGACGGCTGTGGAAATGTGTGCACGCACAATTATGTTTGCTTTGAATTTAATTTGGTTGATGTTTCTACCAACTCTTAGTGGTTAAATTTTGAGGTAACTGTTCACATTTTGAATTCTCCGTAGGGGTTCATCAGCAGGTAGCCGACATGGCAAGAGGAACAGGTTTTCTCGAGAGATGCTAGAAGCCTTCGATGAGATGATATCTAGTTTCAGTTTCTCGATTACATTCTTTCAGTTATTTTTTCAATTTTAGACTTGGTGATTTTAACATTCTTCATCATGATTCCATTATTGGTTTTAGTCTACTAGTTGATGGGTTATATTGTCTATCTCTTGATTATTCATTTAAGACATCTCTATTATATTTATCTGCTGAGACTAATATTTCATTTACTACTAAACATTCTAGAGTTTCTAAGCAATCTTCGATGTTATGGCTCAAACGACTAAGACATATTTCCAGAAAGAGGTTAGAGATTATAGTTTGAGATGGGGTTCTTGGGGTTTTAAACTTCTCTAATTTTCAGACTTACGACGATTGCATTAGTGGAAACTGAACAGCGATCAAGAAATTTGAATATACTCATACCACAGACCATTTACAGCTGATTCATACAGATATATGTGGACCTTTTCCTATTTCGTCTCGCGGTTGTCATCGATATTTTATCACATTCATTGACGATTTTTTTTGTTTTACCTACATTTTTCTTCTCCATCAAAAGTCTGAATCATTTGATGTATTCCAGACTTTCCAGTTACAGGTTGAGAAAAAGTTTGATCAAAAGATCAAGGTTGTCAAGTCAGATTGAGGAGGGGAGTATTATGGTAAGATCGATCAAGATGGTCAACATTCAGGACCTTTCTATCAGTATTTAAAGGATCAGAGTATTGTAGCTCAATACACTACCCCTAGATTACCAGAGCAGAATGGTGTTTGTGAATGATGTGGTTGAACTTATCAGAACATGGTTCACAACATGTTATGTTATACAGATTTACTTGTGAATTTGTGGGGATAGTGCTTATGTTATTCAGTCTATATTCAAAATAAAGTTCCTTCTCATTCTGTTCCTATTAATTATTATCATTTATGGACTGGAAGAAATCCTAGTCTTAATTACTTATGTGTTTAGGGTTGTCCTGCATAGGCAAAATTATTTAACCCAAATATCAAAAAGTTAGATTCGTGGATTGTTAGTTGTTTCTTTGTTGGTTTTCCTGAGAGATCAAAAGGATTCAGGTTTTATTGTCCTTCTCGACATATGGTAATTATTGAGTGTATTCAAGCCCATTTTATAGAGGAGGGAGATCATTTTACCAGTACTATTCATTGAGAGGTTGTCTTCGAGGTGGGATCTAAAACTCTAAGTCCAACTGCTATTCCGATCAGTGTTGCTATGCTTCTGCATTTATCTGATAATGACATTATGATGAGTACGGTTCTAGAACCAGTTTCAGACCCCGTCGTAGCACCGGTTCTCCCTCAAATTTTTCTCTACCCACTTCTATTCAGCTTCCTGTCATTTTACCTCTGGCCCAGCTTCTTGCTCCTACTCGGAGATCATATAGAGAGAGGCATTCAACTATTTCTTCAGATTATCAACTTTATTTAGTAAAAGGGGATTTATTTAATTTTGAGGATCAAGTATCTTTTAGTATGGCTATGGCAAGTAGTTTTGCCGATCAGTAGCGTAATGCCATGACGGAGGAGATGGATTCGATGTCTCACAACTTAATGTGGGTGTTAATACCTTCACCTGAAGGACCTAAGGGAGTTTAATGTAAATGGATCTTTAAGTCTAAACGTGATTCTGAAGGCAATAGACTCATGTTTCTTAATTTTATCTGCTGCTAAATATACTATTGGTTCTCCCAAAAACATATTTAAAACATCATTATTGATTGCGCTCGCATTATCGTTTCTTGCAGATAAATTTTTTCTCTCAGTTAGAAAGCATTGTTCTCTTACGCAAGAAATATTCAAATTTGGGTAGACCGAAAGTATTAGGTATTGAGCAGTTTTACAATTATGAATTGTTGATGGAAATTAAACAATTTCTAAAGGGTTGTTTCCAATCTATGTATTTTAGAACATAACAATGTAGAAGTTAGTATTAGACTTGTGGGAAAATTAAAAAGTGAAAAAATGTTTGTAATGTATTACAAAAATTATTACCTCCATAAAAAAATTGACGAATTGTGCATTGGTTGGTGTAGAATAATCCAGTGCAACAATTTGTTTTCGGGCCCCTTTAGGCACAACATGCAGTATTTTACGAAAGTACCCACCAAGCACAGCTGTAATCTCACAAAATGGTCAATTATCGTTTCTCATATCTCGTAATGTGCGTTCGACCGCCTCTACATAGTGCTTGTGCTGCATTGGAACCTCATCCCATATAATTAGCTACCATAATAACAATATTCCCCTCTTTTCGGCAAGTAGTGGCAATAACATTGTAAACAATAGTCTTACCAGTACTAGCTGATCCATTCAAAAAGAAAAGATGTCGGTGGTTGTTTGCCACAGAATCCATAATCGCGCTATAAGCTTGCGCTTGTGCATTATTTAACCAATTCTCATTTAAAATGACATGTACGAATTGCTCATCATACTGGAATTATCTTTGTTCCCATATGAGTCTATTCCCATTTACGGTATGCCAAATTCCTATTGGTAATGGCATTTTTGGGCAATCTTTGAGAGTTTTACCTGACTCAAATAACTATTCATCTAATAGATAGATACAAACCATATTCTTAAATCTGATCTTTTGTCAGAATTTCAATGTAAAATTTTGTTCGAATTTTGTAGGCGAGATCATCACAAATATTATTCCAAAACTTTTTCTATAACTCCTCCAGCTGTATTGGACTGCATTCGGATAAAATAATGCTAAACAATCTTTTTAACCGATATCCAGTTTTCATGACTGCAGCTTCCTATAAACAATCAACCCATTCTTTGTCATCTTCAAGTAGTCCCATCGCCGTTGTAAGTACGCAAACATTCAAAAGATGTTGGTCCGTTAATAATATTTAGAAGTAACCGCAAGTAGTATCTCTCCCCAGAGTTTTGGCTTGCAAAGTATATTCGACCAATTACAAACTTATGTTGTTCCTTTCTTTTTGTCCAAACTTTTTGACCATCATTTCCATGCCACACAAAGTGTTGAGGAAATTATTGGTATGTAAATGCTTGGGCATCATCATGTTCAACACAATATTCAAAAAATACAGTTAGAGATGTTTTCTCATCAGCTGATCGAGTACGAATAGAGGCCATAGATTCTAGTGTATTTAAAATTATGTGATGCATCCCTGGTAAATACAATGCCAATCGTACTATATTAGGTTTCTCTTGATGTAGAGGAAAACTAATAAGTCGCCAAGCCCCTTCTGGAGGCCCAATATATCGAGAATCGAGATAGTATTGTATTTCGTTCACCACAGTCACCATAGTTACACGATCATGACCTTTATAGATGTACTTGTGAATGTATTTAAAACATTGATGACCCACACAAATTTTTACATTGATATGACAATAAAATAGCTCAGACAGGTAAGGGTTATATGGTATAGCCTCTCTGTTATCAGCCATTTTTCCTTTAATGTAACATTCACAAGCCGGGAGGTCCAAGGTTGTTCAAATACTCACTTGGGTACCGATTGTCATATGTACTATCAGCTGCCTCATTTTCATGAATTTTATTCACAACTAAATAAGTTATCGATTCTCTAGGAAACATATTTATAGTTTTATCGTTGATAGAGATAAAATCATCATTCCGTGTAGAAAGAATTGTTCGCTCGATTAGAAAACCATCTTGTCTTTTGATAGATTCATTCAAACGTGTGTAGGTTGAGTGTATGAGGTCTCCAACAGTTTTTAAATTCTGGATTACTAGTTGAAATTATACAATCTGTTCAGGATTGGATCCAGCCTAAGGAATTAGAAATTAAAGATGACAACATATTCAGTTCATGAATCAGGTAGTAAAGTTAACTCTTGAAAAATAACTTAAAGGATAAAATTACCTTCATCAAAAACTCAGCGAATAGTTTGTTCTCTAGTACAGCGTAATCCAATCACATATTATCAGCGAACGTTAGAACTTGAACATGTCGTCAGATCAACGATCTTCGCAAAGATGTTGAAACAATTTGCTCACGACCCCACCTTTAGGTGCAACTAGGAGGATTTGATGAAATTTTCTACCGAGTACGACTGTAATCCTATCAAAAGGCCTACTGTCGTTGCAAACATCACTCAGTGCTCGCACAACTGTTTCCACACAATACTTATGCTGCATGGGGACCTCATCCCATATGATAAGCTTGGCTTTACTAAACAAATCTGCGTGAATAGATTGTTTTATAAATCCACATTTACAATTTTTAACCTCATTTATTAGGATGCGAAAGGTCGAATGGGTTGTTCAGCTACAATCAAGAAGCAATGATGCAATACAAAGGTTTGTGACCATTATTACAATATGTCCCTTTTTACGTAGAGTGGCCACAATTGTATTCTTAACAATGGTCTTTCCAGTCCCGGCTGCTCCATTTAAAACAAAAATCCATTGATACCTAACATGGACTCAACAACAGTATCATAAGCATGCTTTTGAGAATTATTCAAGCGACTCACATTAGCAAGAGAACCTGCTAGTCATTTATCAGACTGGAACTTCTTTTGCTCCAATATAAATCTGCTTTAAGTTAATGTGCCCCAGTTACCTTTTGGCGGCTTCATTGGAGGAAAATCTTGAAGCATTTTTCCCGCTTCGAATAACATTTGATTTCATCTTCGGTTGGTTTCAAAATATGAAATTGTTCTTTCATCTTGTAAGCTAGATCATCACAAATATTAACCCAGAACCTGTTCCATAGTTGTTGGGGATCAATAGGATTACACTCAGCTAAAATAAGACAAAATAATCTTCTTAGTTGATTCCCAGTCTGCATTATAGAAGCTTCATCTAAACAATAAATTCACTCTTTATCATCTTCTAAAAGTCCCATTGTGGCACATGTCGATTTAAATGTCTTATTGTAATGACCCGTATTTTAATTATTCCTAATATTCACTCATATTCCATTTCCGCTTATATATTCCTATTCTTTATCTCATAGGCATATTAGATTCCTTTTCTTCACGTTAAGTTTCACATTCATTTTCTGCATGTTCTCTTTCATCCATTTTATTCATCCATTATGCATCCATTTATTTCTTTTTGTGGTTTAGCATTAGAATCCTTTTTATAATTTTGGCAGTTCGGTGGTCATTTGGAGGAGGAGGTGGCATTGTAGCCTTGAGAATCCCTAGATGGGTTGGTAGCGATGTTTTCTTGTTGTGTGTGAGGTTTGGGGTGGTTCCGATGAGCCATTGGAGTGGCCGGTAGATTTTCGGAGTCTCCCGAGGAAAAGATTCCTTTTTGGGGGTTTAGGCGTTATGGTGGCCGTGAGGCGGTGGAGGTGGTGTTTCTACTTTGAAAAACCTTTGTTGAGTTGGTAGTGTTGTTTGTTTGTTGTGTGTGTGGTTTGGGGTGGTTTCGGTGAGCCGTTGGAGTGGCCGGCAGGTTTCGAAGTCTCCCGAGAAAAAGATTCCTTTTTGGGGGATTAGGCGTTTTGGTGGCCGTGAGGCGGTGGAGGTGGTGTTTCTGCCTTGAGAAACCTTTGTTGGGCTTGTAATAGTGTTTATGTGGTAGTGGTGGTGGTTCGTGGTGTTTCTGGGGTATCCGGGGTGGTTAGTTGCATTTCCGGGGTTTAATTTTTGGTACAGGAACAGTTCTATTCAAACAAGAACATTTGTATTCGAACAGAACCCTTTGTATTCGAACAGGACTTGTTTCTGTTTGAATTCACTGCACTCTGTTCGAACAGGATCATTATCTATTTGAACAGAGGCGCGTTTTCTGCATTAGTTTGGTTTATTTTCGCCTTTCCTCACTTTCCTCTTTTTTTCTATCTCTCTCTTTCCTCTCCCTAACCTATTCCACTCTCCTCCATACTCTCAATCCACTCTTCCCCATCGCATCGAGGATTCTTCGCTCGCTTCGTCGCAAGCTTCGCTCCTTTCCTCGGTAAGAAATTCCCGATTCCTTTCCCGTTCTTTTCACTCGTTTTTGGCGTAGGTCTGATTTCTAGGATTTGGTTTTGATGTCATTTTCTTAAATTGATTGATTGTTTGTTGTTCTTGGTGATTGTGTTAGCTTGCAGGTGTTTCGTTGGCCGTTCTGCGAATTTTAGTTTGTTTTCCGAGTTTGATTTCTGCAGGACTCGGGATTGTCTTCAGGCGAGTTTTATTCCTTCATTTCTAAGTTTCTATAGTAGTTTTTGAGTATTGTTTTAGAGAGTTATATTATACTTAGAGATGTTTTGTGATTAACTATAATTTAACCTAGGAATTATTCGGTTTATATTGTTAGCCTGTAGTTGGGTTGTAATTGATCTGGAATTGGGTTTTGGCTCGCATAGGACCTGAGTTTAGTTAGTGGTGGTTGGGTTAGCATTCTCGAGGCTTACCAAGGAATGCCCCTTCTATCCTTAAGAGTTTGTTAGGTTAAATATAGTGATGGTTAGGTTCCTGTGTCGGCTATGCATAGTCAGTGCAACCGAGTCTCTATTCATCCTGATTTGTGTTGTTGTGTGAGCGGTAGCTGAGTTGTTCTCTTGTGCACCGGTTGTACCTTAATAAATTATGGCACATTTTCAAAACATATTGAGATTGGATACACGAACACTCCGTTTCGGTTGTCCTCCGATAGGATCCAAGGAGTCCGTAAGATCAGGTTAAAAGACACGGTGAGATTGGGAATGACATTATCATACCTAGTAGAACCATTCCGGAGTGTGGAATGGTATGAGGCAGAGTCATGGAGATCCCAACTTATTCTACGGTGAGGTTGAAATTCCTTGAAATGGTACGGACTATTGCTTCATTAGGTTGATAGACCCATTACCACTTTGATCAAGTGTGACTATCCTAGCTTGGTTGAGCATAAAGAAATTGTACCAGTGTATCCCTTTACTGATCTCTTTAAGATAAACATTAGGCATTAGCGGTTGATTAATCAACATTATAATAGGATTGAGAACACTTTTTAATCATTGAATCTTTCTGCATTCGGGGATATTTATGGGAATATCCCTACTCATCATAACATATCACTGCATCTAGGATAAGTGTAGGTTTATCCTAGTCATCACTTCACGTCATGGCATTGCATACTATCATATCATCATAATCTCTTCTCTATTCTCTTCACACATTCCTTCTACATTCTCTCCTCTCATCAACTCTATCTCCTTTCCTTATCAACTCCGTATCTGTTATTGTCACTTATTATATTGCTAGACTGTATTTACCTGTTCTATATTACATTCATCTCTACTCTAATTTCAGTACCAGTTATTAGTAAGTTATTTAGTTCTGTTGGATTAGTAAGCTATTTGTTTGCTCACTCTCGCATTTTTAACCATTTCAGAGGTTGATTAGCTTGGACTGCCGCATGGTTAGCCAGTTCATAGACAGTTTTTGCCAGTGCAGATTTCCTTTGGTTTTAGATTTCTATAGGTGTTCTCAGCATGTGCCGCTGAGTTTTATTCGAGATGTTGTATTACTTTTTCATCTGATATGTATATATATGACTTTTTCTTCCGCGTTATATTGTTGTATTGTTATTTCCTTAGTCTGATGATTATTGCAATATATGAATAGCCGAGCCAAAATTTTTCTACGGCTTGGCAATTTGTGGTGTAGAATCTTTGGATTCCCTGGCCTGTACTACTTAGAATTTATTAATTTGTCAAGCTACCGATTACTGGATTTTGGGGCTTGACACTAATAAACCAAATTTTTGATTGTACATAACGATTTAAAAGATGCTGGACCCTTTACTACTGTCAGAAGCAACCTCAAGTAGTACCTCTCTCCTGAGTTTGGGTTTGCATAGTATATTCGACCAATTATGAACGTACTGCGCGGTGATCAGCTTATCCAAACTTTATTATCCTTATGCCAAGTATTTTGATAAGGAAACTCTTGATATGTAAATGATCTTACATTACCATGAGAGGCACAATAATCAAAAATTGCAGTGAGTGACATCCTTTTATTAGCTGCTCAAGCAATAATTGAGGACATCAATTTATTTGCGTTAAAGGTAACTTGATGCATTCCAGGTAAATGCAATGCTAATCTTACAATATTTGGTTGTTATTCATGCATTTTGAACCCAAATATCATCCAAGCACCTTCAGGAGGACCAATATATCGGGAATCAAGGAATTGTTGAATCTCATCCTGTCACGCCCCAAAATCTAATAATTAGAGCATATCTAAAACCATGCCATCCGGGGCGTGCTGGTCGGGGAATCCAAAGATTCGCCCCCACAAATAACCTTGATAATAGGAAATTGCTCAGTCGTTCACTATAGCAATATCATCAGAGTAAAATGAATAAAGCGGAAGAAGAAGATATATATGTATATATATATATATAACTAAAATATCAATACAATATCTCAATAATGTACAGCGTTAAAACCTGAGATTGTACAAGAGATGCTACAATAAGAACAAAATCTGTAGCTGCAAAAATAGGAACCAACATAGTTGAAGCCTACATCAAAGCCAGCAACTACTCTGCCTCTGAACTTTATTTGATCAGAGTGTTCTGGGCTTTGCAACCCACAGAGCTACCGTCTGAACTTTATTTCACTTATTCCAAGGGATTTCAACCTTACAGAGGATAAGACGGGTACTAAAGGAAACTGTCTCATACCATCCCATACTCCCAGATGGGTAATAGATCTATTTGTATCCAACCCGAACTTCACCTACTTATTTTAACCCGATGTAGGAATCCTAAATCCTATCGAGGGTCAGCTGATGTAGAGCTTTGCTATGTATCCGACCCCGTTAAGTTAAAAGAATACAAAAACCCACGCTGCAAATAGATCCCAATGATCAAAACACAATGGCCACCGACACGGCCAACACACATAGGATAACCCCCTACCTGAGATAAGGGTAAACAATCCTGACACAACAGCCCCAACACGGCCATCACACACATAGGATAACCACCTGCCTCAGAAGATGGTAAAAAATTCTAACACAGATGCAAACAGTGACTCACCCGTCACATCATCCAAACAACATCAGTTTCTACAAGACTGAAAGAAAATATTCAAGGACAAAGCCACTAGAATACCACCCAAATGCACAACTTCGTAAAGGTCAAAGAGAGTACCAGTACCCTACATGCCTAACAATAGGAAAAAATGTACTGAAATAACAACTACTGAGGAATACAATATAGACTATAACTATATCACAAACACCTCTCTGTCCAGAGTAGCACTCTAAATCAACACTGATTAAATTAGTAAAGGAGTTTAGCAAGGAAGGAAACTTGCCTGATAAATGACAAACCGCAACCCAATAATCAACAGAGTAACCCAACCTCAACCCCACAGGTAATAATCATACCAACGCCAATAGCCCAACAACAGCAATAAACACAACTCCGTAATCTCAACGAAAACCCCAAATTACAAAACCCTAAAACAACCCAAGCCACAAGGGTTCCAACCAAAGTTAAAATCCAATCAACAATAAGGAGTAGAAAAGGGAAATTACTCACCAAAGGAAGTGCGACTGAGCTCGGCAAGGAATTGCAACGAATTGGCAAACAATGGAAGAGGGGATTCTAATTTGATGAGTGAGTAAGAGAGAGAGTGTTAGTGAGTGAGAGAGAGAATGAAATAGGTAATTAAATCCCTAAAACCAACACTCACCTCGAGGAAGGGATCAACAACTAAGAATCGCGTAAAAATACCTAACCTGGTCGTTAAAACACGCCTCTGTTCGAATAAGATTTATTCTTGTTCGAACAAAACAAAGCAAGTAGAAGTCTATTCGAACAGAAAAGGGTTTGTTCCAACAGAACATAACTGAAGTCAATCAGCTGAATAGACATCTTATTCGAATAAAAGAAAAAGTTGTTCGAACAAAGTGAAACAGGTAAAAGTCTATTCGAACAGGAATAAGTTTGCTCGAATAGAAAGAAACAGTTAGAAATCTATTCGAACAGAGTAGGAGTTGTTTAAATAAAATAAAGCAGATTGAAATCTATTGAAAAAGAAATAAGTTTATTCGAATACAACAGGTAAAAACTGGTAAGAACTCAGAAAGCCAAAAAGATTCCCTCGAGCTAAAACTGGCAAAAACTTAGGAAATCCTCAGATCCCTACAGGATCACATACCACACAACAACCTACACAACAGACACCTCCACCAAGCCAACCACAGGCTCCCAAAACCTCAACACAACCTCCTCCGCCCAACAACTACCAAAATTACCGAAACACAGAAAAAATTAAGAAAGAAGAACTCAAAGCCCAGATAAGTGAAATAAGATTCAGATGCATGATAAATGGTGGTGTATGTGGATGCATGATGTATAATGAATAAAATAAAATGATAATAGAAAAATACAAAAAAATATAAAAATTTGGGACACTACTCATCCCTTGCGATAACCATAGTCGTCCTATCATATCTCTTGTAGATGTACTTGTGAATGTATTTGACACATTGAAGCCTAACACATATCTCAACGCTGATATGGCAGTCAAATAATCCAGTTAGGTGTGGATTGTATGGTACGACATTCTTATAATCAACAATTATCCCTTTTACAACATGTGTTATGTCAGGTGTCTCTCACCTACGGTAAATAGAATAGCCATCTTTCCCCATGGATATTTCTTTCCCATACGGCCTTGGATATCGCTTTGTACACTGACAATTCTCCATACATGAAGTATTCATGTTTTTCTCATCACATGGTTCATGAGTCAGGTATTTTTTAACAGTATTTAAAGTGCAGGATGAGTTTTTTCATCAGAAAATTTTGTGCTTACCACCTGGTTGACTTGTAGTACTATTTGAATCTTATCATCATCTTGCAATAAAAATAGTGCATGCATATGTGGTAGTTTGCATTTTTAAAATTCAATTGTCCATACATGTGCAACAGGAATACCAAACACTCCAATATTAAAGACCACATTTAACAAAGCTCTGTGTTCTCAAAAACACGGGCTACCAGATCCGGCCGATCGCAGACGGTCTGATTGGGTAGAAGGGCCTTTATTATTTTAGGCCAATTTCAATTAGCTGTCATCGTAAGAAAGATATATGGGTATTTATTGTAATGGGTTATTTCCATCGAATCCTGATAGATTTCATGCATATTTCTTGGGCTTCCACTGTGCAAAGATGGTAGAAGACTAAGTTGTCCAACTTGATCAGTGTTTAGACCCTCTATCGCAATATCTGTTAGACTATAGTATAGATCAAAAACCAAATTCATCTTGTTTCAGTCATGCATAATTCAGTCAATTTTGTTCGTTTACAACCCACGTGTCTACTATGAATAGTTGGAATAATTTACCTCCACGTAAGATCGTTGAATACTTTGATGTGCACTTTAAAAGACGATAACAAAAATATTGCTTCATGGAAAGCTTTCCCGATGTTGAAACGTTACGTGTTGCATCCCAATGCTTTAAACATGTCGTCCATCTTAATTGACCAGTTAGAAAAAAAGAACATAATACAAGGAAAGATTGGTTGGATTATATTCACTAATTTGCATTAGTACTTGCTCTAGCTTATGATACACAACGATATCTCTAACATTTCTTATTTCCATCCCATCTCCTAGCAGTATGACTACAATTTCATCAGTTGCCGACATATTATATCGGCCATGATCTGTAGAATTGTCATAATGCAGATATGCTAGCACATTGAAATTTTTGTCTCCATAAGCAGCAGCTTCTAATACCTGAAATACGCGCTGATATAGTTCGGAAAATGAATTATTTTGTTGCATTGTATTTTTTATATTTTGCAACAAATTTCTATTTAGACGTGGATTTCTTTTATGACATGTATCAAGAGTTGCACCAGGATTGTATATATAAAGTTGGGCATACAACGCATCTTCACCTTGATTTGGTAGTAAAGCACCTATTTGATGGTACAGGACTTCATGGATAATAAATGGAGATGGTCCTCATCCTCGGACTATTCAATCCTCCATATGAATGCCAACACCAGTAAATGAGTTGGTTACATTATATTCACGAAGGTAGTTTTGAAATGACCTTGAAAGTATTTCATTTACATTGTACAATTATTGCAATTTAGTAGGTAGTGGATCAAGTGTTGGAATCCAAATCTTTCCCTAGAAACAATATTGGCCAAATCGCAGATTGAGAATGGAAGAGTGGGATAATTTTTCACTTAACCAATGAAGTACAGAGTAATGTATAGATCTGACATCCATTTTCCCATGAAAATGTTGCCCTATTCACTCGAGTTCTCGAAGTATCACCGATTTCAAAGCTCTGAAGGGTTGGAAAATTGTCAGTTTCATGTATATGCAGAAAAGGAGGGATATGAAATACATTGCTTAGTAAATCTTCTTCGGTAGATAAGACGTTGTCATTAGCTACAGGTACAGGAGAAGGAGCAGCAGGAGTTGTATGAACAGTATGAACATAAACTTTCAAAACATAAATCCTATTATAGATTGTAGCTCGATTATAATTGACATCTAAGTTTCGAGCAACTTTAGCACGTCGAGATTCCCCATGAATAATTGCATCTCCTTTTAATTATCGTTCTCTTTTTCTTCTAGCACATTGAGATATTTGTCTTCTAGATTCGCTAATTGGTATGTCTTGAGGAATGGGAGTTGTTTCTATAGGAGTTTTAGGAATGGGGACCATAGGAAAAGAGATAGCACTACATGATGAAACTCGATTGAAATCTATATCTAAGTTTTGAACAACCCTTGCTAATTGATTCGAGGTTTGTTCATGATAGACTGGGATAACTTTTCTTTTACTTTCCATTTTTTCTCTTCTTCCATATTGTGCTATTTGTCATTTGGATAGCCCTTTATCTTGTATTGGTAGTCGCTCAAATGCTACATAATTGTTCTCTTCAATTTTTTTTCTAGGCTATTGTGCTAAAACTTGACTCGAGAGCCCTTCTTGGACTAACATAGCAACTACAGGACTCGTATCTTGGTGGCACTGAGTAGTATCATCAAGTAACAAAGGTGGAACCATTGAAGATGCATGGCCATCTTTAAGAGTTTTAGGAATGTGGGTTGTAGAAAAAGAAATACCAGTACACGGTGCAACTCAATTGAAATCAATATCTCTGTTTCGAACAATACTTGTTAGTTGATTCGAGGCTTGTACTAGGACAACTTTTCTCTTACGTACCTCATTTTTTCTTCTTGTACTTTGTGCTATTTGTCTCTTGGATAACCCTTTATCTTGTACTCGCAGTTGCTCAAATACTGCAGAATTGTTCTCTTCAATTTCTCTTCAAGGCCATTGTGCTCTAGCTTGACTTGAGAGCCCATCTTGGACTAACATAGCAACTACAGGACCTGTATCATGGAGACGCTAAGCAGTATCATCAAGACCCTAGGTAGTACGAGTAAAGATGTATTACCATCTTTCACATCCGATCATATAACCAATGTGTCTGTGGGTTATGTGCGCCTTTTCCAATTTTCCAAAGTACGCGATAAATTTTATGTAATAATTTAAAATTAATATAATTTGAAAAGTTTAAAAGCTGCAATGCTAATGAGCAAGATTTTGCAAATGCAACCTGGTGCAGAGAATCGTAACTTTAGTTATTGCTAAGTTAACTCCTTTCTGTTCATGGCTAACCTCAACCACTCGAGCAGTAGGATATTAGAGTTATTAAGAGATTGGGAGTGATATTCTATTATGTTTTCAGTAGTTTTAGAGGAAAAAATTCGACCATGTTGAGAACGTATAGGTACATTATTTAGAAATTCACCAAATTATCAACAACATTAGTAATCTTAGTTTATTCATGGTTAATTAAAATCACTAAAGATCTAGAACTTAATAAAAAAAATCATACAAGTTTCCAAGTTACTATGATCCAACATCTTTAAATTGATTGGAAAAATACAACATTAGTAATCTTAGTTTATTCATGGTTAATAAAAATCACTAAAGATCTTAAACTTAATAAAAAAAATCATAGAAGTTTCCAAGATACTATGATCTGACATCTTTAAATTGATAGAAAAACTAGAATCTTTAAGAAAAGGAGGCATCGAATCTACTCCTTAATGAAGGGTATTGGCGAAGAAATCATAGTAAAGATTAACAACATTGTGTCGGAGAAATCATAGTGAAGATTAACTACAATATCAAATTGGTAATAATGAGCCGATATAAGATAAAAAGACTTACAACTGCCATTAAAACTTATAAATCCTTAAGCGCTAAAGGTGGTTTGATCAGAGGCTAAAATGGTGTTTACGTGCATCTCAAACAGCTATAGTTAAATGATAACTATAAGTTAATGACTTCCCTTAGGGGTGTTTTATTTGAATGAAATCACTTTTGTGGCCACTAAGAGGGGAGTATATGATAACTTGAGAAAATGGGCCATTCCTAAAAGACAAAGCCTTAATTCCTTGGAGGTGTAGGATCATTGGCTTACTGATCAGTTTGAAGACTTAACAATATTTTAGAATTTCAAGGATCTCCAAATTATTTTATCGAACCAATATATATAATTTTATTTACAAATTGTCCATACTAAGAGGGGAGTATATGCAAACAAAGAACGTATAAACAACTATTATAAAGTGAGGGTATAATGTGCTTCATATTTAGGGAAGACAATGGTTTATTGTTAACAAAATTGTTTTCATTTATTGCTTCAGTTAAAAATAATATGATAGTCGAGCAATATATGTTATATTTATTAAAGAAAATGTGCGAAATAACATTAAATTGTGTGAGTAATTTTTACAAAATATAGAAAGTCAAGCAATATCTATTATATTTATTAAATAAGCTGTGCAAATTAACATTTTGAACATAAAACTTACCTGGGGCAAAGGCCCTTAGATATATCGATTTCGCTCAATTGTAAAGTTTGGACGCTCAGCTTCAAAATACGTCCATGCACTTTTTTTAATCACTTCATTGTTCACTGAGTGTGTATTACGTATCGGTGTGTTGGTGTTTGGCGATGAGGTATTAGTCATGGGGATAATCTGGGGGGCAATAAATACTATTGTAAGTGTTAATTCAGCTAAACAAATGTCAGCCACAACAGTTTAAGTAAAAGTTGAGTAGTTGCAGTTCTTCAAAAAAATTAGGTGATGAGCGCATAATTATGACATTTTTAATATACCCGAACATATATTTTAGTCATCCATTATATTTAATTTTGGGTACTTGTGGACGTTTGTTTGTTTGATTGTATCGATTTGAGATAGATATTTGAAACCAAGCTCTTAAAGTCAAGAAAAAGTGTCTCCAACAGTTCATAGCATAAAAGGTCAAAGAAATAATATATTTGGTCTCAAGATTGATGAAATATATACACAAATATTTTTGGAGAATATGATCAAATAATATATTGCATCCAAGATCCTTGAAGATATTTTATTTTGAAGATATATGTAAGAGTTTCAATGAAGAAAGATCTCTACATCACTTAAGGGAATTCTATGCAAGAATCTTAAGTGATTGGTTGTAAAATTAAAAGATATTATTGTAAAAATATTCTTTACAATTTAATGTATAGTTTCTAAATTTGGGTTCATTCTCCTATAAAAGAAACCCTCCACCCATTATAATTGGGCATCTCATATTGAAACAAGTTTAGAAGAAATAAAGTCTTAGTTTTATTTAATTATCATTTCTCTCTTTTATTTTCTTTTGTAAATAATTAGTTGTTAATGTGATAAAGTTCGAGATAAGCGGCTAATCTTCTAGGTAAGGCTAGGATGAGGCCTCTTTTTGGATGAGCAATAGATGGTATTAATTATGTTCTAATTACGTTTCTCTTAGTACTTTATGATTGGTAAGTTAGTATATCATATCGAAGGCATGACAATAGCTTCGGTTTGGTATATGATAACTTTGGATACAAACAAGTGCTACAAACCGTAGACTTGATTTGGAGATCTTAACAAGAGGAAACACTAGAGAATTCACTCAAGCCTAGCCATGGTCGAGTTGATAATTCTCGAAGACACTCTTCACCATCACTTAACAACATAACCACTAAATGTTTGACCATAGATTTAGTAGTTTATTTTTTAAAATCGTATGTGTCTTAGCACGAACTTATGATTGTTGGAAATATTAGGATCTAGTAATATATTGATTAGTACTTTGAAAGTTACAGGCCAAGTCCGAACCTTAGCTCTCTCCCTCATTAAGTTTTATAATTAGTTTTTATTTCTTCTTCTTAGATTTATCTCTTATAAAATTGTAATTCGGCCTAGAAAGTATTTGTTTTTCCAAACCTCCATGTGGATTCGATCTCACTCCTCTGTGCTACAATTCGACAATCGTACTTTGAGACGGTATTTTGTTAGAGGCCTTAAAAACCTCTTATCATTTGGATACAAAAATAAGATAGAGGGTGTGTGTTTAGAGTACCTGCGTGCTGCTAGAGGAATACAATGACAACGATGAAGATTAAAGAGGGATGTCGAATGACGCAGAAGCAACTCCACCCAAATCACAACTATTATTCAAAATTGAAAAGCAAACACTGATAAATATGATCTTAGTAGTTTCTATTCGGAGTGAATATTTTTCAAAATTGAAGTAACGACAACTCGAATTCGAATTGAAAACCAGACATTTACAAAAATAGCTATACAAATCCACACAAATCATAAATATTTTTCAAAATTGAAGCAATGACAGCCAGAAATCCACCCAATCATGAATATTATTTGAAATTGAAGTAATGACAGCTAGAAATCTACCCAAATCACACGAATCTTTTTTGAAATTGAAGCAATGACAACCAGAAATCCACCCAAATCACGAATATTTTTTGAAATTGAAGCAGTGATAACCACAATTCGAAATAGACTTTGATAGATCTGTTCAATTACAACCAAATCAAAGTCATGGCAAAATTGAAGGAGCTAAATCCTTTACCTTACAGCTCATCCTCAATGTTCTCCTCCAAAATTTATAAGGGTTGGTTAAGATGCTGTAAATTGAAGTATCAAAACCACAAATCCCAATCAGAAAGAAAGAGAATCCGCAAAATTGTTCTGAGGAATTTTTTTAATTTTTTTTTAATTTTTTGAGAACAAAGTGTCTGAGGAGGAGAAGACTAGATTGTACTCGGGCTTTTTTTTTAGAATTTAGAATTAAAACTTGAACTTCCAAAACCGCCCATCCTTGTGCGACCCTCGATGTGCCTACAACATATCGTGACCCCTCTTTGTCTCTGGACATAAGGCAGACTTTTCCAATGAAGCAAAAATATCGCCCCGTAATAATAAAATGATTAGGGCTTAGTCTAATAGGTTTTGGGGTCTTTTCATTGAATTCTCTTTTTGGAATCAAATTTATGAGGTTTAGAATTCTTTTCTAATCTCTCCACGATGAACAAATTAGAAAACCTAATCCATAAGGATCTAGATTCAAACCCTAGGTTACTGACCTAGGACTTACTCCCTCTTATTGGATACAAGAGTAATCCCTAGGTCTAGAGGTCACTAAGTGGTTTGAGAAATGAATCATTTATTCATGGCATCGATCGTTCACCATGTTAGAATTATTTTCCTCCTACAACTTGTCAGGCTCAAGGGAGTTGAAGAACAACCCTAAAAAGTTAACATAGACCTCTAGGCCAGACCTATTATCTGTAAGAAAATCCTAACATACACCTATAGAGCTTCCTCCTCAAATCTAGTATGAGGGGATTATCCCAGCAATATCTTAATAAAAAAATTAATGAAAGAAATTGAAGTAACTATCATTAAACTTAAGATTAAAGTTATGAGATACAAACTCAGTTCTTAAGCTCTTTAAAACCCTACAGAATCAAAAAAGTCAATTTAGATAGGAATAACTGATCCTTAAATAGAAAAACCCTAAGGTTTGAAGCGTCTTAACTACCCCTAGTCATCTTGAGTAGTGATATACATGCATTCAATGAAGTTCTTCTCTTCTTAAAACACCTTGAGATATGAGCCAATGTTTCACTACTTTCGACCACGGTCAGCCAGCGATCGCTAGTGATTTCCCTTGTGCTAGCAGCGATCGTTGGTCAGTGGTAGCCGAAGTTGCCCATTTTTTTGAGTTTTTTCTTCGTATGATTAGAGATATTTATATTAGCATTCATCCTCTGATTCCCTTGTCTCAGTGATGATCATTGATTTTCAACCCAGCTAGCCCAATTATGATAGAAACTGCTCTGCTGAACTGCTGAAATCCCTCAGTATGTTTATTGTACCATTTTAGCTATGATTAGACAATTTTCTTGCCAAATTGACTCTAATAGAGTAGAGAACCTTAAAATGAGGTAACTCGGCAATAATTAGACAGAATGGGTCTTAGAACGGCAAGAAAAAAACTCGGTAAAAAGGGCTTAAATTCTACACAAAAATGTGTTTATCAATCCATGAATATAAACATTTTGTACGCCGCCTTCGTATCGACCAGCACCTCCGTGTTCGGCTGTAGAAAGTCATCTGTTGGTGATACCTTATTTAAGTCTCTAAACTCCATACAACAACTTATTTCCACGTTATTTTTCTTCATGGAAACCACGCTTTCTAAGCACGTAGAGAATTCTGGCAGCTTAATGAATACTGCTTTCTGTAGTTTTTCTAATTCCTTTTTAAATTGTTCTATCTCTAGCCTGCATCTTTGGTGCGCTCGACATCTCCTCGTACGTCTATGCAAACGCATCGGAGTACTCATCAAGTAGCGTTGTCAGCATTTCTTTCTCTGCAACATTGAGTGCGCCCAAATTTTAACTGTACAGGGCCCCTTATCCATTCCAACATTTACCTTTTCCACCATGTTCGCGATAGCCTGGGTGAGTTCGTCCTCTATTTCCTTCGGGTCGGCCTGGGCTCGCCCTCGAGGTCACCCGCTCCCCGATTTTTGATTAAATGATTGAACTCTTGCGATCCGTCCAAGCAGCCACTTCCACCAAGCTCTCTTCCTAACAAACATCAATCTTCTCAGGTTGCAAATAAGTCCCTAGTAGAGTCACCATTGTATCTGAGGTCAAGTTTTCCCCCACAGTCAGGTTCTACGCCGTTATCCCCATGCTATCTTTCTATTTTTTTCTCCTCCATTCTGGTGCACTCATTCCCTATTAAATACTTCCGCCTCTAGTCCCTCAAATCCAATCAGACTTGGTATAGTGGGGCCAAGGATATTTTGGTGAAGCCGAAGTACAAGAGCTACCAAATTGTTGTAGAGGCAGGACAAAGGTAACATTCCTTGATCTGCGGTAGTGAGTGTGATTTTTTTTTTGATGGGGGTATAAATCTTGATGGGGTGAGGAGGGTACATTAAAAAAGTGTTGCTCCATCCATCCTTTAGTCAAATTTTAGCATTTCTAAACTCTAGTTAACGGTAGACAACTCAGCAAAACTCAATAGTCTCAACAAAGGAAGCCGTTTTGGGCACTAGTGTTTTTAATATGGAGCAATCCCATTACTATTGAACTCATGTTAAAATTTGGGGCACATAAACTCCCAATCCACGAGATTTTGTAGGGGTTAGTTTAGTTTAATTTTACTAAGGCCCTCCTCTCTTAATTACTTTCTCTCTCCAGAACTTGATTCCTTCTCTCTCCCTAAACAACATTCGAGCATATTCTCTCTCGTCAAATGAATCCAACGTAAAGGCCTATTTATGTCATAAAATACTACGTATTTCCAAGAGCTTACTTAAATCTAAAACTAATAACGTAACGGACTACTAAAATATTAAATTCAATCCAAGTATCTTGAAAAAATTTCAAATGCCTCTTACATACGAGTTCAACAATTCCATCCATTAACACTAAAGACCAAAGTTTAGAATATACATCAAAACCTACCAAAAATTATGGAATGTCTCGAACCATAACTTTCAAAAATAAATTATGCTCCTACTATTACAATTGACGTTGGCACCTCCGGAGTTGTAATATTTCCATTTTGCCATCCTCGGATCATAGTGCTTGTGTATTTCATCTAGATCCGGACATTGTCTCGACCTCCTACCTATTGGAGGTATAGGGTCACGAACTTCTAAATTGATCTGCATGCAATAAATATTATTCATCAAACCAATTGCCATCTCTTTATAGTGACCACTTTCCGCAATTTGAACACCATCATTTACTATACGGAATTGGGAGCTAAGTATGGGTGTAACTTTCAGAAATAAAGCTCATGACAACACGATTAAAGTTTGCTATTAGCTTATAATGACATGGAAATTCAATCCACTTAGAAGGGGGTGCAATCAAATCTCTATGGAACGTAAAGAACTTTAGTTTCGTCACATCCAAGTCTCTCATTATTATAGTAATCAAGATGCACAAGGAGTACTTCTTGCAACAACTGGTCTTTTACCCTTACCCAATTTATCTTCATTACCATGCATAACATAAGTAACAACTCTGAATCCACAGTTCCCATTGGGATTAACATCGTAAACCAGTCCATTAAGTACTATTGCCAAAATGGGGCCGAAGCTAATGTCAAACTTGTTGGCTGCTCTTTAATTCTTTGTTGCAGAGCTTTTCTTTGAGTGTAGCTTCAACAATTCTTGTCTATATGGTCCTTGCTCAAATTAAAAAACTTGTATCTTTACCATTCCATGTTTGTTTACGGGCCTCCCTCGTGGATTTTCAAAACTGGCGGTGGTAATAACATACTCGTCTTGGGGTTCACGATTCTTTGAAGCTGATGATATAGAAGTGACTTTTTTTCAGTATCGGCCAGCTTCAAATTCCTTTGTACATATTTAATGTAATGGTGTAATATCTAGTTCTTGTATATTCGGTTCTCCAAGTTTATCTAAAAGTTTTTTCCAATGTTTGTGAATGGCTTATAATGGGATGCACTCATATCCAATCATATAACCTTTTATCCCACAGATGCATGGAATCCCGTGTGTAGTACGAATTGTGCATTGACAATACTTTTTGCAATCATCTGAAACTGGAGTTTCGCTAGCTTTCTTGAACCCGACCATAATGAGGTCTAATGCATATTGGGATACAAACCCCCGCAAGTGTAACAAAAACATGGTCACGCTATTCGTGCTTCACTGTAATCAAACTCACCTTAAAACTCGCTCGGATTGTCATTTGTTGGCCGAGGAATAAATCGTTAACACGCTTCAAAGCAATATCATAATCAACCTGATTTGAACGAATAAACTTCTTTAACTTCCTATGTGCACCTTCGACTCTTTGAGTCGTTGTATTGCCGAGGTTAAAAAAGTGATTAGTCCATAAACTAATAGACTTTTCTTCATGCTTGATGAATTTACACAAAGCATACTTAAATGCAAGGGGGAACCTCAAAAACTCTCTCACGAAGTGTTGCTTATTTACAACGTACTCCTCCAACATCTTGGACCAAACTATTTTCTTGAAAGTATCCATGAAATCATGCCTTCGTTCCTTCGTATAGTGCTTCGATTAAGCCAATATATTTTATTGAATATGCCAATAACATAAAAAATGGTTGGCTTTAGGAAATACTGGCATTAATTAAGGCTTGCTCATTGTATGTAACAAAGATGCATGGTTCCTTCCCCTCAAGTAAATGCTTAAATGTCAATGCCCAAACGTACGTCCTTTCATCTTGATGCTTGAAGTACATCACCGTTGCAAGAAATGAAAGACCCGCAGAAGTTGCACCAACTATCTCAAGCATTGGACGTCTTTGGCTATTGGCATTGTAAGTACATTCCATTAAGAATATATGAGGGAAATACCTTGCAAGTTCAATGCCACACGGGTGTCCAAATATTATATCTTTGACGTATATTTTATCTTCTATATTTTCTTCTGCGTGATACCATGGATAAGAGTGCAATTCATACTTCCATTGTCCTTCCTTTACGTTCTGCTAACTTCAACTTTTGTTGCATGTTATAAATCATTTGTATGGTACTACGGTTGTTGAGAAATTATTTATGAAATTTGGTAAGAATTTCTCTTGGAGGTTGATTATCTGAATGCATAAAAATTAATAGATTTTCCCCCTCCTTAGTGAGTCTATCGGGATAAGGGTGGCCCCATAAATAATCCGCCGCTGGATGATTATGGCTACCATTGACAATAGTAAAACACCATTTTGTTTCATCCCCGTTTACCATATGACCCTTCAAATGAAACGGACAACCCATAAGCTTAGTAGTACATTTCCTTTCTTTACTGGGACATGAATGCACCCTGCTTACTATTTTTCCCACGGCCATCTCAATAACTTCCTCTTCTCTCACATCCGAGCCAAACATATGGTAGTCTACCTCCTGAGGCTACTATAATATTTGTCCTCCTAATTGGATTACTAATCCCCAATGTATGACCAAAACCTCACGTACCCAAGATGATCCTGGCTATCGAAGATCTGGAATAAAAAAGCCAAAAGTCTTTTGTAGATAAAACAAACTATTAATTTGAATTTGAAAAAAGGTCATACATAGGGTTCACGAATATAGGGTTCACGAATCTTATCAGTTGTAAATATCTCAGTGAAATTGCAGATAATAGTGGAGGTTGCATTTATATGTTCATCGTCGTATCCATCAAAATTATTGGGTCCATCTCCATCAAAACCATTATTATTGTCTCCATCAAAATCTTCATCTTCGTTTCCATCAAAATCGCCGTGTTCATTTCCATCATAAGTATCAAATTAAATAGATAAAGTTATGGGAAATCAGAAGAAAATAAAGCATATATTTAACAAGCTTTAGTCAGAATAATTGAATCGTTATATCAACTTTTAACTCAAAGCTTCCATCTAATTTAAAACATATTTATGACGTCACCTACTTGATTTGGTTTGCATTTTAACCAAACTTTAATTTAGATTTTATGAACATAACTATATCCTTGTGCCATATTGTTAAACGTACTTTTTTACATCACTTATGATAAGTAGGAAGACCTATCAAAATTGTTTCTTCAACCTTAATCGTTTCATCAAACACATTTGTCTTTTCAAGCGGCTCGAGAGATGTAGTATCAAACCTATAATTCTCGGCTAAAATAATTGTCGAACTTAGGGTTTTGAAAATATTTAGAGTATAATCTATAATGGCAGGAGAGTACTCATTAATACGGGGTTGATATTCTTCCATGTTGGGATAATACTCATCAATAGGTGCTTCATCTTCTTCCATGGCGGAAGCATCGCTCTTGAAGTAATCATCATTGCTTTCTTTTAGGTCATGGAGTTTGTAGTCGAAGGAATTGCCACTCATTATAAAATCTCTTGTGTAGACGAGACGAAGAGAAGAATGTAAGAGAGAATGGAAGTAGCAATGCAGAAGATGGACGGTTTTCGTTCCTCCTATAGAAGAAGAAAAAAATTACGGGAATAGTTCACGGAAGAAGGAAAAGTTTGACAGTTTAAGAGAGGAGATAGAGGGGTGCTACTATCAGAGTAGGTGATTTTTAGAAGAAGAAAAACCTAGTTATCGAATAAAATATGATAAAAAAACTTATCAACATGTGCTCACATTAAGAATAAGCCGTGTGCCCATAACAAGTTCCCTCTACGAAACAGGAAACCTAATATTAATAGGATCTTCTCTTTCTAAATCTTCTCCATCAAAACAAAATAATTAGTTGCATACATTTTTTCCACTTAAAATAGGCATGGTTACAAGAACAAGATTGGGCAAGACTATTGTTAATTATATTTGTAGGGGTCTACCCCTCGATCTTACCTAAATCGATCTGTCTCTAGCTCGAACTACCTCCATGTCAGACTTACGCATTCTCCACATGACTTCACCAGTCAACATTGCCACATATTCCACGAACTAACAAGGAACGTGGGTCGAGCTCAAGCCGAAAAGCCTGAACAAGTCAAAGCCACCTGTTTCTCTCGAACTTAGGAGTTACTCAGTCAACCGCCACTAACCACATAGTTCGGAGAACGTACTCCAGCATGATGAAGAACTTTCGGAAATGCTTATATAAGGAAAAAGTTCCAGAAGATTACAGGAGAAATCATAAGGAAGACTATATTTTCTTGATTCTCCAAGACTTCAAACTTCTTATTCACAGGATCAAGCATTTCCAAGCCTAGAGATCACTTGTAATAAGATATCAGTCTCAAGCAATAAGCGTCACTATTACAAAAATCCTCAACCAGATGTCATGTTTTTTTAACCTATTCATAGGTTTTCTACGCTAAACACCTATGTCGTTTTCAATTATATTTTATTACAGGTGCATTGGTGCAAGAGCTAATTCCAGGACACTTCGAGTTTATGGAATTAAGCCATTACATTTGCCACCGTCTATGGGAAAGAAAATCTTTTCCACGATATCCTAAGGCATTCAATCACTCTACTTAAAATTTCAAACATGGTCACTTCCAGACGACCAGCAACTGGAATCCAGCTTGATCCCTCAGTTAAGCCGGAACAACTTACAGAACTACGGGCGAATCTCAACACTGAAATGAATAAATGCAATGAGCTCGAACGATAATTAACTCATGACAGAGAGATCTGTGAGAAGGAGCTCGACGCCGAACGAGAAGCTCATTTGACAGTACTCAAACAACATAAAGATCAAATAATAACAATACAGACTACCCTGTAAGCTCTGCAGAATACTCAACAGGCTCCTTCATACGAGATAGCGATCAGGTACCTGAAGCTCGGATTTCTACACTGAAGAAATGGACCCAGAGAGCCACCAACAAATTTATTTTCCAGGATATTCGATAAACCCAAAGCCTACCATTATTTGGGGGTGAGTTCAGTCTGAACTCAGCCTAGGTCACTGATGTTTCCATACGTCAAGGGGAAGAACGGTGACCTCCGCCTCGAATTGCAGTACAAGATCATTTGGAGTAAAGGTACCGTACCCATACTTCCCCTCTTCATCAAACCACTGAGCCACCCATCCCTATGTTTGTCAGAGCATATGGACCGCATATTTAGGAGTTGATTGAAACTAAGTTCTGGGCTCTACCGACGACCTTACCACGTATAGGAAGCCCATTGCCAAGACTCTTTGATAGATTACCTAATGGTTTTTATACTCCGAAAATTATAAAATACAAGGGTACTGATCTG
The DNA here is from genome assembly GCA_014058105.1 of Kingdonia uniflora. Taxonomy (NCBI): domain Eukaryota; kingdom Viridiplantae; phylum Streptophyta; class Magnoliopsida; order Ranunculales; family Circaeasteraceae; genus Kingdonia; species Kingdonia uniflora. Next base: position 6,811 of record JACGCM010000172.1, on the reverse strand, counting down.
AAGAGGCATATTTAGCAATACCGTGATCTTGGGGCTGTACTCCAATCTCACCACATTCCCTATCGTCTGTTCGTCACAAGTGTGTAGTAGCCACTCTGATGGTTCCACTTTCAACCGAAAGACTCCTTGCACACCATTCGACCAACTGCGAAACAATTCAAAATTTATGCTAATAATAACGACAAAGAAGAAAATTATACTCTCTATCTTGTCTAAAACAATCCTACAAGAAACCGTAGGCATTTGCCAAGAGGTTCTTGGAGCTCGCACGTAAGTAGACATCTTGACCAAAAATAGTTGTTTACTTACTGCTTTGACCACGTGCTCTAACTCGACTGCAAAGCCAAAGAGCACTTCTTTCTCAACAAACCTACGACCTTGGAGGATATGATTACCAAGGTTAATAGTTATGTTGACATAGAAAGGATGATGTCAAAAGTTATAATCTACTAATTAGTCCTTTCCCCCCAAAGGTCCTTCTACAGATTGAGCCACTGATCCAAAGGAGGACCATGGTGACCAAAAGTGTGCCATAGGAAATACCGGCAACCCTTGGAAGGCAGATCACAAGTCAAACCGTCCCCACCCAAAGGTGAATGTTCGAATTCACTACCATTTTCCAATCCTCAAAGAGGATATGCTTAACCTCCTCAAAACCTTTGGAACTAACTAGAGCCGACCGTACTGCATAGTCAAAGGTAACCATCATTACTCGACAATTGCTATGCTTTAAAGAGGTAGCTCGAGTACATTTTCAGGAGGGACGAATGTTCAAATATATTGTCGACCTCGAATCAACAAGGATGGAACTTAATAATTTTAGCTTGAAGTTGTCCAGTTCAAGATCAAGGTGAGAGAATCATCTCTACCATATGTATCACAGTAACTGATCCGAGTCAAGTAGATCACCAACTCCAATAAGATTCAAGCGAAGGAGATTATCAGAATTCTGCGATCTGATACCTCAAGACAAAGAAGCCAACTTTACCTAAGTTGAGCAATTGCCAACCGCGGTATACATTCAAATGTTACTAGCCATGCAAATTCCCACATCATGAGCATTAGTCATAAGCTCAAGATGAGAAGTTTGGTCATGCATAAATTGGTGATGCGATACTGGCAGCAGTATTGAGCTCTTTCAGAGTACTATTGACCAAATGGGTTTAGCCGATCAAGTCTTCAAAGCGACACCGATATCAGTGGGAATGGTTCTAGGGAGAGCAAATTCGGAAAACATCTTGCCTAGTACCGGCCGGGGTAACCACAATCGACGTCATCTTTTAATGTGATTATGGCCAAATCTCATTATCTCGGGATTATGGGTCCATTGCTGGATTCCAATATGGAAGCAATCGCTTCACATGCATCAAGCACTGGTCGTTAAGCGTTCGAAACCATCCCCCGCAGCAACAAAAAAAAAAAAAAAAACAAAAAAAAAACAAAAAAAAAGACCAAAAACAAAAAAAAAAAACAAAAAAAAAAAAAAACTTGATGGGTTCTAAAAATCCAAGGGTATCCAAAGTCTTCAAGCTTGCGAAATACCATCTTGCTAGCTAGATACTCTCACATGTTGTATAGTATATATATAGAATTTATCCCCCCGATGACCATCTTCTAGGAAGCCCAACCGAATACTCCCATTGAGGACCGAGCGATAGGTTTTCATCGGTACTAAGTTGGTGTCACCATGAAAATGGCACTGCCTTATTCATTCTTACGACTCAAATCGAGACATTTTGCATGGTCTTTTCCAAAGAAGACAGGGGCCGTCCGGCCAAGGCCCACAAATTGGCAATCACATCCAGATTACCATAGTCAAACAGATATACGTACGCCTATCGGCGACGTTGAGATGAATTTTAACAGGGATCGAGAAATTGATCAAGTGGGATTCATTCGAGAAGCCAAGTATCCAGATGTGATATCAAATATCGGTCGCATGTCCCAACGACGAATGACAAAAGTTAAATATTGGTCGCTGTCCCCAATTGGATATCAAATTTCACAATCTTAACAAACGTACGCCAAAGGACAAGTTCCTGTCTCCACAGTTTATCACTATCCTTGAGGTCCACATGTAATATGAACGTTTATTAGCAGGATGAGGTACGTCCGGGTAACAAGTAAATTCCGCCTTGATAAGATTTAGAAAGAGACTTTTAAATCGCTGAAAGAGTCTTTACTGTTACAAATCCCCCCTTTAGAACTCAAAACCCAGGTTCAACTATCAACGCTTACGACTGTCAATGTTGTCACCAGCACGACTTGGGACAAGTCCTGGACGTTTACATTTGGATGATCCTTGTACAAAAGTACAGTCCATCACACACATTTCATATCTCCAAGATATCTTTATTCTTCGTCATTATAGGAATTGCATCGCATCCTGATAAGTGCCAATTCCGGAGTACACTCATTGTCGTTCTTCTGGCCCTTTATAGCTAAGAAGGGCATTGAGCCTGATCCATATCAATTGGGCTCGCCTTCGACATGCCTTAACACAACTACAAGACGTTCAGAACTTATGCCGGCATATTGTCGCGTCAACCATTACGTTTCAAAATGCTTTATACCACTATTGTTGTTTATTCAACACCCACGGGTTGCACACTTCGGGAAAAGTTAGCCAAACAGAGATCAGGGACATAGAATTGGCAGCCAGCTATTTCAGAACCTCAAACCTCCTTGGGGAATCTCCTATCACTGAGTACCCCCAATTGATCATGAGGAACTGTATTATCTACCTTCGTTATCGAGATACTATCACTCAGCTCGGTTCTCATTCGACTTAAAAGGAAAATCGTAAACTGTTCTACGTTCATCAGTACATAACCCTCACTCCGTTCGCTCGTAACGAGGTCACCTAAAATCAAGAAAATTCTTCTCACTCCTTGTTTATACTTTGTAGAAACTAGCACTACTTCCAAGTCCATTTAGTCACAAGTTTTAGACGAACTACCCACTTCGGATGTTCTGTCCAAGAAGAAAATTAGGACTGTTAACAATGATTCAGTCCAAGTTGGAGAACATGATGATTAATTTCGAACAACCATCATTTGGAAGGGGTAGGCCATTGCCACTTTCCTTGCGGATGTTCTAGTTGAAGATCTCGAGTGTGGAGGAGCACATCTTGACCTTGCCGCGAAGTAGCAGAAGATCCACTCCACAAAGTCATTGACGGAATGACTGAGGGATAACTTGAAAGAGGTTGAGCAATTTTACAGATGGATCACAAGACCCCAGGTCAGGAATTGGAATTGTATTGAGTTACCCCTTTTCCAAAGCAATTGAGAACTCATCCATTTGATTTTGCGGCCCCATAATGACACCAGGTACGAGCTCTCATTCTCGACTCGTCTGCCTGCCCGGCTCGCGTCCCCGAGTTTTAGTTTACACGAGATTGTACTACTCATTTTCCTATACTCTGAGCAATAAAAAGAATGGCACGGTGATCGTTACGTACCCTCATGCAAGTATAGAGTGCCAATCACCAGCAACCTCTCTTATCTTCTTAAGTAAAAATAGACCGCCGATTCTTTGACATATCTACTGGGTCTTAGGTATAAAGCTCGTACATAGTCTCCAAATAAGTATTGTCATACCCCCACAGTTGATCTGATTTTTGTATGCTGATCACTACTGGGCGGGTATAGAATGGGGAGACGACAATTACACATGAAGGGACCTGTGAACACAACCATAGCGAAGGACCAGCTTCCCGAGATCAAAGGACACCGACAACTGATCTAACTCAAAGCGCTACAACCAATCGAAATGGCACCTTATCACCGCTAATTCCTCAAGTGGACTTCCCTCAATAACCTCTCCAACAAAACTTGGTGGGGACCTTTGTGATTTACATGACGAGGACGTTGTGGTTCCCATTGCCTCAGGTTGATCACTGGCAAACAGAGCCATTACACCAGGAGCTATCTTGCCCAGCATGCGCAGCAACCTAAGAAGACCACGCAAAATGGACGCATGTCAGCGCATGGAACGTGATCCGCGCCCCCGCATTAAACTCCATACAAACAAGGGTAATTTTTGGCCAGTTCAAGATGGACACTCTATTGTCGACAAAATTTCCTAATTCCCAGGAACGCTCACCCTACTCGTAGCTGACCGATTATTTTACAAAAGGGGTAAAAACATTCCCCTCTGCCAACTGAGAAAGAGGTCATCTCCTATTATCTAGAACACATCAGTCACTCATTTGGTGCCCCTACCTAATTCGTATCGATAACGGTCCCTAATTTGATGGAAAAAAATCGTAACTTGTCCTCACCACACACAACAAGCTCATCACCATCCCCAATCGAATCTTAGCACCCTCAAGGCAATGGCCAGTCCAAAATCCCAACAAAACCATCGTGTGGACTGAATTAAAGGCTACACTTACAGAAAAAAGAAATTGGGCGGAACACTTCCTCATGTATGATGACATATCGTCACCTCTACTCATCGACAGGCTATATTCCATTCCTCCCTGCCTATCACCAGGTCGTCATACACTTAAACTATCCATCATCTAGTTAGAGTCACAAGCTAACTAACGAGGAACATGATTTTTGAATTGGCTTGCAAACCTCAATTGGTCGATGAACCAGGGAATGCGCCGTCGCTACACGTTGGTCGTATCAACCAGACTGTCCAGTTTCTTTGAACAAATGAGACCGAAGCTGTACCTCTTCCAATCGCTTACTCTTGTCCTCAGAGAAATACCTCAATACCAGAAAGACCTCCCACTGGGGAATTAGCAAACAATTGGGAGGGTAATATTACTATCACGTCTCTCCGGCCTGGGATCCATAAACTACCGTCATGATAGAAGAGGGAGTCCACTATTTCACAGTCTTTGTAACACTATGTACTCAAATGTTATTATCGTTAAAGTCCACTTACTACTCCATTGCCTGTTTTCCCCCTTTTCATTTCTGAATAAGATTATCTATCACCTCAAATATAATCTTCTTTTTAAATGCATAAACGGTACAATTGTTTCTCTACATCTCTCTACGTTGTAGCACACATAGATAAAGCATAGATAATACTAGCTTTCCATCGATATCCCAGTTCGGTAATAAACAGACTTGTTTGGCTGATCTACAAAATCCTTCCACGATTAGAACAGGTAGCACTTGTTGTAATCAAAGACTCATCATATACAAGTAAGGCACAAGTTAAACTACTTTCCATCACTTATACTATGGCCTGCGCATGTATCAGTTAAATGAAGAAACACGTGGTTTGGCTATTCACAAATCCGTCGGTTAAACAAGGCTACGACGCTTTTAAGCAAAGAAATCTACTAGCTATATAGCAAGGTAAAAGCACGTGTTAGCACTTTTTAAAGATGTCTCGCATCATATCAGTTAAGAAGAATACCATGGGTGTGCTTAAGCACAAACTCCCTGCGTGTAGAACAAGTGTCACTTTGGTAATAAAAAACGCTGCCAGACTAAGATAAGGCCGTAAAACTAGCGTTTCATCGTCTTCATATGGTTGCGATATCAATCAGTTAAATCAAAATCACTGGGGTGCGAACTCGAACGAAAGCCCCTCGGGAGAACAAGGGAAACGTAGGTGTTAATCAAAGGACCCTACCAACCATCAAGACGGAGGGTAAAACTGTGCTGTGCATCGCTTCAGAGCTGGGCGACATGCTACCAGGTCCAGTCAAGTTAACCTAGTTGACTGAGCACGCTCACTCGCAGATTAACAAGTGATACTAGTGTTTAATTGAGAGCGCAAAACAACCGACAGAAGCAAGGTACAACTACCGGGCGCGCGCACAGGTCGACAACAGATGAATGCGTTGCCAGTGGAGACACAACCACTATAATGGAATTCGTTCTACGGTGCGGATGGTAGCTAACGCGTTCCCCTAGTACATAGTCAAGGAGCAAATAATCTCGAGCTGGGGCAAGACAGAATCCGGCCCCGGCGCGAGCTGCAGAAGCGAGGCCCTAATCCAGCACCATGGCACGCATACAGCTCCGTGGAGCGAGAGCACCTGGCGGAGACAGACCTTGCGGGCGACACAAAGGCAAACAAGGTAGCGCGCTCGAACTCAAGTCTTTGGACCTCTCGACAAAGAAAAATCACCAACGTTACAGGCGGAAGGCAACGGGCCAGGGACAACAGAGGGAGAAACACCAGCCTTGACCGAGGAAGGCGAGCGGCGCACCGCGGGGGGTGGCTGTGTGACGCGCCATTGTCGACTAGTAGATCTGAAAGCAAGGGGCGCTACAAAGTGCAAGCAGTTAGATGGCGCAACTCGAGTAATCCTCCGCCAACACAGCCGGAGGGCACGAAGGAGCGAGCGCCGGGGCAGGGCTGCCCGGGGGACGTGGTTGGAGCAAGCAGCGGGAGCCTGGAATCAGAAATCAGCCGGCCGCAGATACACGCACAACCTTGTTCCCCAGATAAGATCACGGCCTGCTGGAGGGACACGCGCCGTACTTGCTCATACTCCGTACCACAGACGGGAACCGAGCAACACCCATCAACCCGGAGCGAGGGGGGACGACAAACGACAGCACCGTGAACAAGAGAGCGCGGGGTCATTGAGAGGCGACGGCGAGCGCCCACCACGGGAGCGGCGGACACGCGGAATGAGCCGGGGCTAGAATCAATGTCATTGACCACTCTCTCAGGCAACTCAGGACACGTGCGTTGTACCAGCTTAAACGCCAGAGCGGGGGGGAGAAGAGAGGCAGGGGGGCCGCGACCTGCGGACGGAGACAGAGCGGCGCGAGCTCCCCGTACTTGGACGTGGGGACGAAGTTCTGCTTCAATCGCGCCAACCGCG